>PVIA01000784.1:0-359375 GCA_004024845.1 Tonatia bakeri
TATAAGCTCTTTCTTTCTCTCTGCTGCATAGAATTCCATTGTGTAAGTATACCATAGTTTTTTGATCCACTCATTTGCTGATGGGCACTTAGGTTGCTTCCAGCACTTAGCTATTGTAAATTGTGCTGCTATGAACATTGGGGTACATAGGTTCTTTTGGATTGGTGTTTCAGGGCTCTTAGGGTATAATCCCAACAGCAGAATTGCTGGGTCAAAAGGCAATTCCATTTTTAGTTTTCTGCGAAAATTCCATACTGTTTTCCACAGTGGCTGCACCGCAATCTTGAAGCAATATATTTTCAGAAAAGAAGCCCACTCATCTGAAATTCTTTTTCTGTTAGTTTAATAATGTCATACCCCTTCATCCAATCCATAAGACTCATACAGCCAAAATTCTTGATTCTACTGTCTATATTCCTTCTGGATCTCCTCTAAGTATCCTCTTCCTTGCTTTCTTGCCCACTTAGATGCAGGTCTGTAGGCGAATGCTCATTTTTCCTCCATCAACTCCAGTAAAGAGAGATGAGTTGATAGAATTTGCTTAGAAGGCTTTATAATTAGACACACAAGAAATGACAATTTCCTGAAGAAATAAGAGGAAGTAATGCAAGGAAAGCCTGAAGTTAAAAAGATTTGATAACTGCCCTGGCCAGTGAGGCTCAATTGTTTGGCATTATCTTGCAAACCAAAAGGTTATGGGTTTGATTCCTAGTAAGGAACATGCTTGGGTTGTGGGTTTGGACCCTAGTCGGGGCTCATGCAAGAGGCAAATGATCAATGTTTCTCTCTTACATTGATGATTCTCTCCTTCTCTTTCTCCTCATCTTCCCCTCTCTCTAGAATTAATTTTAAAAAATAAATTTTTGATAAAAATTTAAAAAGAAAAAGATTTGGTAACCTACTGAACATGAGAAAAAAGTGAGGAGTCCATATGAGCTTCATAAATGAATTTAAAAAGTAGCCTAGGAAATTAGAGATGACAAAGGAAGATACAGTTATATAGAATTACCTTTTTAACTGTTTCACGAAAATTTGAGCAGAATAAGAAAAACTACATTTCCTTCTATCTTACTAGCTAAGCTCTGTCCTTCAACTTTTAAACAGACACCCAGGTCTGGTGTCTAGAAATTATTTTAAAGCAGATGATGAAAGGGCACAAGTTCAATTCCCATTCAGGGCACATGCTTGGGTTGAGGGCCAGGTCCCCAGTTAGGGCGCATGAGAGACAACCACATATTGATGTTTCTCTCCATTTCTTTCTCCCTTCCTCCCCCTTCTCTAGAAATAAATAAATAAAATCTTTATTAAAAAACGGCTGATGATACATCCTAAGAAAAAGCACACATGAATGTTTAGGTTTCTGTTTTTCATGCATTCATCTTTGTAGGAATGAGATTGTGAGTATAGGCCAAGTTTTGAGTCCCCTGGCTAAGCAAGAATGACCTGTAACATCCATGAACCTAGGCAAAGCAATGCCTCAAATGGCTTATGGAGGAGATGAGAAAACAGGTCAATTCACTCACCTTGGATTTCCTCTTAGGGAAACTGATTGAGGGCCAATCATCAAAGAGCAATTGGAGCAAACTGGCTAAATTATACACAAAGCAAAAAAATGTTTTATTCTGAATATTTAATTTTGAGCAATTTCCATATACAATGAAAGTCAATTATAGGTCAGCACTACTCTATTGGGATATAGGCAATTAGAATATCTGAGACCTCATCTCATTTTTAATGTAACAGCTTTAAAAGCCACCGTAGATATTGCAGGGGCACTTAGTTCCACATCATCATACTCAAAGTCTCCCATTCCCTCCTTGGGGTGGCCAGGGCCTATTTTCTTTCCCAGGATGAGCTGCCCCTCTAGGGAAATACTGAGAGAAACCTGCAACAGTAAAGAGAAGTTTAATTAGAACCATGACAAAAGGACTAGACAGTGCCCTATGGTAGAAGCAAGTCTAGAATACGGTGATGAAATAGCATCTCTGGGGACTGATAAACACTCAGGTAGGCTCAGACTATTTAGTATTAGTTACAGCAAGTGTGTATCAGAGTTATCTTAGCAGGACCCAGTCCATCTGGGTCTCTGGGGCCATGGCTTATCTAGGAAATACTGGATCACAGGAGATCTGCGACCAACACTGATGCTCTCTGAGCACCTTTTTCCTGGGTTACACAATCAGCAGAGAAATAACCCAAGAATGGTAAGAATCATATGACAGGATGTGAAAATGTCACTTCTCACAGTTGTCAGGTCTAATTCACAAGGAGAAGGGAACAGGAGACCACATCTGGGGAAATTCAGTTCCTCGCTGACAATCTAACTCTGTTTTTGGTGGCTTTGACTTGTGTTTCCAGAAGCAAACAAAAACAGTCACAAGATTATTGCACAGTTGTCCTTCCCCATGGAATCACTTGATCCCTCAGATGGACGAACACTCTTCTCTGGAGAATGAGTGTCTTATTTGGCTGTTCAGATGTCTGGAGCAGATTAGATCTTAGCTGCCTACAAATTCTGAGTCTGTAATGCACCACTGTGACTTTAATTTTTAGGCCACCATAATCATAGACCTTGTACATATCAGTGTTAACGTATGATCTCAACACATCTTAAATTGTCAAAATGTCTCACAAATTCCAATACTGCAATATTTTTTAAGCCTCTAACTGCTTTTTATGTATGAGACTACAAAAAAATGTTACTGGAACAGTTGATCCATTTTTGGATGATAAGAATGCTCAATTAATCTACAAGTCTTAATGCAGGCACATCAAGGATGCAGTTATAGAATCACAGCTTCCAAGTCTACAGAGTTCTTCCTCCATTCCAAGAAATGTGAAAGGATTAAAGAAAAGCATATGGCATAAGTATGCTCTTGAACACATGAGGTCATCCAAATTTTGAATCTACAAGAAGAATGGGCATTGAGAAGTTCAAATTCACCCTGTCCAGGCCAGAGACAAAATATGACAGGGATCAACTAATCCCACTCACCTGTCTGAAAAGCTCTCACACCCTTCTCCTCAGTGATCACTTCCCACTCACCCATCTGAGAAGCAAAAGGAGCCTTGGGCTTTGGTACTTCTTCTGCATCATCGTAACCCTCACTAAAGGGACCAGTCCTCTCAGCTGAGGTTTCTACAGGCAGATAAGGGGATCAGCAAATGGGTTGGTTTAGGTAATACTTACAGCCTGTTCTGACCCAGATATTCTACTTTGGCCCTGCTATTTTCATGACTTCCCATAGACCAATGCTCTGGTGCAGTAATGGAAGTAAAGATTCAGGAAGTTCCAGCCAGTAGGAGCCTCAAAAAAGGAATAAAGTACATGAAACTCTTGGGTTCAAACAGAAACTACTACACAAGACAAAGACAGCTATAGAATCTGTACAATCTGAACAGTCTGACCAAAAAAAAATAGATAACCAGTGGAAGCCTGTCTGATGAAAGAAAAATTGCAAACACTACCTCTCTACAACTGGCAAGACTAAAAGTAGAATGAACTCAATCAGGGTGATTCACCAATGCCTTCAATTTTCAATAGGTGCACTATTAGGAGAAGCCATCCTTTCATCCTCTTGGCAGCCAACAAAGAAAGAAAAGGAAGCTCTCTGTCAAGAAAGTTCCAAACTAACCACTTCTCTTCTCTTCAGGGTTATTTGGTGTTATTTCAAAACCACACAGAATCTTTGTACTCCAGCCAACAGGTTGACAACACAACCTTCTTACTCCAGCTCACCCTCCATTGATTGTTTTGTCTTTATACCATACCACAGAGTATGCAGGAGAACTTGACAGTGTATCTACTCTGTTCAAAGAATCTTCTTAACATTCAGTCCCAAATTCATCAGCTCAGTACACCCTACACAAGCAGCTATAAACTTTTGGGTCCCATTCATGGTTCTCTCATGCTGCAATATCTGAAGATGAATGCAGAGACCCAGCCTACATCCTCCTGAATTAGAGTTACTTCCTGCACCACAAGCCTGCAGTCCCACTCCAGCTTCAAGCATAGGTCAAAAGGCAGAAAGACCCCATGGGTAGTCAGGCAGCAATTTTAGCCTCTCTTCCTCTGGCTCACAGAATTACAGGGTGGACCCTAATGTCTTTACTTTCATCGGGTGGAAAACATTACAATTACTCACTTTCACGCTGTAACCATTTTTCCTTAGCAGCCATTTTCTCTCTATCCAATCAGAAGAGAGAAATGAGGCTATCACATCAGGTTTAGTGGGAAAGAAGAAAGGAAAGAAAGGGGGGAGGAGGAAGGAAAAGAAAATTCTTGGACTTTGTAAATATTCCTGTTCAGAGTCAGTTCACAGCTTTGATGGGATAGATAGGGTTCACACAGGCCTGAGAACATTCTGCTTCTTATCTTTACTTTTGTGGAGTGTATGGTACTGGGTTAGGCCCATTTTCTCACGTGGTTCCTCAAATGATTGAGATCTAGAATGGGAGTGAAGAGACAGGCCTTGAGCTAGAAGAAAACAACTCTTGGTTCTCAAGAATGAGAGGAGTGAATACGTACCAGTGCTCTTGCAATAACTTTTGTAGTGAAAGGAGATAATTTATTAAATCACTGATAATTTCACTTCTCAGTGAAATAGAAGTAAAGCTACTAGAAGGAAGTTAATTATGAATAAAGGGTTTGAAGAGAAAAGCAAAAGTTTGTAATTGTCCCTGATTTGAATGAAAGAAGAAATCATGTTGCATTGTTCCATTTATCGGTTAGAATTTTGAGACTCCAGAGTTAGAAACCCCAAAATCCACCTGTAAACAGTCAAATACAAAATTTGTTGGAAAGGCTGAGAGCAACTCATTGAACCATTAAACCAAAGGAAGAGCTTCTTTCTGGAAGCTAGGACCAGTCACTGCCAGGAGTCTCTGCATTAGTCCCTCCACCCGTCCTTGTTCTTGACCAGCTCCACTTTTTTCTACTGCAGACCACCTCTATCCCCTTCTCTTTTTGTTTATGATGAGAGAGAGAGGGCGGGGTGGGGGGGGGAGAGATTCATTAGTTGATTCTTGTACACATGTGCCCAGACCAAGGATCAAACCCACAGCCTTGGCATATCAGGACAACACTCTAAACAACTAAGCTACCTAGCCAGTGCCCACCTCTAGCCCCTTTTCATCCCAAGAGTCAAAGAGGGTCTCTCCTATCTGCAGCTTAACAAATCCAGAAGAGGACACTGTCCGGCCTGGCTTGAGTCTTGTGCCCATCCCTAGACCAGGAATTATGCTCAAAATGTAAGTGACTCTGTCTGGCTCAACCTGCATCAGGTGCTAATGGTTTGGAATGTATTGCTGAAAGTTAAGAGTAGTAATAAATGACAAGGGGTGAACACAAGCATTTCATGCACAATAAAATTGTTACTCTTTTGGGTCCCTGGACCCACTTCCAGTGTGTGGTGAGTGGGGATCCTTCTACTCAACATCAAGAAATCTTTGACACCAGCAGGATGTCTAAGAATTCCACTCAATTCTGGCACTATCTACCCGGAGACAGCATCAGATTGCACAGGTTAAGTGTTCGTTCCTACGAGACCGCCCATACACACACTTTAGGTGCCAGTCTTAAGCCCCCTTGTTACCTGTGTTTTTACTTGTAGCTACTTGCTACCAACTGGCTACAAATTGAAGGTTACCTCCTCCTTGGGTTTGATTAATATGCTACAGAGGCTCAGAGAAATATTTTATGTACTAGATTACCGGTTTGTTTTAAAAGAATATAACTCAGGAACAGCCAGATGGAAGAGATACATAAGGCAAGGCATGAGGAAAGGGTGCAGAGCTTCTCTGCCCCCTTCCAACAGGCCACCCTCCCAGAAACTCCACATGTTCACCAACCCAGAAGCTTTATGAATCCAGTCCTTTTGGGTTTTATAGAGGCTTCATTACATAGGCATGATGGATTAAATCATTGGCCATTGGCAACTGATTCAACCTCTAGCCCCTTTCTCCTGCTCAGAAGTGGGGGGAGGGGGAAAATGCTGAAAGTTCCAACCTTCTAATCAAATGGTTGGCTCCACTAGCAACCAGTCCCCATCTTTAGGTGCTTTCCCAAAGTCACCTCATTAACATAACAAGACACTTTTATTACTCTCGTCACTTTGGAAACCCCAAGGGTTTGGGGAACTGTGAGCCGGGAACCATGGACAAAGACCAAGTACAGATGCTCCTGCATTTATGATGAGGTTGCATCCAGATAAACCAGTGTAACTTGAAGATATCTTCTAGACACATCCTCCCCAGAGTGGACAGAGTTACCCTGGTCCTGAGGGGTGACCAAGGGCCTGCTGTTTGCTGTGGAAGTGGGGATACAGTTTAGGCCAGGACTTTTCAAAGTATAGAACATCCACAGACAGCATCATCTGGGAGCTTATTAGAAATGAAAATGCTCAGGCCGGAGACCTCCTAAATCTGAATCAGTATTGTCATAAATTTCCCAGGTTATTCTATGCACATTCAAGTTTGAGACGTGCTGGTTTATATGGAGCAGAGACATACAGGCTGGGTTACAACACGGGCTTACAGGCCAGGCCTCTTGCTGTGTGGGAGGTGTGGGGAGGGGAACGGTAGGAGGGCAGGCCTCAGGCTGCCTCACCCCAGTAAGGCCACATTCTAAACCTACCCATCACCTCAGGTTTCTCTGAGAGGATAGAGGATTGGAGTACTTTTAGGGCAGAGGTTGCCTGCCTTGAACTGGGTAGCATGAGCATAAATCTCTGGCTTCTGCACTCAGGCACAAAAGGTGCCCAAGTCCTCCTTTGCAAAAATACTCCTCTCTTGACATGATTGAAGCTGGAAAAGTTGACAATCATGCTGCCTGTCACTACCAGGACCCATAAGTGGAGACAAGCACTGAATCTTTATGGGTGCTTTATTCAGGTGTCAGCAATCTGAGAAGATGTACCCTAAAATCCATCTTAATATTTCATCTCAAGCCAAATTTTTTATAAGTAGGTAAGATGTTTGGGAAAGGTTAATCAGATAAGAGTTGCAGTCAGGCTGTGATTTTCCTAGTACTTCTTTATGTACTGATCAGTCACTTTTTATCTGTACCACAGACATTCCTTCCCTGGAACACAATGACTCAGACAACATTTTGAGTGCTTACAGACACCCGAGTACACAAAGGTTGAATTGTTTGTTACCTCTTGGAGTCACAAATATCATGTATTCCAGTTCCTGGAAAAACAGCTTTCCACATGCATTAATCTCTTAAGCATATCAACAGTAACTAAAGCTTAATCTTTAACTCTTGGGTTCCCCTATCATTATGATCCTTTTAATATACATAATCTGCTTAAAGGCGCCAAGTGCCAAGGAACCAAGACTAATATATTTCCTTTGCAAATTCTGTATTTAGTAGTATGACTTCAGAACTTCAGATCTATTACATTTTGATGACTTGGTGGCAATTTCAGTTTTAACATTCTACTCCAAAAGCATAAAAGAGTTATCAAAGGCAGACAGCGAAATTGCCTATGCAAGTATTGTTTAAGCCAGAGCATTGTTTGGCCCTTTCTAGCCAAAATGATGGTCTGGAATCCTGAAAGGCTTATAATAGTGTCTCTTTGGAATATAAGATACATCTATCTTCTAAAGATGGGCTTGTCATCTTACAGAGCTCGAGGCCATTAAAACTTCCAACTAAATATCCACTTCCCCTGTTTATTAAGTAGGTTTTCAGTCATTTCATTCCAACCCTTCCTCCATGCACCCTTGTGGGTTATGATTAGAAGATATGGTCATATTCAAGTAATGTCCAGCCCATCTGACAGTGGCATTGCCCAGTGTAAATTAATTAAAATAATATTCTAATTTAAATTTTAAATTGTTTTCTTTAGCTGTGCAGAAGCTTTTTATTTTGATGAAGTCCCATTTGTTTATTCCTTCCTTTATATCCCTTGTTCTAGGAGACAGACATATTGGTGAAAATATTGCTGCATAAAATATCTGAGATTTTCCTGCCTATGTTCTCCTTGCAGACTTTTATGATGTCGTAACTTATATTTAAATCTCTTATCCACCTTGAGTTTATTTTTATGTATGGTGTAAGTTGGTGGTTGAGTTTCATTTTTTTGCATGTAGTGGTCCAGATCTCCCAACACAATTTGTTGAAGAGGTTATTTTTATTCCACGTATGCTTCTGCCCCTTTGTCAAATATTAATTTATCATAGAGGCTTGAGTTTATTTCTAGGCTTTCTATTCTGTTCCATCGATCTATGTCTCTGTTCTTGTGTACCAGGCTGTTTTAATTACTGTGGCCTTATAATATAGTTTGATGTCAGCTATTGTGCTCCCTCCTATATTATGCTTCTTTCTCAAAATTGCTACCACTTCACACCATTCAGAATGGCCATCATAACCAAATCAACAAGCAACAAGTGCTGGTGAGGTTGTGGAGAAAAGGGAACCCTAGTGCACTGTTCATGGAAATGCAGACTGGTGTAGCTTCTGTGGAAAACAGTACAGAATTTCCTCAAAAAATTAAAAATGGAACTGCCTTTTGACCCAGCAATTCCACTGCTGGGGCTATACCCTGAGAATCCTGAAACACCAATTCAAAAGAACCTGTGTACCCCAATGTTCATAGCAGCACAATTTACAATAGCCAAGTGCTGGAAGCAACCTAAGTGCCCATTAGTAAATAAATGGATCAAAAAAACTGTGGTACATTTACACAATGGAATACTACACAGCAGAAAGAAAGAAGGAGCTCCTACTCTTCATGACAGTGTGGATGGATCTGGAGAGCACTATGCTAAGTGAAATAAGCCAGGCAGTGAGGGAAAAATACCATATGATCTCACCTATATGTGGAACCTGGTCAACAAAACAAACAAGCAAAAAAAATATAACCAGAGGCATTGAAATAAAGAACTAACAGTTACCAGAGGGGAGGGGGGTAAAGGGATTATGGGGGAAAAAATGGGAAGGGTCATCAAGGGACATGTTTAAAGGACACATGGACAAAGCCAAAGGGAGGTAGGATCAAGGGTGGGAGTTGGGGATGGTTGAGGTAGGGGGACATGGTGGGGGGAAAATGGAGACAACTGTATTTGAATATCAATCAATCAATCAATTTAAAATTATTTTCTGAAAATTTGCAGTTAGTAGACACTGCATATCCTTTTGAAAGTAAGAACATATTAACAGTTACTTTCCTTAATGGTAATAATTTATTGATAATTATTATAGACAAAAAAGAAGAATGAAAATAAAGAGAAAGATGGAAAGGAAAATTCCATATCCTCATTTTCATATAATTCATGTTACCATAAAAATATTTTCACAGAAATTTTTTTGTCTTCAGTGCAGATCATTTACTTGTGCTAGCTATCCAGAGATGAAATTATTATTAAATATGCAGAAAATGAACTTTTTAGCAGCCAAAGGGTAAAAATATTGTTTTTACTATATTGCCATGCAGTACCTGGAAATCTATCTATTCTCCTCTGAATTACTCAACTTCTTGAAGAAGGAACAAAAAAATAAATAAGTAAGTAAACATATCTTCTCCTTCCCACTCCAGGTCTAGGTGACTGTCTCTTCCAGGAGTTTCTGGAGTGGGGAGTGTTTATGGCAAAGGAAACTCTTGTGTTGATGATTTCTCCTAACTTCTCCCTTTACATGGTCCTTGATGGGTTCTAGATTTCTGAATTCCAGATACTGAAGTGGGTAATTTTTACAAAGAAAGTTAAGGTCAAACTGAAATCTATTCACTTAATCAGTGGACTTGTCTAAGGTGTGAAGTGATCAGCTTGTACATGAGTGTTCCCTGTCTGAGATCAGAGGTTCCAGGTTCCAAGTGTGCAGTTTGTAGGATCATCACAGGTGGCAGAACTTGGAATAACAAATTCCTGGAAGCTAAGGGAGCCAAGTAAAATTTAATTGCTTTTTAAATTACAATTAAGATCTATTTCATATTAAATATCCTAGAATGGTCTATTGAATAATATATCAGAGTTTCATTGTTTTAACTATGAAAGTAATTAATGAAGACAGAAATATAAACACTAAAGAAACAGATGGGATTTTAAGTTGATGGTGTGGTGATGGTGATAGGTAGATAGACAGATAGATACGGGTAGATAGAAAAACAGATGGATGAAAGGACAAAGCCAGCACCATTTTCTATCATGACAACATTTGCCAAGCAGGCCTATGACCTTGTTAAACATGACTGACATTTTACTCTTCTGAGTTTATGTCCCCAGGACTGAAAAATTACTGGAAAAGCAAGAACAGAACGTGACTAAACACTCCCCACAGCCACAGGCAAAAGATAATATTGGAGAAAACTGCAGCTTATGCAAAACCAACTGAAACCCCCTGTGTTACAACACTTCTAACAGTCCAGTGGTCACACAACAGCAACCCCTCCACCCATCATGATACAATAAAATATCACAGTCCCAGCCTTTCGATGCTGGTACATTTCTCAGTGCCTAGCCCATCTCCTCCCTTAGAAAGTGAATAAAACTTTGCTTTGTGCATTTTCTTCTCTATGTGAATTCTTTCATAGCCTGCATCAGCAACCACCTTAACAATGGAGACAATAGCTATATAATGGACTTTTTTAATACACTGAATCTTTTTTCTTTATTACGTTTTGTTTTATGTGAACTACCCTTTTCATCCATTCACCAAATGGTGCTTTAGGGGAGATAGAGATTGTTATTACAGGAAATAAAGAAAAAGAAGTCAACATTCAACTCTGGTCTTTCGAAGTAGGCTTTTTGTGTTCCAAGAATAACATAGTTTGAAAGACTAAGGTTTTCTAGACTTCGAATTGTCCCCCTTTATATATTGAGAATTTGGTTTGATAGGACTCAAAACAATTACATTATAAAGCATAGATAAAGAAGATGCAAAAATATTGCCCCGGCTGGTGTAACTCACTAGATTAGCCTGCAAACTGAAATGTCACTGGTTCGATTCCCAGTCAGGGCACATACCTGGGCTGTAGTCCAGGTACCCAGTTTGGGGCATGTGAGAGGCAACAGATGGATGTATCTCTCACGTATTGATATTTCTCTCCCTCTCTTTCTCCCTCCCTTCCCCCTCTCTAAAAGTAAATAAATAAAATCTTTTTTTTTAAAAGATGATACAAATTATAATTTTAGGGAACCACCCAAACAGAAAAGGGAAGGAGAAAGTCTTTTGTTATAGGGTGTCAAAGGAGAGGCATGTAAAGCAGAAAAGGGGGCAGATGCTACCTGAAACCCTCAGTGACCCCGCCTTCTTAGATCTGAGGCCATGAGGAAAGGTGTGGCAAGAACAAAAACTCAGGTGGGTTGAGGGGAAAGGCAAATGCGGAAGAGCATATGCCCAATTTAGTCACTGATGCCTTATTCTGGTTTCCATTGATCAAAGAAATTCCCAGATGCTCTCCAGAAAGTACCCTGGGATAGGTATAGAGAGTGAGAAGGGAAGTAAGGGTGTGCAAGATAGGACCCTACCTCAAAATTTGAGGTTGTTAACATATGCTACCACCCAATCTTTGTGCCTCCTCAAGCTCGGTGTTTCCATAATGCACCCTGCAGTGTACACAAACCAACCCTGTAGTCCCCTCATCTTAGCCCTCAAACTTCGAGTATGCCGATGTGGGAAGGAAACATTCTGTGACATCCCCATCCCCAAAGTGCCCACCAGAGCTCAGAGACAACTTCATGCCCTGCTGAACCCCACACCTGAAGTTCTCAGTGGGACTAACACTGAGGGCAGCTGTGAGAGAGTCCACAGCCTTGTCACATTCTCCACTAAAGATACCAGTGTCAGCAGGTGCAAGTTCTTAGTTCCTGCTGTGCCCATTCTTTCTTCTTGAGACTTAGGTAAATTAAAATGAAGGGGAAAAAACAGTTGAGCACAAGCATCTAATACTTCCTATTAATTTTCTAAGAATCACTTACTCATGCCTAAGCCTCATAGCAATGCATGTCTTCTTCTATATCTAAAATTCAACCTATTAATGATAATAACTGATGATAAATATCAGAACCAGAGTTTAAACTGAGGTGCTAGAGCTAGGATCACAATCTGCTGTCATTTAGAGATGATGCTATCCTTTCTCTGGATATTATTTCTTATCCAGTTTCAGACTCTACACAATCACTAGAACCCATTTAACCAGACCCTATAACATGGGACATGCTTGCTGGAGTCCAGCCACCCCTTCCTGAAGAATGGCATAGGCATGCATGTAGTGTAACCAGTCACATAAGGTCTCACTTAGCTCAGAATTGAGATCTCATGCATAAGGCACTATTATGGTTCCAGATCTTATTCTACAGAATGATGGGCTGGAAAGAAGGGACTCAACTCAGGGCTGGTGTGCTGTCTCCAAGCAGCACCTTATAGCCAGGGCCTGGGTTGCAGGGTCAGCATGGGCCAACTCACCCTCCAATAAAGTCAAGATCTTCTTTGACACATAAGGAAATATCAGTGTACAATCTCATAAAAGATGAAAGGGAGTAAGGTTTTAGAGAGGACACCGCCCAGCTAGCTCCCACAATGAACTTGAGAGACTGCAGTATAGTGGTCAAGAAAACAGACTCAGGAGCCAGAACTCCTGGTCTTGACTCACAGCTCTGCACATACTGTACGTGTGACTTTAGACTCCCTGTGCTTTGGTTGCTTCATCTATAAAATGAGGGTAACAATCATGCCTGGATAACACACTTTTGGTGAGGAGTACTAAGTGATACTATAAATACTAGATATTAGTAGTAGAAAAGTGGTATTAGGGGATCTTCCTCCATCCTGTCTCAGAAATCACAGGACTGTAGAATGTGAAATTAAATTCTGTTACCTCTAGCCCTAACTGGAGCCTGTCAAAAAAATCTTTCATGAAATTATCGTGGTGCCTTGGTGGCATAGTAATAATTATGCCGCTCAGAGCTGGGAGCCTTCTACCACTGGCCCCTCTCTCTTTTGTATTCCCATTCTGCTGATTGTGAAATTCCTCCTTGGCATCCGTAACCCATTCATGAACTCATTTGTTTACTTGCCAATTTTACTTTATAAGCTCTAATGTTCTTAGTAGAAGTTTTATGTCTAACTCACCTTTATATTCTCAGTGTTTGGCTGTTTAAAAATTCCAAATATTTTTATTTAACAAATGAATGACACTCTGCTAAGTGTTATACACAAGTCATTTTGATTAAAAAGAACTGTTTTTGATAACATTGTTCAACTTGATGTTGTGAGGACTTAATGCACAATGGAAGTTACAGCATTTGATATAGTGATAGTAGCATTAAAGGCTATTACATTAATGTGTTTAATACAATACCATTGCATGGAATGAGCTATGGTTCAAAGCAACACAACATTTCTGCAGTGAATACAGTAAATTCCAATTTCCAAAAACAAATGCAACACCATTGCTACGGCAGTGCTGAAATGGCCAATTCTAAAAACCATATATGTAACTGCTATGGGTTTTGTTGTGTATTCAGAGAAACAGAAAACAAACCACAACATACTGACAGGTGAAGACCATGAAGCTTCTTGCTCTATCAGATACAGCTAAGTGGGCAGGATGTTTATATATTTATCATTTGGCACATTTTCAATTAAAACCACATGTGACTACAACAGGAAGAAAATTCTGTTATAAAAAATTTTAGTTCAGCAGCTTCTATATTGAATAAAAAATGCAGAAGTAAAGAGCAGAAAAAATTATGTTCCTTTACTTAACTGGTAAATTGGCCTCATGGATTATAAAACAATACAATATATTATGATAATATTGTATCATAGCATTATCATTCTCAATTTACCCATACAAAAGTGGAAGTTTAAGAGGTTAAGTAATCTCTTTTCTGAGGAAGTTAATAATTAAACACCCTTGCTTGAGGAACCCTCAAGTCCTACCAGAAACAGTGATTAAATACAAAATATTTCTTAGAAATTAAAAAGATCTATAAAACATTAAAAAGAAATTATTAATTAGGCTGTCTTGCAAAAGCATTGAAGATCTACCTCACCAATGTGTGTTCCTTGTGGATGGTACAGAGTTAGTAAAGGTTCTCTACCAAAGCCCACTTCATCACAAGGGCATGAAAAAGCAACATCATGCGATGGCTCAGGTCCAGCCCTACATCCTTGTTCAGCCCTTTGCAGACTTAGACCAATGACAGCTAGCAAAAAAGCTTGGCACTGAATGGGCTTCATTCATTTCTCCACAAGTCCAGTGCATTATGCCCAGAGACCAGACCAGATCAAACCTACCAAATCAAAGACAGCAGGTACTAAGTGGAGAATATGTAGACCAAGGACGCCTTCCCCAATGCTATTAGGGTTAGTAAAAAGCCCCTTCATCCCAGTCAACATCTTTGGTAGGAAAAACAGAAGCAATGCTTCCAGAAAAAAAGAGAAAAAGCAGCAGGGAGTTTGAACCTACAATTGACAAGGTATTATGACAAACCAGAGCTAAGCTGAAGAAAACATTTTAAATGGAAGAATCTGAGTTAACTTTATTGAAACTTTTTTTTTAAGATTTTATTTATTTATTTTTTAGAGAGGGAAGGGAGGGAGAAAGAGAGAGAGAGAGAGAAACAGCAATGTGCGGTTGCTGGGGGACATGGCCTGCAACCTAGGCATGTGCCCTGACTGGGAATCGAACCTGCGATGCCTGGTTCGCAGCCCGCGCTCAATCCACTGAACTACACCAGCCAGGGCACTTTATTGAAACTTTTAATCCACATAAACACCCCCCTTGCTAGTGAAAAAGATGAAATCTGTTATGAAAATAGAGAATACTACATGTATGCATATTCAAATTTTAGGTGACATGTTTTCAAACTCACTCCAGATAAATCATTCCCAAATCTTCCTTTGTTTATAAAGGCACACAACTGTCAGCTCTATGAAGCTCTTTCTGATCCTTCCTGCTCAGAATGACTGCTGTCTGTCTAATCTAGACAAACTTGCTTACTGTCTCTGAAGTGGGAGCTTCTTGAGAGCAAGAAATGTATGTTATTTTTCAACGTCTCTTTAGAGCCAAGAAAAGGTACATAGTATGAGCTTAATAAATATTGGATAAACACATAAATGAATTAGTAAACGAAGGATGAGATAACCCTGCAGTTAGTGACTACACGGGGAACACGGGAAGCAGAGAATATGGGAGAGACAAATCTGAGGAATCACGATTGGCATATACCGAAGTGGAGGTCAGGAGTTAGAGACCCCACCTGTCAAAGGAATCAGATACCAATAGAAAACACCTTCAGGTCCCTCTGGGGAGATTCAGATCATGTTTAATTTCTCCACAAAGCTGTATCTCAGAAGTTTCTCCAAGGCAAGAAAAAAACTGACAGCATTGCTGTTAAGAGTCTGATTGAAGGATGTGGCACAGACAGTAATACTCATCAAATATTTATTTTCCTAATCCCCAATTAGTAGTTCTGGCCAATGAAATGTCAGTGAAAATCACACATGTCACTTCTAAGAAGAGGCAGTGAAAAACCCAAGTATGATTCCCTAGTCTCTGTCATTCCTGCCTCAAAAATTGCAAGAGCCAGAAAGAACATCTACTAGACGGTGGATGCTCAGTCAGCCTGGATCCCTGCATCACTATGTGGAGCAGAGTCCTCCACTGACCACAGTAGATTTGATAAATAAACTTGTGTGTGAGAGCTACTGAGATTTGGGGGGTTAATCTATTCTAGCAGCATAACATAGCCTATTGTGACTGACATAAAGGATAAAGAAGACTTGAAAAGAAGATGGAACTTATCACTTAAAGAAGGTGCTTCTCAATAGTTTCCTGGAGAAAATAGTTCCCTAGGTTTCCTTCTGCGTATTCATTCCCAGCTGCTCTATCGGATCTCACCTTCCTTCCTGTGCTGGACTTTGTTGGTTCACAGTCGCCATTTCCAGTTTACTGACAACGAGATCTAAAGCCCTTTTCAAGAGCACCCAGACCTAAGTGCATCTCCTTTTTCATTTTATGTCAGTCTGTGCTGGCAGTCTTGCTCCCATTATTTATCCCACCTTTGTCTCTTAGTATGTTGACCTTAATCTTTAATCATCTCTTTCCTCCAGCTTAGTCAATCCATCATCTTTGATTTTATTTTTATTGTTCCACCATTCCTGTGCAAAACATAGCACACGTTTTTAAACCTCTTCAACTTCCTCTTGATTTTTTTGAGTCAATCTGATTCCTAGATTTAGTGTTCAGCCCTGTTAATTACCTTCTTGACCAGAGGGTAAGAAATAATTTAATTGAATTGCTTCTTTCTCTCAATCCAAGAAAATGGCACATTGAAAACATATGCGCCTGTCAGCACAGTGCTAGGGCCCCTGCCAAGGCCTTGGAAGAGGCTGGTGCAATGAAAGGCCATGATGCTGAAGCTTCATTAGCTTCCTGACTAATCCACCCCCATCGGAGGTTATGTAGTTAACAACTCCAGAGGAATCTGACTTCTTGTAGGTGGCGAGTCTTTATCCAGTTAAATCCAAGGTTAGAGCCACCACAGTTTGCTGTCTAGCCTAGACAGCAATTCAAATCAAAATAAAAGAGGAGCAGAATTTGGTCAGCTGTTCAACATTGCCTATCTACGGCTGGCACTCAACATTGAAAGCTAGATGATCCCACACTGGTGTTTTGTTGCGTATGGAGCTTTTGTGCAACTTAGTCCTGCCTGCGGACCTGCTTTAAAACACTGAAAATACAGCAAAAATTAGTTCTTCCCTTTAACATCTAAAAAGTCTGTGAACAGATTTTTTCTTCCTTATCATTGAATCCTTCCCCATTTGCACATGTTAACTAAGGTGCCTGCAGGCTAAGGTATCCTCTCAGTCCATATAAGGAATTAAGATTGGTGTAAAGTCTATACCTAAGTACCTCATTTATGCCCCCATTTTACCTCCAGGTACTGCCACCTTAATGCCCAAAATGTTTAACTCATTTATTTACATACCACTTAATCTCCTAAACTAGATTTTGGGGGAATGACTCTGTATTTCCAATGTCTATAACTTAATAGATGTTCAACTAATATTTACTGAATGACAGGATGGGTGCTAGACATTTAAGAGAAAGTATCTTAAGTAAGAATGATTTTTGAAAATATTATTTAGGAAATAAAGAAAATATTATTTAGGGAACTGATATTTTAGTGTCAAAGGATTTCAGCAATTTCGATTTTCAAAAACAGAAGCAACTTATCGCCAACAAACATATAACGAATGCTGCAAATCTCTGTGTGTCTCCCAAGATACCCAAGTCAAACCACAGCAGGCTAACAGGTGGGGACCATGTGGCCTCTTACTAAGTCTTAATCAGACCTGACAGAGGAGATAGGATATTTATATATGAACATATCATTTGGCTGCTTTTCAACTAAAACCACACAGGACTATTATAACAGGAAGAAATGTTTGCTATTAAAAAGTACTGCAGCACTGTCTATATGACATAAGGATGAAGAAGAGGTGCAGAAAGGGTTGTTTTGCCTAAGAACACAGTTTAATTAGTCTCACACTGTGAAAGAGCCCCTTGAGCTAACCTTGAATGATGCTGTAGAGACCAAACTGTTTGCACAACACGAGAAATTCCCAGTGAGGGTACCGACACACAGAGAGGAGCCAGCAGGTCATGTTGCAGGGGCAGGCTGTGTTTGTGCCTAGCCGATTTCTGAGAGGATTTTCCCAGGAAGAAGTTGACTCCTCTCTGATCTACTGTCCCAAAGTGGAAAAACAAATTAGTCATTCAAAAATGAGATTAAATGGTCACCCACAAACCTGTTACTACATTAACTCAAGCAGTGTGATATATGTAGCCTTTAACAGTGAGAGGGGAAGGAAAAAAATCAGAAGTATGGAAGAGGACCAAGAAACAGAGACTTCTAGGCATCCATCCAAGTTAAGGCTCTCCAGAGGAAAAGGCAACCTTATAGAAAAGGCCATTGTTGGTTTGCTCCATCCTCCAGAGCAATGCTCATTCGCAGATGCTCGAGATCAACTACAAGAAGTACGGGGACTTTTCGACAACGCCCACATGGCTTTCCAAACGTTAGAAGACATAATGGCTGGTGAGGCTTTTTCACTTCAGCTTTTCCAAGACTGGTAAACTGTAACATAGTAACAAGAAACCAGCTTAGTCTGGTCAAATAGAAAACAGCAAAGAATACCCTATCAGTCCACCCAGACTGTTAGGAGAATGCTACTGGAGGCTGAGACTGGGGGAGGGGAGAATCTGGAAGATTTACCACAAGCCATTGTGATGCTAAAACTGACTTATCAGACAAAAGAAATCACAAGGGCAAACAAAGGATCAAAGAAAGATACCGGAATTCAGAAGAGAATGGTTTCTAGAATCCAACTAGAAATTCAGAGCCATTCTTTATTTTAGGAATTTACCACAATGATTCCTGCAGGATTTTTCCCCCATGAGAGATAGTGGAGGACACCCAGGGTAATCCTCGCATCACACGACATACGTTTTAAAGAAAGTTCTATTTCTCAAGGAGCTTGTATCCTTCTCTTCATGCTGCAAAGCCAAGCTGAGTGCTGATAACCTTTTGTTTTTCTGAGGACAGTGATAAATAAATGCTCAAGTTTGTTGTTTCTCCCAGGCCTGCAGTGTTAGGCCAGTTTTCTGCACCGATTTATTCACAAGCCACCTGCAAAGCCTCAGGGTGCCAGCCACAGGGCAGGGAGATGTGGATGAGCCATGCAGAGTGCTGGGGGTGCCAGCTGTGGAGATTTGCACATGAAGATCACCTGCAGCTTGTGAGCAGGCTTTCTGATGGAGTACACGAGGCAGTTAGTTGAATCCGAGCCCCTATGAGGCCCTCAAAAGCACTACCTGTTGCTCTCCCCCAGGGGCTCCTCAACCCCCCAGCTAGACAACTTGAGACTCAGTCCTCTGGATGGCGTGAGAAAGAAGTGGGTCTCCTGGACCGTGACCCGCACACCTGGGGAAGTCAGGCTCTCACATTCCCCTGCAGAATAAATTGCAGACCAGGAAGGTCTTTCTTGACACTGAGCTGGGCTGTCTTGGAAGAGTGGTGACATGGGTAAAGTGAAACTGCCCCTCTTATCCTCTTCAATGCATCTGATTTCAGATTTTTTGCTCCTGTGGTGTGCTGGAACTTCTCCACTGGACTTCTGGACTTCCACAAAGGCCCTCTCCTCTGTGGATGATTCTCGAAATTGGTGTTCTGAGAACGGAAGATAGTGAAAAACTCATTCCATCATGATGGTGCTATCACTCCCCAAAGTCACGGTTCCTTCTTCCTCACCCACCACCTCAGCTGAGATTAGGTATTTGGTAGGGAGATCCAAACCTTTATTTCTGAAGGCCCTGAGTCCTGAGAGATCTGCGCATCTTTATTGTGTCGTTATAGTCTTTTCTTAACCTCTACAAAGAAGAAAACCAAGTCAAATAACTCATCCCAGGTCACTCAGCTAGCAAATGTGGTGTTGTGTAGCCTGCTAGTCCCAAGTCTATGCTCTTCATCACCACTCCAGAGCAACCTTGGGGAAATGCAGTGGGAAACAGAGTGAGGGAGATGGCAGCACACTGTTGTAGCTATTAAGGTTCTTTGGCGCCATCTGCTGTTGACCAAGGGTTGGCATAGCAAATGGCTTGGATTTCCTAAATTTGTTTGGGCATATAATGGTTCCTTCTTCTGTTGGATCATTTATCAAAACAAAGATATCAAGATTAATTGGTTCTCACTTAAACTAAAAGAAACCAGTGCCTTGAACTGGTTAAATTGAGGAGTGAAAGGCAGAGGACGATGATTCCCAAGTTCACCTCTCTGAGTTTTGGAGCCTGACTCACTTGTGCTTACTTTTAATGCAACCTTGGCTTTGAGAACCATTGGGAAGTAAGACAACATCAAATACATGACAGTAGTTGTAGCAGTTTTTGCTTCAACAACACTCCAGACGTTCTTAGTGGAGTCAGCACATGAATTTTTGAACTGATAAAGCCTATGTAGTCAAACTTAAGAGGAAGAGTTGTTTAAGCTGTCTCCTCGGAATTTTTCAGAATTATTTTAAAGCCTTATCGAGTTAGATAGATATTAACCCAACTTGAGAGAGTTTCTTTTTCTGTGACATTTCAGACTAAGCCATTCAGCAGGGATCAGAGGATGGAGTTCCCAGGTTGCTGGGAAACTTTGACTATTGTAGAGCTTAGAGGAGAAAAGGGGTCATGGCCCTTGGTGGCAGCCCTTCCTCAGAACAAGACCCACTGCAATGTGCAGTTTGCTAGATATTAGGATGTCCTCACTCCCCCCACAGGTGTGGGTTGGGGGAAGGGACACATGGAGCAGAGCCATTGAGAGCTGTTCTGCATAGCAACAGCTTTGCAGCTAACCTCTGGCATGGTCATTTAACATATCTATAACTTTTAACTGGTTGCATAGATATGTTAAATAGCTGTGGCCATGCTCTGAGCCAGGGGAATGGAAGTAACTTCCCCACCAACTGGGGGGCAAGTCCCCCGAGTTACAGTGCCCACATGGGAGCTTGGAGATGATTGGCTCCATGACACGGGGCCACGCCTTCCCAGACTCACAATGGCAGCCCAGTAAATCTGGAAGTATATGAGAGTGCTGGCAAGTGTAGCCAATTGTGGGAGGAGTCGGAAATGAGGCTGCAGAGGAAGATTGGTGAGGGGATTTAAACCCAGGCGCAGCAGCCTTTGGAGGGAGAATCACTCGGTTTTGCCAGAGTGGCGACTCCTGTGGTCATTATGCAGAGGACCACAGCCCTGTGAGAGAGAGCCCTGCAGCTTTAGAAGGGGGAACCACCACCCAGGTCATCTTAGCAAAGATCCCAGCGACACAGCTGATGGTGCCAGGAACCGAGGGAGGCCTACCAGCTGAGGCAGATTACTGGGAAGAACCAGGGGCTGCCTGAGCCACGGACTTCTATTTCTTTTCCTGAGATATGGTACCCCAGACTGGGCAAAGGGGGAAGGAAACACTGTGTGTGTTTGTGGGTGTTTTAAGAGACTTTGGGATTTTGATGAAGACATTAGGTCACTACTTTAAGTTTGTATAGCATTAAATAAAGATTTCCTTTTCACAAATCTCTGGCATTGAGAGATGTCTTTCCTATAAGGCAGCAGACATAACAAACCTGGGGGGTTCCTTTCAGAGAATAGTATATTGCCTTTGCCCCCTCCTTTTGTTCTGTAACATGGGTTCTATTCTTTTTTTCTTTAAAATACAAGGCTGCAATGTACATTTGTTACAGAGCAACAAGGAGGGGGCTTCAAAGGGCAATATACTATTCCCCAAAGGAACCCCCAGGTTTGTTATGTCCGCCGCCTTATAGGAAAGACATCTCTCAATGCCCGAGATTCAGTGAAAAGGAATTTATTATTCATTCGAAATAACAAAAACTAAAGTTCCCCACAAATGCACACAGTCCTCCCAGCACTCTCCATGTGGCAAAAGGGAACACTTCCAAAGCTTCATGGTCCCAAAAAGAGAGATGCCTGGTCCCAAAGAGAGACATCCCATCCCAAAAAGAGATGTCCGATCCCAAAGAGAGACCCCAAGTGGCTGCCTCGCTGGGTTTAAATCCCAGCACCAATCTTCTTCTGCAGCCCCATTTTCAGCTCCTCCCACAATTGGCTACAGCTGCCAGCATTCTGGGCAGGTGTGCCCTGTGGTGTAGAGCCAATTATCTCCAAGATCTTCTGGATCCTATTACAAATCCCTATTTGGGGCTCCGCTCTTGGCTGCACCCTGTTACACATTTACATAATGGAATACTATGCAGCAGAAAGAAGTAACTCCTACCCTTCACAACAGCAGGGATGGAATTGGAGAGCATTACGCTAAGTGAAATAAGCCAGGTGGTGAAAGACAAATACCATATGATCTCACCTATAAGTGGAGCCTAATCAACAAAACAAACAAACAAGCAAAGCAGAACCAGAGACCTGAAAATAAAGAACAAACTGATAATAACCAGAGGGGAGGGAGAGGGAGATAATGAGAAAAATAGGGGAACGGTGGTCAAGGAACAAGTGTGAAAGACACGTGGACAAAGCCAAAGGGGGTAGGATCAAGGGTGAGAGTCGGGGATGGGTGAGGCAGGGGGGAAATGGAGACAACTGTACTTGAACAACAAATATATATATTTGTATAAAGTATATATATACTTAAAAAACAAAACACAAGGCTGAAATGTAATGTCTAGTGTGACCAAACTTTTAATAATTTTCGTCTATTTTTTGAACAAGTGAGGATTTGTTTTCCTACATGAAAGCCTAAGAACATTGAAACATGGTGAGTAGAGAACCTGAGATGATTTCCGGACCCCAAGGGAATGCCAACCTTTTGAATCAGAAGCAGTGTTTGCAGGGGCTGTATATTTCTGAAGAAACAGGTAGACTGAATAAAACCCAGTTTCCTAGAGGAAACTTTGATCTAGATTAGTTTTGCCTGTCTGTAGAATATTCTTCAATTGAAAGGCCAGAAAGTGTTTCAATTGCAACAGATTCATATTTTAGTTGATGGGAGAAAAACTACTAAGCATTTTACATAAATCCTGGAAGGACTCTTAAAGGATACTGTGGTAGATCACCTTAATAACGGTCCTCAGATAAATCATACTTCCTGCGTCCACATCTGTGTTGTATCTTCTATTCACATCAAGAGATCACGTCTATTTCTTCATTCCTTTATTGTGTTGGACTTACAAGTTTGTAAAATAAATAATTTGCCTTTACCAATAAAAGGTAGCAAAAGTTAGATTGGATGATTCCAGAAACTTGGTCTTATGAGACCTTTTAATTTCTCCTGCTCTTACCCTTTTGACACTCTGAGGCCACCATGCTGTGAAGAAGCCCGTCTAGTCTACTGGAGCCAAGGGACCACCAGAAGGAGACATGAGGAGGCCTAGCCAATAGCCCGACACCTACTGAGACCATCTTGGAACACTGCAGCCCCACTGGGCCAGCTGGTGACTGCGGGCAGCCTTGTGAGTGATCCCAGGTGAATACAGTAGAGGAACCACTCAGCTTGCCAACCCATGGAATCAGGAAAAACAATTAAGCATTTTTTTTAAGCCACTAAACTTTGAGATGGTTTTTTAAATGTTTTGTTTTGCTTTGTTTTGTTTAGTGAGAGATAACTAATGCATCTCCCCGCCAAAAATATTTAAATATCAAACCAAATTCTGAATTCTTTAAGTACACTTTTAGAAAAACATTTCTCATTGGGAAATAAAAGTACAATCTTCACTGTCACCATTCTAATTTTTCCAAATATATTAAATATATTAATAGCTCCCCATGACCTAATAATAGCTCATAGGACTGAATGTTACAATAATGATTTTCTACTTGGAAAAGGGTTTTCCAAAAGAAACACTGAATTGCTCTGAATTATAAATCTCTTGATTAAAAGTAAGTATTACTTTGAAAAGATTTATTACGGCCCTGGCTGGCATAGCTCAGTGGATTGAGCGCGGGCTGCGAACCATAGCATCGCAGTTTCGATTCCCAGTCAGGGCACATGACTGGGTTGCAGGCCATGGTCACCAGCAACCACACATTGATGTTTCTCTCTCTCTCTCTCTCTCTCTCTCTCTCTCTCTCTCTCTCTCTCTCTCTCTCTCTCTCTCTCTCCCTCCCTCTCTCCCTCTCTCCCTCTCCCCCTTCCCTCTCCAAAAATAAATAAAATCTTTAAAAAAATAACCATAGAAAAGATTTATTAAGTACATGATAGTCTGTCTGTTTAAAATAATAAAAATTTACAATTCTTACTTTCTAATAAAAAATAATTGAAGTTCTAGCCCTGGCTGGTATGGCCCAGTGGATTGAGTACTGGACTATGAACCAAAGGGTCACTGGTTTGATTCCCAGCCAGGGCACATGCCTGGCTTGTGGGCCAGGTCCCCAGCATGGGACATGCAAGAGGCAACCACATACTGATGTTTCTCTCCCTCTCTTTCTCCTTCCCTTCCCCTCTATAAAAATAAACTCTTTTAAAAAATAAAAATAAGTTCTTTAAAAGGTTTTTTTTTTATTACTTTGATTTAATGACCTCAGGGTTCCTGCCAGCTACCAGGAAAAGTTAAAAAAAAAAAAAAAAAAGGAGACAATAAGCTAGTGATTTGTAATTATGAAAAGACTGAAGAGAAAATTAAAATACAAAGGATTCCAAGTCTAAATTTCTTTTGAATATACTGTTACAAATTCAAAGACATTTTAAAACATTTTTGTTCTAAAATCTTAAAACCAAAAAATAGAAGTTATGATGGCAAAAATAAATGAGAATTAAATTTTAATCCAACTTCACTTGGATCAAAGTAAATTGATATGTGAAATCTAGACATACAAGATTTCTATAGCCCTGGCTGGTGTGGCTCCGTGGATTGAGAGCCAGCCTGTGAACCAAAGACTCATTGGTTTGGTTCCCAGTCAGGCCACATGCCTCAGCTGCAGGCCAGGTCCGCAGTTGGGGGCATGTGAGAGGCAACCACACAATGTTTCTCTCCCTTTCTCTCTCCTTCTCTAAAAATAAATAAAATCTTACCAAAAAAAATTCTAACGTGGCCATGAACATTTTTCTCAAAATATAAATATGTTTATATTTTTAAAATTTTCCCCGGGGTAATGACCCATGTTGGTATAGCTCTTGATATAGTCTTGAGAAAACCACAAATGAAAACCTTTAAAAGCTCTAAGCATGGAAAAACTACAAAAATTCTCTGATGTAATTCACAGTAAAACAATACCAAACAATGACATAGCACCCTTCTATTTTTTATAGACACACACAAGTATAAAACATGCATATGACTGTTAAACACCTCCTCCTACTAAACCAGGGCGTCCAACCTTCTGGCATCTCTGGGCCACACTGGAAGAAGAGTTGTCTTGGGCTACACATTAAATACATTGCAGCATATAATCACAAAAAAATGTCAACATGTTTTAAGTCAATTTATGATTTTTGGTTGGCCCACATTCGCAGCCATCCTGGGCTGCATGCAGCCCTCAGGCCGCAGGCTGGACACCTCTGTCAGCTAAACCACAGGCTCCATGAACTCAGAGTTCCTGCCCACTGTATTCACAGAAATCACCATGTGTCAGGTGCAGAATGATCACTCGGCAGATGTATAATCAATGCACCAATGCGAACTTGAAAGATAAAGGGAAAAGAGGAAACTGCTAAATGCCATCCTCCAAACCACCCACCTCCCACCAATCCCCACTTCACGCCTGGCCACAGAACTCAGAACCATGTCAGCTCCATTTATTCTTTATACAAATATCTTACAGTTTTATTTTAAAATCATTTACACATATTCATACAAAGAAAAATAAATTTCAGGATGGAACATTAGGATCATGGTAGTTTAAAAAAAATCTCTGATCATTAGCTACTGAAGACACGGCAGGATGCTCAGCGGTCGTTTCTGGGGTTGGTGCAGTTCCCCACACAGGGCACAGGTGAGAAGAATCCAAGCTCCGCATCCCCGGGGTACGATGACCAAGCCGCTCCCTCAGCTTCCCTCAATCTTCACCTTGCGGAGGTACTACAGGGGAAGGGAATTTTTTGACACTCTCCCCTAGAAACATTTCAAGTACAGCAAAGACCTCAGGTAACACAGAACCCCCTTGGCTAGAAATTTGGCAAGATGGCAATCTCCGAACCAACTTTCTTTTTTTTTGAGCCAACTCTCTAAAAGAGCTACTAGCTCAACTCCCACTCACCTAAGAGGAGAGACCGCTGCACTCACCACACCCCTCATCCCACTGCTCCATCCTCCCACCAAAGGACCCAGAACAGAGCCTTTGATCTGATTCCCTCTGGACCATTGCAGGCTAATTCCACAAATGAGTCTTCCTCCTAGCCAACACCCAAACATTCTGTGGAGCAACTGACCCCAGCAGCTCATGCGGACCCCTGGGTAATGATGCCAGCATTACTGCATGCAGCGTCATACATAGAGAATCCAGAGCGACAGCCAGGAGGGGTCCAAGAATGACAGAGCTATGAGCACCCCAACCAAAACTCAGCTCTGCTGAGACAAATCAGCCTTTAAATCAAACAGGCCAACTTCTGACACCCCATCATAGACACAGTCATCACAGCAGGGCACGGCAGAGGATCCTCCTACACACAACTGCCCAAGGAAGCTGTACTATTATCACTTCCCAGTTAAACTGGGGGAAAGAACAGACATTACAAATATGGCAGACCCTAAGAGAAATGGCAGCTGATGAGAACAGTTACCCAATATCTCTGGGTCCTACCCAAAAAGCAGCACCAAGAAAGGGCATGATGAGCAGCAAGAGCTGTAGCTGGACGTGTGAACCCTTGAATTACCAAGGGCCTAGAGATATCACGGCTCATTCTCCTACAATTACGTAGGAACTAGAGCAAAGACTACCCACCCCTACAGTGAGGCCACTCCTAAGAGGCCACACCGCTTATGATCATCAGCCCACCCCCTTGGTAGGCCCATTTGGGGAGAGGGAGTCACATCCAGAGCGGGGACCCCTCCAGGCAGACACTCACAGGGCAGCCCATCCCACTGTCACTGGGACAGGCCAAACATAGTTAAGAGGGTAGACAGATCCCGGGCATCAGCCGCCCCATAAGCATCGCTCTGGCCTAACATAGACAATGCCAAACGCAGGGTGCTCCAGATGTTCTCTGACATGGCGCCCCCTTCGCCCCGAGGGCCCCGGCTTTTCCTCTGCATGTTCAAGGCCTCCAGAAAGTGTTCCACAGCCTCCCTGTAGAAATAGGAAAGAGAGCAGGTAAGCAGAATGACAAAGAAGGAAGTCAGTCAGTTGATATGAGGAGAAAGCAAGCTGGAGCCAGTCAAATAACAGAAGCAGAGAATGAGGAGCTAGGGCCAAAGGCAGGGAGAAAGTTCATCCATTCATTCACTCCTCAGTAGATGCTCTCACCGGTGAGCCCCAAGGTTGATGCAGCTGATGCCCAGGTTATAGCGGGACCGGATATAGCCAGGCTGTAGCTCGAGGGCCCGACGGTACGCAGCTACTGCTTCTTCACTCTGGTTTCCATTGGCCAGGGTGGCCCCTAGTTTATTCCACAGCAAATAATCCTGAGATAGGGATGGAGAAGGGTTAGGAACACGAACCAGGCTCAGATCAAATTCTGCCCATTCCTCTCCGGCTCCCCAGTCTGTCCAGTTAATGTGTTACAATCCCATTCCTCTCTCAACAGTTCACTGTGTGGCTCAATGCAACCACTCGCACCGTATGGACCCCCCTAGGTTCAGGGGACCCCACACTCCCCCCACCCTTCGCCCAGTCCTCCCACGGTAATCAGGACATGAACACTGGAATGAAATGTCCCCTGACACCAAAGGCCCCAACAAATGATTCTTCCACAGGGTACAGAGTGATCTCCTGTTTCCACTCCTCCCCGAGGCTCACATTGGGACGAACGCTGAGGGCAGCTGTGAAACAGTCCACCGCCTTGTCATACTCCCCACTCAGGTTGAAAAGGACCCCCAACCCACACTGCACATCAGGGTCAATGGATGTAGGGTCCAGGCGCACGGCTGCCAGGAAGAGCTCTTTCACTTCAAGAAACAGGGAGCTGGAAAAGGAAGGGAAAAATGCAAAAAAAGTAGGTGGATGGTTACATCTGTATCACTACACCTCCAAAATAATTCCTTAATTAGTCAATCATCCCAGAGACTCATCAATCTATCAGACATCCCTCCTACTCTACTCTCAAATTCTAATTTAGAAACCTGTTTTTCTGTCTCTTCCCAGCAGATCTCCTTCAAGTAGACTCTGGGTCACCCACCCCACTCTTAGAGCCTTGAGTCTCAATCTACCCAAACTTCCAAGCCAAGGCTCTCCTCCTCACCAGGTTACCATTCTCATCCCAGACCCCTCACTCACTCAGACAACAGAGATCCCAGGATGCGCTTGCTGGGGCCCAGCCCTGCACCACTGGCCCCTTCTTCCCCAGGCTCCATCAGGTGGGCATAGGCTGGTGTGTAGCGCAGCCAGTCTCGCAGGGTTTCACAGGCCTGTCGCTGCAGGGACTCGTTGGTGAAGCTGACAGCCAGTGCCATCAGTGCTGTCCGATTATCTGGTTTTAGCTCCAGACACCTGCTCGCACAGAGATGGGAGAGCTGGTACCGCAGTGACACTGCCACCCATCAGCACCCCGGATCCCAGCCACGCTGCAGGATGTAGTCACGATGGCCTCACCCATCAACTCCCTCAGATTAAGATGAAGAGGAATCCTCTACATCTAAGTTATTAGTAAAGCTATAGATCTGAGAAAGAGAACATTTCAGCAGACAAAGAACCAGGCACGGTGCCACAAATAAAACCAAACGCTGCCGAAGGAATGGAACCAGTCATCTCCACTTCACTCGAAACTTCAGGGCTTCAATCATGAGAAACACTCTTGTTAGTGACCAGAAAGAAGACCAGGATCTGGATCTGGGCTTTTATCACCGGAAAGGCTACCTGGAGCCCTGGAGCCACCTCACCCCCCCTTTCAGTGTACTCACTTCCGCAGCGCGCTGATGGCTAACAGTTCTTGCTCATTCTCTGCTTGGGTGGTACCCAGATACTGCCAAGCCTGGAGAGAAGGTGACAGATTCCATCACCCCTGAATCACCTTTCCACCCTCCCTTCCCCTGGCTCCCCCATCCACTCACCACCTCCCTCTCACCCCCCACCCCAGGGCACCACCCAGGCCCGAATTCATCTGCACTGCTCTTCGGGCCTCCCTCAAAACTGGAGGGAGCAGTCCCCAGCGTGAAGCCCGAAGGAGGAGCCGCTCACTTCCACGTGCTTAGGCTCCTGCTGCACCGCTGCCTCAAACAGCAGCACAGCGTTTGGCAGGTCTCCCTCCTGAAGTCGCCGCAGCCCTTCCTCGAAGGGCTGGGGGTGGTCGCGCAGGGGGTTCTCCTCCTCAAACTGGTACCCCTACGAGGAAGAAAAGCCACGTAAGAACCCACTTGAGAAGCAGCCACCACAAAGTAGCAGGAATAGGAGATAGATGACAACCAAGACAGCGGCGGAGAAGAAGGTGAAGGCTTCCAAAAAGACACCTGAATAAACGTGGGCAAATTTTCCATATTGATGAGGACATCACCTATGACTGCAGTAAATCATTCAGCGTTGTGCTCACACTGCTATCCCTGTTCACAGTAACTGCAAAATTGGCCAGTCTACAAACTCTGACCCATGCTGAGAACAAGCTTGTTTTAGGAACACATTTAAAGGAAAGGCAATTTGGAGCCAGAGACCCTGCCATTCAAATGCAGCTCTGACCCAGCTCCTGGAGCCATGGTGGGCAATAATGGAACAGCATGTATTGAAGCACTTTGAAAATTGTAATTTATCCCCCAATTTCATTCCTAAAAGTTATCATATTAACCTGTATCTGAATTGTAAATGAAAGCTAGACCCCAAAATCCTGAGAGCAGAAAATGCTTCAGAAAGACACTGTTCCCATCTAGCTGAGGATTTCTCACCTGAGGGAAGAGTTAACAATCTCCATGCAAAGTTCTGTGCACTGGTCTTTCATGTTAGGTAGAGAGGTGATAAGGTAAAATAGTAGTCACTAATAAACCACATGACCTGGGACAAGCAAATTAAATGTTCCTTTTTACCATCATGAAACAATATACCAGAATGACAACAAGATGTAAAATACCAGGTAGAGCCCTTCTAAATGTAGTTAAGGACAAGTTGGAATGAGATGTACATAATAAACACTATTATTGTGAAACTGCCGAAGAACCAGAAACATTTAAATCTTACTAGAAAGCTTTAAACCATTAGAAGTCATCAGATGCAAATTATCTTGACAAATAAAAATTAAATAATTATGATGGAGGTTGAAGAAACAAGACATATACAACAGGGATTTGGGGTAAATGTATAAAAAGCACATTCATGTCAAAAATAGGTAATGCTGCCCTGGCTGGTGTAGCTCAGTGGATTGAGTGCGGGCTGCGAATCAGGCATCGCAGGTTCGATTCCCAGTCAGGGCACATGCCTAGGTTGCAGGCCATGTCCCCCAGCAACCGCACATTAATGTTTCTCTCTCTCTCTTTCTCCCTCCCTTCCCTCTCTAAAAATAAATAAATAAAATCTTTAAAAAAAAAATAGGTAACGCTCCTGGGACGTCTCTTGAGCAACACAAAAACTCAGAAGGCAGAAAACGGCCCGACATTTGTAGTAGCTGCCAGCCATCAGCAAGCCTTTTCCGTAAAGGGCCAGGTAACATTCTATCGCAGCTACTCAACTCCACCACTGCACTGAGAAAGCAGCCACAGATACTATTTCAATACTTAACCATGGCTTATATAATTTTCATGTTGCAAAATATTACTCTTCATTTTTTAACCATTAAATATTTAACATTAAAAATATTGAAACCATTATCAGCTCACAGGCCATACAAAACAGGCAGCAGGCCAGATTTACCCACGGGCCAGAGTGTGCTGACGCCCACCTTAAAATATAAAAGTTCAACAAAATAAACCCTTCTGTATTCATCCTCAACTACTGTCCATCATCAGTCCAGGTATGAAGCCACCCTGGAGGAAACAGGGACCACTGTCACTATAATACAATTTCCTAACAAAGGTTATTCCTGACTCTCAGAGCTACTGAAAGCATCAAATGAGTATATTCACCAAAGCCTCATCAAAAAGCTTAAAACATTACTCAGGAATAGGTGTTATCCTAAGCAGACAGTGCAAGAAGCAACACCGTCATATTGTAACCACAGGTTCTCTAAGTATTCTCTTGTTCATGCTCTCTATCCTATTTGAGATTTTATCAAATGCTAATCACACAGAAATCTTTCAAAATTAGAGTATTTGCATAAATTTAAAAAAGAGTACTCTGGAGGTATCTTCAGCACTATTACATCCTAAAGAGTCTAATCCGAGTCAGTCACTGGGTCTGATCATTGTGTGGTCTATTAAAAAATCTCGCAGATCACACTGCAGAAGCAGGATGACTACTCAGAGTGTGTCCCGTCGCAGAAACCTCCCCTTCACGCTACCAGTGCACGATGTCTGCTGGGGCTCGGGCTCTCGGTGTTACGTTGCCTTGAAAAATTAAAGAACCATTAATAAAAAATAGTACATTCAGAGACCCAGGGATTTATCTGATAATCAGAGTCAGATCCACATTTGGAAAAGAGAATTACTAGCAAAAAAAACAATAAAACATGAACTGTTCACTGTTAGTGAGTAATAAAGTAAAGCATACTTGTGTGGAACATTAATGCAAGTACTTCTAATCCTAATTTTGCAATATCCCAAGGTACCAATGACACTAAATGGGGTTCAAGAGTCTAAAGACGTAATTCTGTTTTTGCTTTGAATTTAAAAATTTCTTCAGCCCAGCATATCATTAATATGTGAGTAAAAAATGCTAACACAGTATGCTGCTCATCTAAAACTAGTGCTATCTCTGTATTTATCAAAAGCATGGAAGTTTTTATCTAAAATTTTGTAACTTCCCCTTTATAAGTCAATGGGGCCTATGCAACTTATCAAATTATTAATACAAATTAATAAAAGTAGTATCTCCAGGTACTTCCTAAAGTTCTTCCTCATCAGAAGGCTATAGAGGAAACTCCCATTGTGGTTAAAACACAGGGCAGGGTCCCAGAAAGTCACCTCTCTTTTCTATCACATTACTGGGGAGCTCTGAGGAAATCAGACTGGGATAATAAACAAAATCATATTTTTCATATTAAAAATATTTAATATTTTAAAATATCTTAAAATAGTTAGTATTAATAAAAAATATTTAGTATTTTTCTTGCCTTTTTAAAGTTGTCCTGAACTTGGCCTCTCTCTCTGTAGAGCTCGTTTATGCCAAGATCTACCTCCAGCATCCTGCCTTGCGTCTCAGTCCCTGGTTCAGGCTCCTGGATCCCTCCCCTAACAGATCTGAACTGAGAAAAGACATCACTACTCACCTCCCAACTACCTGTTTTGCCTTTTACAAAACCAACCAACTCTCACTCTTCCGAATCATTCAGCAGCTCAATTATGAACCACAGTCCCCAATGCCCTACAACCCACAAGAAGTATTTTTTCACAGTGACAGCCCCTGAAATAACATACACATCTAAGTCAAGAGTACACACTTTATGCAAAATTCAATCATCTTTTACCACCGCACTGACGGCTGGGAAATTTTCCTAACATTTATTTAATATAATTCTTTGAGAACACCCTAAATTGGGGCATGTGATTCTAATCTCAAAGAAGAGGTTAATGTTTAAAATAAACTTGTGAGTTAAAAAAGTCCATAGATATTAAGGTGTGGAGGAACAGCGAAAGCCTACCAACTACCTCTCTGCACCAAAGGAGTTATCAATCCTCTCAAAATGTCCTCAGCCTCCGAAGCAGAGCTCCCTTGTTTGGGCTCTTACTGCGTCGTGTGCAAACCTGAATCACAGGTATCATGTCTCTGTACGTTGTTACTCAACAGCGGCGGTCCAGTGTCATGAACCTTTACACCCTAACCATAAAGCACACTCTCGATGACTACAGGACAGCAGGGGCAAGGGAATGTTTCAGCTTCTCTTCGTGGAAAGGGGTGTAAGAGAAGAATTCCTTAGAAGTGAGCACCCCAATCCAGGACTAAAAGGAACCCCTGCTGTATGAAGAACCGGTTCTTACTTTATCGTAGGAAGCAGTCGTGAGGTCGTCATAGTCAGAAAGCCAGGGGTGAGCCTCAGCATCCCGCTTCGCCATCTCCTCCAACTCTGCCTGCAACTTGTCCCAGAAATCGACATCAGACTGTAAGGAAGGGAAGGCAGGTAGAAAAAGGGGACACATCATGACCACCACCCCACCCCATCGTCAGCTCCACTGGCATGATTCCCTACAGCAGTGGTTCTTAAATTTCCATGTGTCTAAGTACATCTAGAGAGCTTTTATAAAATGCAGATTCCAAGGTCCTGCCCCCGGATGGGCATTTTTGAGGCGCTGCCCCACACCAAGCAGTTAGGACACAAGCGATCAGGGGACACTATGTTCGTTCATCATCTTTGATGCTGACACGCCCAGTCTCCAAAGGAGTCTTTTCTCTTGGGGTGTCAGCTCCTGCACTCCCTGCTCTCACCTCTATGGCTGACTTGGCTCGTTCAAACTCCACATCGAGGGCAGATGTATTTCCCGGTCTTGTGAACTGGTCCACCCAGGCATCCGATGTACCCTGTGACAAAGAGGATGGTCACACCACCACTGCAACTTTCTACCCCCTAACCACCGACTAAATACCCAGTGAACACTACCAACCTGGACACTTCTAAGAAAAATATTCTCACAATCTCTTTCCCACCCACTCCGACCTGGATGCTACCAAGACAAGCTGGCAATATAATCCCTTCCCCATCTGGGACTGCTGAACACTGAGCATAAGGCCAGGGCACCAGCTGGCTCTGAAGTGGGACTGGGAGGTGACAATGTCCTACCTGCTGCTGTATAAACTCTGCTGCCCACTGTTCTGCCTGAGCTCGGCCCGACCCTGCACCGGACTCCAGGGACACCTGCCCCTCGCCAATCTGCCGCACGAATTTCAGGAACTGGGGCACAGAGACACACATAGGCCACTTGGGAAAGAACTTCCAGGTGTGCACTCTCAACCATGCCCAAGAGAAGCCTGCACTTACCCCTCCCCCTGACCCTTCTGGCTGCAAACAAGATACTCTAAAGACCCTGAAAAAACACAGAGAACAAAAAAGAAAGGAATTTCTGGCTCTAACGATTTGAGATGGTGCAGAACAGAGAAAGGGTTAGTAGGCAAGGAAACAATAGAAAGAATGTTGGTAGGAAAAGGCAGGATTTGACGTCTCCATTCTCCAGATTGGAAGGAATGGACCTAGGATCTCAACTCCTCTTCAGACTGAGCTGGGGTAAGAGAAGCAAGACCCTTGACCTTCAAGACCAGTTCTGCCAGGCAAAGCAGCAGAGAGGTGCAGCTCACCTCAGAGTTAGCCAGTTTGGGGTCATCCACTTTGGCCACAAAGTCACTGGCGGTATGTTGCAGATCCTCCTCTGGATGATAATCATCATACCTGGAACAGGTAAGGGCAAACTAATTTTACACATTAGTTAGCCATTACCTTCCCCATGCTATCCCCACCACCAGCCCATGGCCATCACAGCTCCTATGGGAGGAAAGAGGGTGACTGTACTCCACTCTCTAGGTGAGAACTACAAATTCCAGATTTACCTTAAAGATGGATGGGGGGGCAGGAGTGCACTAGCTACATCCTTTTACCTCTCCCTTTCCCAAACACATCCTTGCAGAGAGAAGGAACAGGCAGACTCCAAATTAAAAAGGCAACAGGGTGCACAAGGTAAAGTTACAAACATTTGGTTAGGACAGTTAGGATTCTTAGGGATCCAAGTGGAAACCTTAGGGTACAAAATGAGGGGGCTGCAAGTCAGTTTGGGAATGTGGATGCAGGAGCCTGGAGGAGGCCGGGAAAACTGTCCAACCCTCCTTCCACAGGGATCCATCCAGAAAGACGGAGCTGCACTCACCAGCAATCAGCGGCGGCTGTTCCCTCTTGCTCTCCCAGCCACAGCTTCTCCTCCGACTGTTCCAGGTACTCCTCAGCCCAGCGGGCAGGGGACACAGACAAAGGGTCTGCAAGGAGCAGAGAGTTGGGGAAATCACACAAGATTCAGTGAGCCGGCAGGGAAAAAGAGTACTAATTTGACCAAACCAAAGCAGATGAAGTACTATTTAATTTCTCAGAGATCCCGGGTCAAAAGAAAATATTACTAAATTTTCAAAATCCAAACCATTCCCCCCACGGGGCCTGGGATGGAAATCTACTGTTTGAAACAGGCGACCAAATAAAAAGGCTCAGGAAAAGAGTACCGACCGAACCCTTTTGCTTGAACTACAGAAACCTCATTAAGAAACAGCAGACACGAGGGCCTCCCCCGTCCTGGAAGGCACTGCTGGGAAATAGCAAGGATCTAAGGGCAAACAGAAGAGCTCTGCTCCTTAACCAAGTCTCTAGTCTGTTCTCCACCTGCAGAAGTCACACCCTCCCAACGACAGGGGCCTCATATTTCATCTTACGATACCTCCCAAGAGAATCTGAGAAGCAGAAAGCTGAGCTAGAATCAGAGATACATGGCCACTCTTGCCACTGGATGTTTGGGGTTTGGTTTTGTTGTTTTCATTTTCTTAACTGAGATGTAAAATGCAAACACTGAAGTACATGAAGTGTACCAAACTTCAGTAGGCTGCTTCATTAATTCCTGCATGTGAATACACTCAAATCCCCACCACCCTGATCAAGATATAGAGTATTTACAGTTCCCTCAAAGGTTCCCTCATGCCCCCATCCCCCAGGGAAAACACTGTTCTGACTTCAGTCACTTTTGAGTAATTTTGAGGGCTATCTTTTTAAGTCTGATTCTAGAAGTTGTCTTAGCTCCAGTGACAAAGGGCACGGCTGCAATTCTGAATAAACATACAAGGCAACAGATCCAATGAGGGCACCAAACTGTTTGTTTCTCAATCTCTAGGACTTTGCCCTTTGCTACTCTGGGGCCAGGAGGAGAAAAAAGGCAAAGAAAAATTATTCAAAGGGGCCCTAAAGAATGAGCAAACACAGAGAAAACGTGAGCCTGTAGTGTCCATTCCTTCTGCTCTGCGTCCACATCTTTACACACCAGATACTAAGATGGACATCCCATTCGTCTGCAGTTTGAAGATCGGTCATTGCTTTTAATACCGAGAAGGAGACGCATCCCCTTAGTGTTAATGTTTAGCAGAATTTTATATGCCACGTAACTGCGACTTTGCCTGAATAATTTTAACAAAGTAGTCTGAATACCTGAGAAAGAAATGTCAAAACCTAAAAAAACAAAAGATAAAGACTCTCAGAATATACCTAATCATAAATAATATATCACTAATACAATTAAAGATGCAGTGGGCAATGTTTTTGACCATGCGCTCTGTCTCAACTTCACAGCCTCTCAGCATTCATATCCTGCCTTCCCTCACCAGCTCTCACAGGCAACATTTATTTTTCCTTGGCCCCAATTATACTGTTGGCTCGAGAGCAGAGACCTAATAAGGAGATGCTGAAAGACTCCGACTTTGTAATACCTCCCAGCTTCCCATTCGGCTGAAAAATAACCAGTCCCTCCTCCTTGTCCTCCAGTCACTCCTTACTCTCAGCTAGAGCCTTCTGCAGAAGCATACTCCAGCCACAAGCGCCCCTCTCAAAGACAAGAACGAACAGAAAAAAATACAAAGCACCAGGACTTTAAAACGGACATGAGATAGATTAAAAGAAAATCCCAGATGTGAGAAAAGACATCCTCAAATATCTGTAATTTGACATTTGGCCAAATCAGCCACAAGATTTAGGATTTTCTGGCATTGAGAACAAAGGGGTCAAAATAAAGTTACCAAAAGAATACCACTTGGTCGTTAGAATATTTTTTGGGAAACTCTTACAGAAAATCAGATCCATCTGGATCCCTCTGAGACTGAAGCAACTATGGCCTAGAGAGGTGAAGGGACCATCCTGGGTCACAAAAGTTAGCAGAGTAAAAACCAACAACCTACATACCAAATACCCAATTCAGAATGTTCACCTCATAGCATTCCGCATGGTGTGTTCATTCCACCTAGGTGCATCTACCCCAAGGCAAAAACTCAGAACTTCCTAACCCTTAGCCATCAAAGTTTCCGTGTGTGCTGAATACTGAATAGCACAGTGGTAAAGAACGCAGGTTCTAGAGTCAGCCTACCTGCACTCCAATCCCAACTCTGTAATTTATTTGCCATGCACCTTCAGAAAATTACTTAACCCTCCAAGTTTCCATTTCCTTATCTATAAAACAGATATTAACAGCTACCTCAGAAACTGTCAATGAAGACCAAAGAGATGATGCACATATAAAACACAAAGTAACAAAGATCAGCTATTGTTATGACAGCTGTCCGCTCATGGCAAAACCCAAAAGCAGAAAACATCCCAGTGAAATTGTTATTCATTTCACTCCATCGCCTCTTCCTCTGCCATCCAGGGCGATCTGCAGCAGTCACCTTCTGGTACTGCTGCCCACTGCTCCTCCTGTGCGGGCGCAGGTTTGTCGCTCACGACTACCGTCGAGCCTCACATGCCGTTTAGCTGAGGCTGTCTAAACTCAAAAGTCCCTCAAGATGTGTTTTGTTCCTAGAGCTGAGCAATCATGAGACGGAGAGTTATTTGGCCCAGAAAATTAGGGGTGGGGAGTGGAAGATTCCATCAAGAAATATGGCAGACTAAAAAATGAGGTCCATGTGGTGACAGGATAATTCTCTATCTTGACTGTGGTGGTGGTTACAGAAGCCTACACATGACAAAACTGTGCAAAACTATAAACACACAAATAAGGGTATATAAAACTGATGAAATCTAATCAGCTTCATGGATTGCACCACAGGCAATTTCCTGCTTTTGACACTGCGCACAGCTAACAGGCAGATGCTCTCGCTGGGAAACAGAGTAAAGGACACACAGAGCCTTTCTGTGCATTTTTTTTGCAACTTCCAGTAAAACTATAATTACTTCTAAATGAAACATTAAAACAAAAAAAATGAACTTCAAGTTTCCTTTTAAGCTTAATTCTAAAATCGTAGTAATGAAAATTAGAAAATAATAAGGATTTAAAGAATATATCCTTCTCTCATCTCTACTTATCCATAAAGTAATAGGTAATCTAGATCATCAATATAAACACATCACCTACAAATGCTACAAGAAAAGTAAAATTTAATTACTAGAAAATCAATTTTCTTTAGCTCTTTCTCCCAGATCTCACTTCATTCAGTCACTCAGTACTGAAGACCCTCTACGTACAAAGTAATTACTACTGCAATAGGGCAATTTTATGAAGGCAAACTCCAAATAGCTCAACTTCTCTCTCCAGCTTCCCATGTCCCTGCCTCTGTGAAGCAGGCACAGTTACAAAAGAATATATAAAGAAGAGAGATATCTCCCAAAGAGAATTTAACAGGTAAGACAGGTCCAACGTGTTTTTCTAAAGTTGTTCTTCATTTACAGGTTAAGGATGATTTCAATGGCTGCAAACAATCCAGGTAATTGTAACAAAAATCTCATCAGTCTCAATGCTTGTAAGTAGCAATGATTTTTGTTTGTCTATTTGTTTGTTTGTTTGTTTGTTGCAAGAAAAATGACTAGTGCTTGCACATTACAACAGCAGTCTCTCTGTAGTAAGAAATAGATAGCACTTAAGTCTAACGTTTGTATTAACGTTGCTGTGGCCCCCACCTCTGCCAATCCCAGTTATAATCCCAGTTACAGCTTGGATTTCTCATCGATAGTGTAATGGCTCTGCGTATAGAGCCTAGAGTCAAACAGACAGGAGTTCGAATACCATCTCTGTTGCTGAATGATTTTGGACAAAGTATTTAACATTTCTACATCTCAGTTTCCTTATCCATAAAAAGGGGAAGGAATATCTACCTTGTAACTGTTACCATAAAGATCAAATTGGTTTAACAACATGGCGTGATTGGCACTATTAATGAAACCAAGGAGCACCTATTGTTTAACTTAAGGGTGGAAAAGGGAGTCATTATTAAAGACACCTTCATTAAAAGTGAGGGTTAGCTGTGCCCTGGTTGGCGTAGCTCAGTGGATTGAGCGTGGGCTGCGAATCAAAGCATCGCAGGTTCGATTCCCAGTCAGGGCACATGCCTGGGTTGCAGGCCATGACCCCCAGCAACCGCACATTGATGTTTCTCTCTCTTTCTTTCTCCCTCCCTTCCCTCTCTAAAATAAACAAAATCTTAAAAAAAAAAAAATGAGGGTTAGATTTGGGAGTTTTTCTCTTGTGGGTGGAGAAAGCACTATCTTTAGGAGAATAGGAGAATAAAATTGATGGATGGGTGCAAAAACCAGTTAAGTCTCACTAATCATTTCAGGAAAATTCAGTAACTATGACGATGTGAGCACCCTGGAGTCTGGAACCTGTAACCTTCTCCATTCCCATCTCTCGTTATTCTTGACTTCTTAAATTGGAGAAAGCTAACGATGCTGCTCCCTGAGAGCACGCAGGAACGCTGACAAGGATGCCCTTCTTCCACACCCCTCATCAGACAGGTCAAGGGAGAGGGGGAGGAGTCGATCTCAAAGGATGCTGTGAGCACGGACACTCTCAGAGAGGACGAATTTGACTGAGGAGACCCTGGAGAGCTGGAGCTGCAGGCCAGGCAGCACCGCATAATGGTTACACCAGGGGTCTGGAACCATTCAAACCCAGAGTCAAATCCCAACCCACCGTTCACAAAGCTGTATCACCTTGGGCAAAGATTTCTTACCTATAAACCAGGAATACAAACAGTAACTATCTCAAGGTTTCTTATGGGGATAATGCATTTAAAGCACCTAACATAAAGCCTTAAACATAGTAAAGATTAGCTATTACTATTAATTTTTATTATCATCAGGGTGTGTCTTTGCCCTCCAAGATCTTATACTTCAGGGCCGTGAACTCAACAATCCCACTCTCCAAGGCCCAATCCAGTTCAAGATGACTTAATGCCAGAATCCGACCGTCTGTGTTAAATATCTTCCTGGGCCAACAGCAATCCATCCAATCTCTCCACACTACTACAGTCCTAAGTTCCAGGTAACAAAGAAGTAAACATAACTCATATTTTCTTTTTCTTCTGTGTCTCTCTCTCCGTCTCCCTCTAATCTATTACCCACTTCAAAGCCAGTCCTCTGTTTAATATAAGTTTCAATTCACTATTATTATCACCTAAGGGAAATCAGGTTCAGTGCCCCCATAGAAATGAGCCAAGAATCCAGAAAAGTCATAAGCAGCTAAAATCACTCTATATTCTAAGATGAATCAGAGCACAGGTGGCAAACACAAGGCCCACAGGCTGAATCCAGTCCTCCACCTTGTTTTATCCAGCCCAGCACCTTATTTCTACCTGGCAGCAGAACCAAGCTCTCACTTCAACAGTTAAGGAGTAGTTACATTTATACAGTCCAAAAATTACATTCGGCCCTTTGAAGGCAACAGTGAGGCTGATGTGGCCCCCAGTGAAAGTGAGTTTGACACCCCTGGCTTAGAGTAACAGTGGCAGGGGTGTCTAACCTGCAGTGCACGGGCTGCAATCAGCTCAGGATGGCCATGAATGCAGCCCAACAGAAAATTACAAATATACTTAAAACGTTATGAGATTTTTTTTGTGATTAAATGTCACAATGTATTTAATATATGGCCTGGGACAACTTTTCTTCTTCCAGTGTGGCCCAGAGACACCAGAAGATTGGACACCCCAGGAATTCTGATTGTCCCATAGGAACCGTTTTAGATTTTCCCATGATGAGCCTCACCTGTAACTTCAGAGATGAATTCCTGGGACCAGTCAGTTTCATTATAATCCTGAGTTACATCCACAGCATCTCCTGCTGCAAGAAACTCTTGGGCCCAGTTCTCAGACAAGGCCAAGTCTGCCACACCAGGGGCTTAAGGGAGAGAAAGAGAGAACTAAGAAACAAAAGAAATACACTTCATTCTATCATGCCTAAAGAACGCTGAATGCACATGAAAACACCCTCTTCTTTTTGCCTCCTTCGGCATCTCAGTTTCCCAGTCCCAGCAGCATCCAAATAGGGAATTCGCTCAGCTCCCTCTGCACAGAAAATGGTGATCTCCCCTCCCACCAGACTCTGAACCCACCTCTCTGGGGTGCCTGGCGGAAGCTTGACTGTTCGATCTCCTGCATCTCCGCCAGGAGGTCATCCATCTTGAAGGTCTGAGGGGCACGGGATACAAGTGGTGCATTCTGGTCCTGGAGGAATTCGGCCACCAACTGCCAGAAGAGAGATGGCAAGATGAACCCGGCAAGAGACAGGCCCAATGAATAGGGACTACTAATGTCAAATACAAAGAAAGGGAAACACGTAAACTACAAATTTGGAAATACGCAAAGAATACATTTTTAGAAACAAGCAGACAAACTTCATTTGGTTGGGAAAACCCAAACACTGAACTATGGATAAGCCAAATTTAAAGTAAAAACACAATAGGCAAAATTGCAATAGGCAATAGAAGAGACTGGTATATTTACCTCATCATCAGAAGCTACCCCCAAAGGCTTAGAGACCTAAGACAGAAGGAAAACAATAGGATACCGTGGTGAAGACCAGACATACAACTAACTTAAACACGGGTGAAAATTCCAGCTCTGCCATTTATGTGACCTCCGCCAAATCACAAAACCTCTCTGAGTCACCATTTCTTCATCTATGAAATGGCTGCCTTCATCAATGTAAAGACGTACAAGCACTTAGTACATTGTTTAGCAAACACTTGTGAATTGGTAACTACTGTTTGCAACACAATAGAGCAGTGATTTTCAACCTTCTTCATCTCATGGCACACATTAACTAATTACTAAAATTCTGCAGCACACCAAAAAGTATGTATTTTTGCTGATCTGACAAAGAAATAGGTATAATTTTGACTAATTCACACCCAATGGCAATTGTTGTGCTGGCTGTTGTCATTTTTTTATTTGGCAATCAAAGGGAAAAGAGATCAGTGACCTTGACTAGTCAGGTACTGCACGTTTTAAAAATTCTTGCAGCACACTGGTTGAAAATCAATGCAACAGAGAAAGCAGTCAAGTGTACATACGGACCCTCCATCCCAAGCCACTTGGAATGGAGGGTCCACCACTTGGGCTTTCCACTTCAAGAATACTCACCGCCTCAGAGGGTGGGGCTCCTGGTGGCCAAGGACCAGGCCTTAACCCCTCCTGCCGAAGGGCTTTGTCCTGGGTGAAGTGACCCGCCAGCTTCATGAGCGGGTTGGCACCCCCGCATTCGGCCTCCACCAGCTCCCGCATTGCCATGGTGACCGCCAGTTCTCTGATGGGCAGAGGTTAGGAACTGAGGTCCCATAGTCGAACCCGACACACAACCAACCCATCCCGTATCTCGGGAAGCAGACAGACCTCTATCCCAGGGTAGCCACTCCCACCCCTGTGCCATTTGCTGTGGCCCCCACCTCTGCCAAGAGTCCGAGAGGAGACAGCTGCCCTCCTGCCGTCCCGCCTAAAAAGGCCACCGCTTTCAGCCTGGGCCTTGCCACCGGCCTCCACGACAGGCGGCGAGATTGGTAGTCAACCGTCCCCCCAGAGGTGCCCGGACCCCAGGAGACTACGGGGGAACAATTCCGCAACAAGGCTGTATCGGGGCATCGGCAGGGCAGGAAGAGTAGGAACGCCGCCAGACCGTAGCACCAGTCCCCCACACTCCCCGTTGTGCGGCAGGCACCGCAGGGTGACCATCCCTCCCCTAAGTCACCTGAGCCCCTCCCCCAGCTCCGCCAGGCCAGGCCCACACCTCCGGGGCTCCGGACCACCCCATCTCCCCCGCCCCGGGCGCAGCTCCAGCCCCACCCCCGGGACCCGCGAGGACAAGGCTGTGACAAAGAAAGCTCGGGAAAGTGTCCTCTGGCCCCTTCGGCCCTCCGCTCACCGTCGCGCGCCGCGCCGCACAACCCGCCGGGGCACCTGGTGCTGGCTGGGGGAGGAGAGGAGATGGGCGGGGAATCAGGGGCGGACCCCAGGCTTAAAGGGGCAGTGGCCGCAGCGCCGCTGTCACCGCCTCGCGGAAGCTGTTTTAAGGGGCGGGGCCTTAAGACTGCGCCGCAGCGTGACGGGAGGAGCCGTGAGTCTTAAAGGGGAAGAGACTTTAAAGGGGAAGTCAGGACTGCTCTGGGAGCCTTTACAATGATCACGGACTCCAGGACTTGTTTGAAGGGAAGCTCAAAGAAGACTGAAGCTAGGAAGGGCTTCATGAGTTTTGGTGAAAGCCGAGGGCGCGGGATCCTGGGCTCAGTTCATTCTGGCTCTCCCCTGAAGGCACATTTTGTAACGCTGGAGTTTGCGAGGGTCCAATTTGGGGCCTTCCTCAGGGTTCTAGGCCTGTCCCCTTTCAAGTTGCGCCTAGCAGAACACGTCACAGTCTCCATAGAGACAGAAGCCCGCCCCCAATCCATCTGCAATCTTTGCGTAGAGGGGAAAATAGCACTGGATGATGACAAACTCCGGAGACTAAAATAGGGTCCAACGCATGCTGAGACCTCAAGCTGGTAACCTACCGGAAAGGTGCAGTGAGTCACTCCTCTTCGCTCCTTCTTCCCTCACCACTGGTCAAGGTCACCATGGTGGCCTTATTCCCACTGCTCCAAACTGAGAAAGCACAGACATGATGTAAGAAATGAGTTTTAATCACGGATTAAGCCTCAGGCCCCACCATCTGCCACAGGATTGGCTCTGGTGTCAAACTTCAAGGTCACTGGGAAACCCTGAAATCTCACCTGTCTCCAAGACCAGCGAAGTCCTGATGTCTTGAAGAAGAGCAGAAGGTGCTCAGGGCTGCTGGGAGAGGAGCAGGGGTGGGTTAGTGCCAAAAGGACAAAAGTCCCAGTCCAGCCCAGGGTGCAGGAGAGAATACAGATAGACAGCAGGTGGCGCTCTGGGCCAGGCTTGTTATCTGGCTATCGTGCAGAGCAGATTTCAACGGTGGAGGCGGGAGGGGACCTGAGGGGCGTAGCTCTGCAAACTTCTGGAAAGGCAGAGAAACTGCTGATACATCTGGGGAACTGGATGACAGAACAAACCTGAAGACTGTGCAAAATTTCTCCTTTTTCTTACCTTTTTACCTTCTTTCAGAGGTCCTAACTCAATACCCTTTTTCTCCTGGTACAAAAAAATCCTTGCATGTTCACTGTTCTGAAGCTACCATTGTGAAGCAAATACTTTGTACCTGACAACCTAAACCATGCCAAGGAAGAAGGGATGCCCTCTGGGAAGTACATGCTTTTAAAGAGGATCCCTGGGGCAAGCAATGTTTAACTGAAAGCGTGTGATATGGTAGAATTTTAAAATCAAGGCAACTAGAGAGGACTTTCCAGTACCACTCAAACCACACACATGAACTTCTGCTCTGCTAGGAGATTTGTAACTGATTAGCAATAACTCACTATGTGCCAGCTCTTTGGGGGGATGATAATAATGCTAATAACTGATGTTTACTGAGTGCTTACTAAAATTCAGGCATTGCAATGAACAATTTGTTTGCATTAGTGCTTGTAATCTTCCTAATACCCCCTGAAACTGGTATTACTAACCCTACTTTACAGATAAGACATCCAAAAATCACACAGCTAGGAAGTCAAAATTTAATGCAGACATAACTCCAAGTACCTATCGATTATACACTACTGCCTTCCAGTCTTAGAGAAGCCTTGCTTATAAACCGTGGAGAACTTTAGTCTCTTAGCCATAGAATTCTTCACATAAACCTGGCCCACAAGTCCAAGATGGACTCTGGTACTAAGAAAAAAAAACTTAGTTACTCCGGTATTTAAAATTTAGTTTGTTGAAGGTCTATATTTAAAATCCTAGATTTTGTTAATCCAGGTTCAACTTTAAATTCTGTTCATAAAAGTAATGATTTTTATTAAGTGAAAACAATCATTTTTCCTTATTCTTTGTGGATTTCAGACCTGCAGGTAAGAGTTGTATGACTGTGTAGCCAAAGCCCATAGTGGACACTTAGAAGTAACTAGAGAAGAAAGAATAATAGAGGACCCATTGGTTTCAGCGTCTGGCTATGCCCATGACTATGAAATTAAACTCCTTTGAGAGGATGGATTCGCCAGTCAAAAGGTTCGATGTGGTATAACCCTCACGTTCCATTGGCTAATGTTCAGTCACATGGCCGTCTTAATAGCAGAGGAGGCTGGGAAATGTAATTTAGCTTTAGACCCATGATGAACTGGACCAAGGTTTGGTGAGAAGCTGGAGATCTCTACAACAGTCCACCCCACAGTCACCAGTGTCAGGCTATGCCAGCAACTTTGAAATTAAACTCCATCGAAAGGATTTTCTGTCAAGAGGTTTGTGTAGCTGTTTCAGTCTTCCAATCTTCAATCTTTCAATGATCGATTGTTCTGTCATGGCCTCTACTGCAGTTTTGAGGGGCCACCTCTCAGTTGTGACTGGGACCAGAGTTCCCTTATAGTATCTCCTTTCTTCCCTGGGCCACATCTCCTCCCTCTCAGACTTCTTTAGAACTCACCACTCCTTCTGATCCAACAACTGGTACAAGCTCCACAAACACTCATCACTGTGAATGTTTTCCATTGTGTGGAAAAGACTATTTCCAGTTACCTGGGTTTAAAATTAGTGTTTAATTTACTAGTTTACAACTAGAAAATCTGGTTTTGCTTTTGCTTTAAATTCAACTTACAAATCCTGAATTCTATTTAAAAATGTACTATTTTTAAAAAATGACTTGCACTTGTTTTTTGATTGATGTTCAACTCAGATTTAAATTTTCTTAACAATTAGTCTCATTTACAGACTTAGTACAATTTCCATAACTGTTTTATATCATATTTGTATGCTTAATATATTTGATGTTTTTTCCTCATGCACTTCAGTTGCCTGACAAGGTAAACTTCAAATCCTCACATGCAAAATCTTTCTTATAATATAAGCAACTCTTGCAAATCCAATTACTTAATTTACCATGTTCAGATGTTTTATTTGTCTTAAATGTTCTAATAATGTTTATAAGCTTGAGCAGTCTTATACCTTTCCACTAAAAATCATAACTCTAACATCAAGATATTTCAAGTTGAAAATACAAAGCTTAATTTAACTTAAAATCACACAGATTCTTAAACTTAACATCAAAATATTATGATTTACTTCACTGTCTCTATACTCAATTTTATTCCTCCTCAGGAGAGCAATTTGGCTGGCCATCTCAAGAAGACTGGGTTATTAGGTTAAAAAAAAATCACTGCTATAATATAGTTAGTGGTCAGGTTGAAGAACAGGACAGGAGAGCCCGGGCCTGGGGGGCTATGTGCTGTCAAGGTAATGTTCATAGCAAACACACAGTGTTCTCCTGACGGACTTAGCTCTACTGGCTGCGAAGTGGAGCTTTAAGCTGGGTCAGTTCATAATTCACATGTGCAGGGCATCTTTCTCATTCCCCCTTATCCCATGTCGGGTAGATGGACTGCTACTGCACCCCATCCCCACAGTCTCTGCAAATTTCCCCCACCAGTAGTTCCTGCAGTGCTTCTGGATGTTTCTTGTCTACCTGATTCTCTAGCCCTGTCAATGTTGTCTCTTTTCTAACCCTCTAATTAAGAGTCATCTCCTTTTCCCTTTCATACCTGCCTGGCCTCAGAGACCTCATTTTCCTTCCCTATGTGTCTATCCTGTCTTCAAAGACCATAAATCTTTCTTCCAATGAATCTGTCTTCCTCCAGCTTAACCAGCCTTTCATTTCCTCTTCTAATTCCCACCTCTCCTGTTCTAAGAGTAAGACCAAATCCTATGATGTTGTTGTTGCTGCTGCTGTTTTTAAGCAGCTGTTCACTCTTCGAGCAAGCGTGATTCTTAAGAGTCAGAATGTTTCAGACATGGGCCTTTTCAATCGCCCTCTTGGGCCTCTGGATTTGCAGTAAGTTCAATTATTTTTTTTCTTACAAGAAAATTGTATATTCCCTATATAATAAGGGTTTCTCCACTGCTTTTGAATTCTTCATACCACCCTTGGTAGCTAAAGCCACAGTCTGGGTCTCCCAAATTCAAAGTCATGGCTAATGATTGCATAATTAACCAAAGGATCATAAAGGCTACAATTCCAGATCCACCTTAAGATGGTTATAATCAACCCATAGTGTTTGTGGAAAAGCCCGATGATCTGAGATGTTGGCTGCTCTATCCCTCATGCCCAAGTCCCATGATCAGCTCACAAGGACAGTAAGGGGCTGACCAGACATAGCACACTTGGGCCTGCACAAAGCTCACACATAAGCTCAGAAATGCAGCTTAGCTCCTTGTAAGGGCTGAGGCTCAGTCTGAACCTCAGCTAGAAAACACAGCAGTACAAAAAGTTATTCCATCCACCTGTTAACCTAAAAATAAAAAGCCAAAGTAAGAGGCAACAAGCATTTATTTGAGATCAAAAAGGAAAAGCTATTCGGGAAATACCATTTCAGGCAGAAACCCAAATAGTGTTCCAATTTGGAGACAAAGGCAAGGGCTATTTTCGAGAAAGGGAAGGGGAACAATGACATTATTAGAAGGAAGGTATTTCTGTTGGTACAGATAAACTAACATCATGATAGTAATTCAAAGTATGTTTTTAATTTTTGGTCCAGTAGTCATAATACCTGCTTTCTTATTCTCCTGACGGTTTTTTGGGTCACTGTGTTGCTTTAGCCTCAGTCCAAAGGCTGTCTGGCCCTGGTTTGACATTCCAGAGTTGCGAAGAGTAAGACGTGCACAGCAGGTCACGTGGGATGGCAGCTCCAACTCCATTTTAAAGTGCCTTTTCTATTTATATTATTTTTCCACATGACAATGCCTCACTTTAAAAGCTTTCACAGCCAAGATTCTACCCATTTTGAGATGTGACCAAAAGACCACCTGTTTGGTGAACTAATCTCTGTTTTTGCGCTAACTGCAGCACCAGGTCACCTTTGCCCATCTAGCTCAAGGTCACCCACAGAAGTCACCACCAAAAGCCTGTGAGCTCTTGTTTGCTAAGACCCTGGCAATTCCCATTGCTAAAGCCCCTATCTATTAAAAAAAAAAAAAAAAAAAAAAAAAAAAAAAAAAAAAAAAAAAAAACAAAACCTGTTTAAAACAGCCTGACATGTACAAAAATAGTCACTCTCCTATGGGCCTTAGCTTCTGTAAGCTGCCAAGGAATAAAAAAACAGGTGTGTCTTACTCCAAAGCATGTGTTCAAAATCACCAACTACTCCGTGCTGCTGGAACTTTGGATGGAAAGAAATTTAGCAATCCTGCCATCCCTAGAATGTCATGCTTTTAAAGACCCCATTTACTGTGGCTAGGGATGGTTTTGTCTCTCTCCCAGTAATTAATGATGATGATAGCTGCTGTGCAATATGCTGACTCTGAGTAATTTCAGAAAAAAATTCTTATTTAAGTGTCACTCAATCCTTTAAGGAAGCAGTTCTCCTTTTAGGTGATGAAGCAAAACTTAAAGAAGCTAAAAGCCAAGAACAAACACTAAGCTGCTGGGATTTGAATAGAAGCAGAACTGACAGCAAAGCCCTCGTCAACCTTGCTCCCCACCACCTCACCTGGCAAGGGGGACCTCTGTGCTGTAAGATCTCAAAGCAACAAGATAGCACGTCAAGAGTAGGGGCTTGAGGTAGAGGGTCCTTGGCCCTGGGGTCTGTGAGGGGGCTGCTAAACTGTCAGGGGATAAGGTAGCAGGAGCAGCTTAAGTCCATCTGGTGCCCTGGGGCTTTGACCGGTTGTCATCTGGAAGATGTATTACCCTCTCCTCACTACGTCATGCCTTTTGGACTTGACACTCTAGCACCACAGAATGAATGTAGACTATTCTTCCTTCAGGCCTAACGTAAAATTAGAAGTCTTCTCAAATATTGCTTTTGTCCACTAACACCCTCTTCCCTCCCCACTCCCCAGAGCCAACCATACTGCATCCCTTGGAGGGGCTGCAGTATGATCCTAACTGCACTTGTTTAAGGGGAAAAGACGGCATCTAATGGGGAGATGGGAGCAGGCTGCCAACCTGAGGTGAGAACTTGGGAAATTTGGGTCAGGTCTTTGAGACTGGATATTTGGGCCGGACATTCCCTTATCCTTGTGGATTAGAATCCTCACTCACACATCTTGGGGCTCCTCCTCCTGTTCTAACGAAGCCACCTCTATCACATCCCAGAGTCTCCATCACCCACTCTTGCTAAATTTAAACCCTCATCTGTCCTTTTCCTGTAGGATGTGGGTATTTTAAGGGAGCGACAGCGTGGTGCTACAGGAGATGCAGTGACACCAGCGCTGTGAAAATAATCGTGCCAGCCCCTCCTCTCTGTCTGTCAGATGTGCCTGCCCGCCAGGGACTCGGCCAGAGAACGCTGGGCGAGGAGAGGGCTCCCAGGAGGTGGAGTTCGGGAAAACATACCCGCAGTGCACAGAGGAACAGAGTGGACACACACTCGTCCTCAGACACCCCCCTGAGACACCCCAGGCTCTGAGGGACTCACCAGATCACCATACAGTCCAGAGGAGCCCTGAGGTGTGATAAGTCTGGGGGTTCTAGGGGACACACTTTGGGGAACAAACAAGGACGTTACAATCTGATGTGCATATGAGATCTTCCATAGCCCCTAGAACACTGGGAGCGGAAGTGTCACTCTTTATCTACCCAACGAAGTCCCCAGAGTGGGGGCTGGTGAGCGGGGAAATGGAGGTTTCCGAATTCTTGCTGATTCATCACCTAATCTTCCACCTGAAGATTGCAGGGTGGAAGGGAGACTCCTGAAGGAGGCAGAGCCCTCCTGCATTTACACAAAACCAGTGTGTGTGTGCCCACGGACCGGAAGGCACAAGGCAAGTTTTCAGGTCTCTGGTCTGTAACAGGAAGGAGGACACCCTTCGTTCTTCAACCCGTGGATACCATATCTGCCTCTGCAGCATGGTTTTCCCCAAGGGCATAGCTCTTCATCATGCACCTTTCACGAAGCTAATTAATTTTCACTGCAGAGAGGACTTCAGGGGAAAACATCCCTCCAGTGTAGAAGAAAAGAATGGAGTCAGGCCAAAAGAGATGCATTGGCTATTTCATATTAAGTGGGAATAAGCAACTTGGAAGCACTGCCCAAGGGCTGCCACCCTGAGAGTTGGCCAGCTTCTGTGAGGGAGGTTACGGAACAGCCTTCCAGGAGATCTTGAACAACAAAATAAAAACCCACTTGGACTCCTGCCTGCTGGCCTTTCTCTGCATGATCAGAGCTGGCATCTTGCCTCGCTCCTGATTCCTATTATGTGTATGGGTGTGCTTGAGAAAGAGAGAGAGGAATTGAGGGGTGGGCCAGAAAGCAAGGGCAGTGGTTTGGTGGCACGAAGAGTTCAAGATCTTCTCCAGGGCCCCCTGGCTCCTACTTATACCACCCCCACCCTACCCTTGACCCCTCTATGTGTCTAATTGTCATATAGGGAGATGGCAGTAACCACACACGGGGGTCTGGGGTGTCAGACATGAGGGACAGGAAAGGTTACACCTGTAAGATACAATCAGTGATCAGTGGCTCTGATTCTGGAGTCTCCCAGAAATTAATGTAAAATGGTACATTTCAGAAGAAACCTCATCCCAGAGACCTGGTCCAGAAAGACCACGAGTCCGGTCAAGGTTGGGCAGATGCTAAGAAAGACCACGCTGCCACTTGCCATTCTGTGCTGCAGATGTATGTACATCAAGTGGGGAACAGAGTCCACGGCAAGCTCTCCCTCTCCCCCACATGCTCCCTAGAGCTGTTGCTTGAACTGGATAGAGGTGAGTAAGGACCCAATGCCTACATCTCAGCCACATTGTGGGGGCTCCAAGGACACACACAGAAATCATGGGATGAACTTGGCTTCAGCTTCTCTACATGGGAAGCTGTCGTCTCTGAGACCAGAGTGGGTGCAGATGAGGAGGGATGGCCAAGGGAAAGAAAATGGGGTGAACGCACTGAAATTCAGGACCACAAACTCTCTCTCTCTTACCTCTCTACCTATTGAGCCATCATCACCTGAGCCTCTGAGGGACTCAGGCTGAACAGGCAGAGCCGCCTCCCACGTGGTATTGCCACAGACATAGAAACATCAGCTTGGCATCCAGGCAGCCCCACCATACGAGAGGCTGCTGCAGGGCATCTGCTTGGCCACCTCTGTCCTCTACGCACTGACCTCCCGGGCCAGAGGGCCACCAGAGCAGCTCCCCTTGCCCCTTCTACTATAACTCTCTCAGTGTAAGAGCCACACATATCACCTCATTCATCATTTACAGAGCCCCTACCATATGCCAGACCCTATACAATTTGCCGAGGATACAGCAAATCTGGTGATGGAGACAGACACGAACCACAGTGTAGTAGGAAGTGCTGCGAAGGAGGCATAAACAAGAGGGGCCAGAGCACAGAATACCTCCTGGAAGAGGCAACATTGGAACTAGGTGTTCAATAATAAGTAGAAGATTGCACAAAAGTAGGGTAGAGAAGTACAGAAGTAGAATATTTAAGTAGAACATATGCACACAAAGGGGGAAGAACATGGTGGACAGAGGGAACAATATGTGCAAAGGTGCAGGGGCAAGAAAGAGCAGGGTGAATGTGGAGAAGCACTAGCGGTTTGTGTGGCCAGAGACCAGGTGTGCAGGGGTGGTGGCGGAGGGGTCAAGGAGAGAGGCCAGGCCTGACTCACCTGGGTTAAGGGGCCCCCCAAGGTCTCAGAACTTGACCCCGGCAGTGACAGAGAGATAGGGGAGGCTCTAGGGGAGAGTGGCATAACCAGAGTTGTACTTTAGAAAGGTCACTCAGACCCAGAGTCGGGCTGGGGTGGAATAAGATGCCAGAGGCAAGGCGAACAGGTAGGAGGCAAGTAGGATGCCCTGGCAACAGACCAGGCTTGTAATGAAAAGGTGCTGAATCAAGAGAGCAGCAGCAGTAGGGAAAAGAGAAAGAAAAAGACATACTGAGAGATTTCAAGGGGTAAAAATGATGGTTTCATCCTCACTTGGACATGAGGTTAAGAGAGAGAGAGAAATCTAGGCTGACACCCAGGTTTCTGGCTTAGGTAATTGGGCAAAAGGCAACAGGGAGCACTAAGCAAGAATAGAGCAGAATTTGAGCCAAGGTTAAGTTTGAGGCACAAGGTGCCTGAGTAGACATACCAGTAGGTAGTTGCAAGTAGGGGTCAGGAAAGAGGTCTGGGTGGTAGAAATCTAGGTGGAGGCATCCACACACAGCTGGTAGTTGAAGCCGTGGGTAAGGATGGGGCACCCAGCAGAAGTAAGATGGGGCACTGGGTAGGGCACAGGATGGGCCCGTGAGCTCTGCCTCCATCCCACCTCAGCTAACAGGACCCCCAGAGAGCATTACTGGTACTCGAAACCTCATCCTACAGAAAGGAATTAAGACTTGGACCCCTGGTATTTCCTAGGGCAAGGACAGCACAGGAAGGATGCTCCCACTACAGTTCCCTCTTCTGAAACAACATCTGGTTCCTGTTCCTTACTACCTAGGGAACGTGTCTCAGAGCCCATTCTTTCTTGTTACAAGGAGCAGGGCTGCCTGCCCTTACCTCCTGGACTCCCAAGCTAGGAGCCCATGTACTCCAGATGGAATTCCAAGAGATGGGGAGGGACTGACAGTGACCCCACAGAGCCCAGGCCTCTGCAGCCTCCCCTGAATTGCCTCCATTTTTCCAGGGAGTACTGGGGGAAGACAGCATGAGAGCAATCTGACCCTGACCCTGACAGGCTGTGGCCTGGCTGTTCTCGTGCTCAAGACAGCTAGCCCTGCCCCCTTCGCCTCAGCCCTGTTCAGAGACCCAAATGGGCCCTGAGACCCAAAGGCCCGCATCCCACACAGTGCCCACACGGGATCACGCAGGCAGGAGACAGCTCATGGAGCTTTTTTTCTGGTTGTTTTATTTGAAAACCCTCAGGTGTGTCCCCTCCCTCACCACACCAATCCCCTACCCCCACCCCAGGACATGACAATGCCACACGCACACACAAGGCTGTGAGCTGCACATGGAACACGGGGCTGTGCTCACGACAACATGAAAAAATATACATTATATATAGTACACCGGGGCCCCTACTCCCGCTCCCACCCCCACAGCCTAACCATGACCAGGCCATGTAGGAAGGGGCAAGGGCTGTAGGACCACAGGCAAGGACAGGAGGGGAAAGGGGACAACGAAGGAAGGAAAGTGGGCACGGTGAAGAAGCAGGGGTCCCCAGAGTGAGATGGAGAGCTGGGAGATCAGAAGAGAAGCAGGAAGGCCCCTCGGAGGGGGCTGAGAGGGGAAGGCCTCATAGAGAGGAGAGTAGGGAAGGGCAGAGGGTTCCTTCAATCCCACCCTTGGCCACTGCCATTGCTACTGACACCACCCACCCCCCAATCAATAGAGAGCCTGGCTGGTGCGGGGAGAGACAGAGACGTGGGTGAGCTAGGAGAAGGCTGCTCTGGGGGTGGGGCAGAGAAGGCAGCCAACATCTTCCACACTGGGGCAATCAGAGCCCAGAGGCATGAGAGCGAGGTGGGTTGGGGATTGGAGAGGGTAGACTCCAGTGGGACCCACTGGATTTTGAGATTAAAGGGTGACTCAAGCTCTCTCCCTCTTGGTCTCTCCTCTCTCAGAATGTCCTTCTCTCTTTCCTGGGGGGTGTCTCTGTCTCACCAGGGCAGAATTCTTTCTGTTTGGGAGGGGTATGAGCCTTAGTAGCGGTGTGGGGGGGTCTCAATGATGCGTCTCTCGTCGCTGCTGGGCGAGTCAGCTGCCTCTGAGTCACTGCTGTCCTCGTCTTCCTGCTGGCCACCCGCAGGCCCCGCCACACAGGCTTGCCGGTTCTGGTAGGACTGCGGAAGGCAAAAGTGGAGAGGAGAGGGGCTCAGCAGCCTCACACACCCCAGAGCCTCTCCTCTGGGGCCATACTCCCTCAGTCTTTTACTGCCACCTCCACCCCACCTCCTCCCCCATCCAGAGGGGAGCACGCTCTACCCAGAGCTTTTTCCCCCAAGGCTTAGCCATCCGTTCAGGGTCTTCACTGTATGTTCCAGCTGAATCTTGACCCTTTAGATCTCCCCACTTTCCAGGACCACTCACCTCCATGGGGTTCACGATAATGGTGAGAGCAGAGTCATCCCAGAAGAGGTCTGGGTCCTTGGGGTCACTGGAGGCCCCCGGGGGCCCGCCGGCCCCGGAGACACGGCGGTGAAGGGAGTGGATCCTCACCAGGCCCAGGATGACCATGAGCACCAGGAAGCCCACACACACGACGATGATGAGAGTCGCTGCACCGGGGACCACTGGGGAGAGAGCACGCGGTGAACGGGCCGTGGCCGTGGCCAGGCCCGCCTAGGGGGACTCGGCACAGACAGCAGGAAGTGGGGCCCTGGGCAGACAGTGTCTCTGAGTAAGAGAAGAGAGCGTCTACGATGGCCCAGAAGAGCGGACTGCCCTGTAGAAGCTGGAAGAGGAATAGAGCCGGGAAGAACCAGAGACCAGAAAAGAAGCAGGCAGCAGCCTCGCTGCTGCTAGGGCCAAAGGAACAGAGAGATGGAGGGAGGAAAGGGTGCAAAAATGGGGGCAAGGACAGGGGAAGAAAAGGGCTCCCAGCCCAATGCTGTCAGGAGCACTCCTATTCTTGGGAGGCAAAGAGCAAGGTTTGCCCAGGTCATCTTTTGGGACCCTTTGGCCTAGAAATGAGGTGCCTGGTGCTCAGTGGGGTAAGGAGAGAGACAACCACATGGGCTTAATGCTGGGGGAGGAGAGGATGTCTAAGGTGGGGGACAGGTCGAAGGGACAAGGAACAGCCCCTTCCCTTACCCACCTGGACTGAGCTCACTCCTGCTTGGTGCCGCTTCCCTTCTCCTTACGGACTTGGGGCTCCTGGGCCTCTGGGGCTTCTGTTCCTCCCGCTGAGGCATATGCCCCTTCCCTATGGCCCTGTCATGCGTCTGGCCCTGCAGCCTCACTTTGAGGCCCAGGCTCAGTGGGGCATGGACCCTGAAGGGCAGTGACACACTGAAGGGCACGTGGACTCTCACACGGACCCCAGAGCTGATGGCAGAGAAGCAGATGTGCATGCACAGGTACAAGCCCAGGAAGAACGTTTGGGCACACAGCTGGCCAAAGGTCGCCACACCCTGCACCCGAGCCAGGACTCTGCTAGCCCACACAGCTGCCTGCACCAGCCACCTGGCAGCCTGCTCACACAGCAGGATCAATGGGATACGCCTGAGGGTCTCCAATAAGGCAGAGATGAGCCATAGGTGCAGTGTCACCCAGCTCCCTGCCAGCTGGGAAAGCCAGGCAACCCCCTGAAGGAAGAGGTAAACACCACTAACAAGGGCTGCGATGGCCACAGAGCGAGCAGCCGTGAGCACAGCTCTGCCCCCCTCCTGTGCACACAGAAACAGCCCTCGAAGAAGCAGAAGGAGGCAAAGCAGGAGAGCCTGCAGCCCCAGGGATAGTAGGTGCAGGTAGATACCCCACACACGCATGCCCAGGCCCAGAGCCCTCACAGGCAGCTGGGTCACTACACCCCACATGGCGCAGAGCAGCTCACCCGACCATGGAGGCTCCGTGATGCCCAGGCTCTGGGCAGGTCTGTTGCTGAGGGACTATTACATGTATGCATCACACACACATTATGTTCCAAGTTATAGATAATACCTCCCTGTCCTGAATGTACCCATAGGCTCTAAGACTCACATGCCAAGAGACAGAGCAGAGCACAGAGAAGCACACAGCACGAAAGCCCCACGCACCCTGCTGCAGTCCCCTCCTGCTGGCGTCCCCTCCTGCTGGCAGCCACCACACGCTCACTGCCACACGCTCCAGGGCCAACCAGGTGTGTGTGCAGAATGCCCTGCCTGAGCAGGCGCACTAGCCTCACACCTCCCTGAGGCCACCCTGATGTCTCTCTGCCAAGTTGGTCCCCATCCTGACCTGACCCATAGCCCACTTGGGGCCACTCTCCAGCTAGACCTGACTGCCCAGCAGAGCAGTGTTGGGCCTGGCTAGATAAACATTTCTCAACTGCCTGGGGATAAAGGAGAAAAGAAAAAGGAAACAGAGATGACCTTTCTGCCCATCTGCAGAAAATAGAACCTCCCAAGTCTCCAAGTCAGTGAGTGAGATTGGTGTCAGGTGGGGGAGTGACCCTACCAACAAAAGACCCCTGTAGTTAAGGCCAGCCTGTAGAAGGAGTGGAGACCTTCCCTCAGAGTGGAAACCACAGCAGGTGAGCTTGCTCTAGGGCACAATGTTAAGTCAAAGTTTCTGGTTCGTGCCTTAACGAAATGAATTTGTCCCTCTGAGCCCCTGGCTTGGAGAAGGAAAATTACAAGGTGATTGCTAGGACTAAGAAATGTCAAAAAGGAAGGGATGGAGGGAGGAAGAAAGAAAGAAAAGAAAGGGAAGGGAAGGGAAGGGAAGGGAAGGGAAGGGAAGGAAAGGGAAGGAAAGGAAAGGAAAGGAAAGGAAAGGAAAGGAAAGGAAAGGAAAGGAAAGGAAAGGAAAGGAAAGGAAAGGAAAGGAAAGGAAAGGAAAGGAAAGGAAAGGAAAGGAAAGGAAAGGAAAGGAAGGCCCTGGCTGATGTGGCTCAGTGGATTCAGTGCCGGCCTGCAAACCAAAGGGTCACTGGTTCGATTCTCAGTCAGGGCACATGCAAGGGTTTCAGGCCAGGTCCCCAGCAGGGGGTGCACGAGAGGCAACCACACATTGAATTTTCTCTTCCTTTAGTCTCCCTCCCTTCCCTTCTGTCTAAAAATAAATAAATAAAATCTTTTAAAAAAAAGAAAGAAAGAAAGGACTGCAGGAAAGACAAAATGTAGACACACTATCTGGGCCAACGAGCACAGTTAATTAGTTTAAAATGAACCAGAGAGCCAGGGAGATGGGAGGATTTTTAAATTAGCTACAAACAGAAATCAAGAGTTTAAAAACTAAAATCAACATTTCTTGCTGCATTTGATCTGAGCAGTTACTTCTGATTGTGAACAACCTCCACATTCAGCATGAAGAGGTGCTCTGGCAAACAGCCCCTGTGGACTCCTGGTTTCAGCTGATGTCAAGCACACCACGGAGAGCCCTGTCCACAGCCCTGCATGGTGCTGTGTGAAGATCCTCAGGACAGTCTCCCTGCCCTTGGCCCCAGGGCTTCTCCTGAAATCCAGCTGGACTCCTATCATACGACCTTCATAACTGCTCAGGTTCCCTTTTGCTTCAGCTACAAGGAAGCTCAGAGTCAAAATTCTGATCCACTCTAGCAACTGCACAGCCTCTCAGAGTATGTAGTTTATGAACTGGCTTCATCTGACTCTTCTTTCATCTTGTCCTTTCCTCCACACTTCCTAATTCATCTCTTACCTTTATCTCATTACACTGTAGGTCTTTCTGCAAAGGCTTGTAGGAAACAAAGTAGAGAAATGGTTCCGAAACTGTGCTGCACACAGGAATCACCTAAGGATCTTTGAAAACCCCGATGCCTGCCTCCCACCCACTGACACGCTGATTTAACTGGTGTGGAAGGTAACCTAGGCACCAAATGTTTCTACAGCACCCCAGGTGACGCTACTGTGCATCAAAACCCTGGATGACTAGATAAATGCTGTCTTCATCATTTTGTCTCAGCCTTCTCCGACAACCTCATTCTCCCTTACCGTATTACCCTAAACCACCCACCCAGCCCCAATTTCCAAAGTTTCATGTTCTCTCATGGCCACACAAAGTCCCTTCTGTCCTTCATGGTCCAAGTTCAGACTCTACATGAGCCTCGAAACATTCCCTGACTGCCATGCTTCACACTGATTTCTGTATTGTGGTGTACTTAGGAGCTTCAGAAAAATCCACCTCCCGTCCCATGGGAGGAAATGGTATATCTCTTACTGCTTCTGCGTGACTAGAGGAATTTGAAATTGCAAAGCCATAGCTCCGTACATCACCCTTGGGGCTGGGAGGGGTAGGGGAAGGACTGCTTTGAGGAGGCAGATGGGCCATGTTTTATGAAGCAGATCTCCTGGTAAGCTCAAGAGATGCCAATCACCAATGACCCCAGGAGAACTATGAACTCTACACAATACTCAGGCCAAAATAAGGGAAAACACAAAGGCAGAATACTGTTCTCGATTAGGATCTCAAAGCAAGCCTCGTTGGCCTGGACGCCAGCTCAGAACAGTGGATGGGGACATGAAATGAGGGCAATGTCTACACACCCTGGAGCACCCCGAGGCAGCTGGGCAGACAGGGTGAGGGGAGGAAGCTCTGGGGCAGTCAGAATGGGGACTCCCTCCCCTGGGGCCTCATACCAGGGAAAACAAAGACTGGAAATCTCAACAGGCCCAGCAACAGTGCCAACTGGCAGCTACCTTGAGCCTAACCTGGGTAGCAGGACCTAGTACCCAACCCAGAGAAGGCTGAGTGGGCCGATCCCCAGGGAAAGAACTGGAGAAAGAGCTAAGGAATCATGAGAAAAAAAGAGGCTGGCTCTGAGGGTCTATTTAACAAAAACGGGTTCAGTTTGCTTACATGTCCCTACCAACTAAAGGTCCGGTGAAGAAGCTTCTTGAAACCTGTGTAACTTGGTTATGCCTTGTACTCCCTCCTCACCCCTACCTATATCCATCTGCTCTGCCACAGTGAGTCACAGTAAAACACAAAAGGCTTCTGCTGAAGAAAGAAGGAGCCAGTCCCAGGGAAAAGGAAATGAAGGATAGTGTGGCAGTGGCCACTGCCCAAAGAGAGGAAGCCAGACTGAGTAAGGCCCTGGGAAGCCCTCAGAACACCCCCCAACTGGGTGCATCTATAAAGTACTGAGGGTAACAGTAGTTTTTTGCAGCATTAAACATAAGTGGAGAGGCTATTTGGGGCAATGGTTAGTTGCATATTTTGCATATGGTTGCATATTTTGTTTTAGAAATAGTCTTATGACTTTGTAAATAGCACATAATTACATGTGTAACAGCACTGACTTTCCCCTTGAGGATAAGGACTATATCTATCCTAAAATTCTTTTATATTCCTAATAGTACTTTAGGGCAGTGCTAATACTTAATAAGTGCTTAATGAATACTTGATAAGGTTCAGGGCTAATTTGATATCGTTGTGGGAGGGCCGCAGGGACAACAAAGGCTTGGCCCATACCCACACTGCCTTCGTGATTCTCAGCCTGGTGCCCCCACAGTGACACAAGGTTCACGCCTTCTCAGGGAAAGTTAATGATCTGGGGGGATAAAGGGACTGGAACCCAGCCGTCAGGTATCACAAGGGGACAGAACCCACTCCACCATAGTGTCCTCCCTGCCCACGGGTAGCGGGGGAGGATGTCTGTGCCCAGCCCAGTACCCTGCCACCCACCCCCCACACACAGCCTTACGCACTGGAGTTTCGGTGGGAGCTGGCCAAGCTGTGTCCAGCCATCTCAGGAGGTGGCTGGTGACCACGGTGCAGGAACTGCTGGGAGCTGAGCACGTGGCTAGGGTGGGCAACGCGGTTCATGCTGTGCAGGACGTTGACCTAGAGAGAAAGAGCTTGATGGGCATGCACTCCTCTCCAGCTCCACCTCTCTGAAACCATCTAGCAACCCCTGGCCCACAGCTGCTGCTTCCCACCCACCACCGTGCCCAGGCATCCTCCCTGCTACAATTCCATTCCCACCACCTATGCGTTTCAGTCCACTCCACCCTGGCTCCTCGCCAGAGGCGGGTAGCCGTGGGAAGAAAGAAACTCTCTGAGTACCTCCACGATGAATTCATTGCTGGAGTAACGACCATTCATTTCTGAGCAGGAAAGCCGGAACTTCCTGGCATAGAGGGCAGCTCCAGGGCGCAGCCGATAGCGAGCCTGCCTCAGGATCTCTTCATACACAGTGATGCTCTCCACCCCTGGGAGAGGAGGAAGCAGCTCAGTGCAGGAGCCCGCAAAGAGGTCCGGGGCAGCACTCTCTGTCTGACTCCCACCAGCCTAGAATGGGTTAGACCCACCCTTCAAAAAGGGTGGCACCCAAGCTCTCAGAGGAAGAGATGCTCCCTGCCACCCCCCACCTGGCTCTGACTGACTGGGATAGGCTGCATTTCCTGCTCTGCCCTTTTCTAATAGCTCTGGGGCTTCTGAGTAAGGCTGGAGAGAAGGAATCAGGAGACTGCACACAGGAGGGAGTTGGCAAGCAGCAGAGAAACAGAGAAAGGAGGAAATACAGAAGTCCCACGGGAGGCTCTTGAAAGGAATGGAAATAGGAGGGAATGGTTGGGCCCATCAGCTCTCATCCTCCCTTATGGAGGGTCCTTTGGAGAAAAGCAGGCTACGTTTGGAAGTTCCCAAAGCATTACCACGAGTTAGACGACCTCCTAACTGAAAGCTATCCTGTGTACATGAGATTAGTGAGACGGAAGACAGACAAGATGGCTGGTAGCAAACAGCTAGAGGATGAGGAAGCTACTCAGAGAAGGCTCAGCCACAGGAGGAGTGGAGGTGAGCCAGGCTGCAGGAAGAAGAGGGGAGAAAGGACCATCTGGAGACTAACCCCCAGCACATCTCCTCTAGGGGCAACCTGGAAGCCAAAGGATCTTCCAGGCTGGGAAAGTACAAAGTGTCACATGGCTACATTCCTGGGTCTGGAAGGTGGACCCTCTGGATTTCCCGGTACTTGACCATGGGGAGAAGCACACATGGAAAAAGGGAGCGGGCTCTCAGACCCCACTAACCAGCAATGGTGAGGTAGGCAGATGTGTTGGTGAGCTCCAGCCCTCGCTGCTGCAAGGACATCGTGTCCAAGAGCAGGCTTTCCCGCTCCGGGTCCAGGTCATCCCCCACCAGAGAAATCTCACAGCCATCCAGGTTGTGCACGATCTCATCCGACATGCGTGTGTCTGTCACTGGGTTGGAGAGAGTCGGGATCTGGGTCAGAGCTGGAGGCCCACCTCATGGTCACTCTTCCTCCCCTTCCAGGGTCATTCCCTCAGAGCAGTCAGCATCGTTGTCAAGAAGGCCATTCCCCAACAGTTTCTGCACACCCGTGGGCCTCCTCCTGGCTCTCCTGCCTGATGGTGAGTGGTTCTAGACAAGCAAATTCAGGATGGAGTTGCTCACGCACAGCCACCCCGGATTCCTTGCCCTTACTCTGGTTCTGCACAGGGACCCCTTCTCTGGGTGCTGTCACTCCGCGGGTCATCCTTACCTGTGCCCTGCCAACTCTCATCCTTTTTGGCCTCCACCTGGTGAGAAATGGAGCAAGTGATTTGAAGATCTGGGAACAAAGCGACCCCCTCGGTTCCCTCGAAGTCCACAGCTGGGCGGGCAAAGTGAGCAGTGCCACTCAACAGGATCTGGGGGGCATCGGGCTGGAGGACCACCACGTAGCCCTCCACCTCGGGGATGGAGACGCAGGATTCTTCACTGAAGCACCTATAGGAAAAATGGGGAGAAGCAGCTTGTGACCCCCAGATGCCTCCCTTATAATCTACATTCTGTTTCATCCCTCCGGGCCTCCACCTCTACCCAGAGCATCCCATGCAGGGAGGGGGAGGGAGGGAAAAGGGGATAATGGCCCTGCACCACCACCACCAACACACCCCCAGAGCGAAGCTGGAGGGGGACAGTCCATCTCCCAGGAGGACGCCACTGTAGGAAAGATCAGGGACCGGAGGCAAACCTGACCTAAGGGGTGACCACATCATCAATGCTGCACCCCAAGATTATGGAACATCTATCAAACTGTCTTTTACAGCTGAGCTTAAAAAATGGATATACATACATACATACATGATTCTTTATCCAGGAGGGGTTTTTAAGTGTATTTATTCCATAGTACAACATCTGGCAGATAGGTACCCCAAAATATTCAACAACAAAAGGGGGTGGGTACCTATCAAAAGATGTCCTCTTCCTTGGTAAGCCTTCCATTCACTCCCTTTTAATACTAGAATAGCGCACTTTGGTAAGTGAACTACTCTGACTGTCTTGGACCTGCATCCACCTTCCCAGGAAGCTTCACTGATCTTGGTGCCGATATAAACTCTCCCCAAAAAGTTCAACCAGTCTGAACCAACCAACAGCACAGCAGCTCAGGAACACACTTCCGGGATCCCCTTTAACCCCATCCTATGTTCACCAATAATAATTCTCACAGTACATGCTGGTTTATGAAGCATTTTACTCATATTACTTCATTTAACTTTATTTCAATGCCATAGAGTAGGGATAAGAAAGCAAAGCTTTTAGGTCAAGCATCTTGGCCTCATAAGAAGTATGTGTCCTAGTCAAAGCTTAAACCCATTCTTCTCATTCCAAGTCCATGATCTTTCCACTAAACGACAGCCACCATGTGGGTCTGCACCAACCAAATTTATTTATGAAGAAGTATCCCCTTGAACACACAGTCTTCATAAGAGAGTTGCTGATTCAGGGGCAGGGGTATGGTCCACATGCTTGTGCTAACTGAACTGATTTTGCTGAGAGGACCATTATTGGTGGACCTCAGTATGCCAGGCCTGACTGCTGAAGACAAAAGGGAGAAGGGTAGCCTCAGCAGACACGATGAGCTCAGAGCCCCTGAAGTGACCAACACCCACGGCTTACTGAGCTCCTGCACCCCAAGGAGTGGGGCCAAAGGCAGCCTGCACGGTCATGCAGAGGGGCCCGGATCAAAGCCTCTTGGAAAACAGCCCCACCTGACCCTGGCTGCACAGGCTCCAACAGACATCCCCACTCTGATGAGCAATCCAAAGGGGCACAAAGGGGAACAGGAGGCTGGCCCCAACCCCAAGGCTTCAATGATCTGGTTGAGAGATTAGATCTGGTGCACAAACCTTAAAACAAGGGCAAGCATCGTCACCATCATGTGAGAGGAACAAAAACCCAGGAGAATTCAGAGAAGGAGAGATTTTTCCTGGCCATGATGGAAACAAGGCATTTGGCAAGGGAGGGTAGGAACCATCGAGAAAGCAGCAGCACATGCTGTCCCTCTTGGGAGCACGTCCACACCTTTCTTCCCTTTCTCCTTCCCCCACAGGCATGCGTCTCCTAAACTCTAAAGGACCCCCTAAGACTTGCAAACAGGAGAGCAATGGGCAGTGGCAGTCCATCCCAGGCTAACCCCGGAACCTGTCTCCAAGGACCCTTTTCTTGACTTTTCAGTGAGCCAAAGCAGCCCACCTAGGCTCTGTCTCTCCTGTTGCTTCTTCTATCCTGGGCCCTTCCTTGTTTCACTGCCCCCAGCTTTAATAAATGTCCTCCCAGAATCAAAAAAAAAGAAAAGTAGCAGGTGAGCCAGCCTTTCAAGGAAGGAGGACTTCGCTTCACGGAAGGTGAGGAGTGTACCTAGCAGGGCAGAGAAATATAAGGCAGGAAAGGCCAGGGCCAGAAAGCTGAGGGCTCAGAGTGCAACTTCGTGCAGCGGGCAAGACAAAGCCATGAATGCCTTCTTCATCAGAGACGTGTGAGGGTAAAAATGCTCATTTCAGATCACTACTCCAGCCTCAGGGCAGAGGGTGAACCGAAGTTAGACCACTACAGATGAGTCAGCTAGTCAGGAAACTACTGCAACAGGCCAGGTGAGAGGGAGTAAAAGCCTGAGCTGGAGTCATAACAGCAGAAAGGGAAAAAGAAGAGGCAGGTTCCAGACAGCCGGGACAGAGGTAGGATCTGGGTGCCCTGGCAGCTGTTGGAGGAAAAGGACAGGGAGGAATCCAAGCTGACTCAGAAGTTTCAAGCCGGGATGATTTGCAAGGACAGAGACGCCACCACAGAAATAGAGAACTCAGGGGGAAGAGGCTAGTCTGGGCATTGAAGTACGTCATTTCAGCTTTAGCTCCTTGGGGGGAGGAGGGGCACCGAAAGAACTTCTAGGTAGAAGTTATAGCAAGCTGGTAAAAATTCAAGATCTATGCAGGAAAAAAAAAACAAAGCTAAAGGAAAAGATGAGTTAATGCCACAAGTCAATGGGCAAAAAAGGTTAAAAACAAAATCCTCAGGGAATTTCTTCACTGACGGAATAGTTGCATAAACCTGGCTTTAAGTGGACAGAGGCCCAAGAACTAAACACTGGAAACTAGGGAGGCCACATGGACTAGGACGGGGGTGTGCATCAGAGAAAGGGGGTGCCGGTAGGTATCTGTCTCTCCCTGTCTCACTCACTCACACGCACACACACGCAACCTCTATCTGTTCTCCCACAACCTCAGGGAAGTACAAGGGCAGCACTACCCAACCACGTGGAAGCCCTAGAAATGGGGAAATGAGAGTTCTCTCCTTCTTAACCTCAGAAAGAAAACAAGGCTCTTTCCTGTACTAAAGGACCAAAGTCACTCCCCAGCCCCTGTCAAAGCCTCTTTCCTGGCCACAAAAGAGGTAGGAGGGTTTCAGATGACAGTGTCACCTCCTCCCCCACGGATGACCCTTGCAGAGCTCAGCCCTAAGCTAAAAGACAGAGCCCTTCCTTCTGACTTGGCCCTTGGCAGACTGAGGGGAATTAAATCCTTTTATTATTATTTATTTATTTATTTTTAGAGAGAGGGGGACGGAAGGAGAAAGAGAGGGAGAGAAACATCAATGTGTGGTTGCCTCTCCTGCGCCCCTTCCTGGGGACCTAGCCCACAACCCAGGCATGTGCCCTGACTGGGAATCTAACCAGTGACCCCTTGGCTCACAAGCCTCCACTCAATCCACTGAGCTACACACGCCAGGGGATTAAGCCCTTCTCACCTGGATGACAGCCCTCTAACAACTAGAGTTCTGACTAGGACACGTCGGGACACATCCTCATCTCTGATCTGTGCCCACATTACTTCCTTTGCCCGGGGCCTTCAGCTCCACACCGGGACCACACCATGGACCAGCAGCCCAGTTCCCAAAAGCCCTTGTCCCACCATCCATGCTCTGACTGCGAGGCCTGATGCTCACACCCAGTCACTGTCTATGGCCTGGAGCCCTCTCATCCCTAAACCCACTCCTCTCAGGATCAGAACAACTCAAAGGTATTATCTTCGTACAGCTTATGGAGAAACTGAGGCAGAGTAAGAGAGAAGGGATTCTTCCTCAAGAATACTGACTCCTGCATTCTATAATCTACCCACTAGATGGCAGTATCTCCTAAAAACTGCCTCATAAACCATAATAAGGCGTGAAAATTCCTTTATAATAAAAGCCAACATTTGCAGAATAGGCATTCTGCCAGGCATTTGATCTGGATTATATCATAGTTATCATAACAATTCCATGAGTTAGAGTCTACTGTTATTCCTGCTTTATAGCATTTGCTCAATGCAAAAAAGCTAGTAATAGACTCTATGTCCGTAGCTATTAAGCTTTCATTACCTCTCAATTACTCTGTATTTTTAAACACCAAATATACATAAACCTTGAAGTAATGTATAATTTTTCTTCTAAACAATTCAAAATCATTCACTTAGAATTCAAAGGTCAGCACATTTTTTCTGTGAAAGGCCAGACAGTAAATATTTCCAGCTCTTTGTCCAGACAGTCTCCACCCAGCTACTTGTCCCCGCCATCACAGTGGAAAAGCAGCCATAAACAATATGCAAAAGGACGGGCATGGCTGTGTTCTAATAAAACTTTATTTACAAAAACAGGCTGCAGGCCAGATTTGGGACCGGGGCCATAGGTTGCCAACCCCCGGACTTAGATCATCCAATTTGGCCTTGAAAGAACTTGATGAATCAAGATTAAAATAGGTAAAGCAACAAGAACTACTTGCCCAGCGTCTTCCAGGCAATTAATATTGAGTCAGAATTGACATCAGCTCTCCCGGCTCCCAATCCAGTACCTTTGCTGTCCCACTTTATATACCAGCATGGAGGCATGGAGAAGAGTAAAACCCCCAAACCCTGGAAGTGCAGCTCAGTGGAAAGAGTAATGAACCAGTTGTTGGGAAATCAGTCCACCAGGCTTTGTTGACTGGGCAGGTCACGTGTCCTCTCTGGGGACCCAATCTCCCCACCCATTAAGTGAGGGCGGTGTACCCAGCCGAAGGTGGCATTCTGACAGCCAGGGAGTTCGGACAGTCTGGCTCTGCTCTGTGATTTGCCCACCCCACCCCACACTCACTTGACAGCAGTGGTGAGGCGCAGGGGCCTGACGCCCGGTGTGGCAAAGCGCAGAGTGTTCATGTAAGCCACATGCTGCAGGGCGTGGTTGAAGGTCTCCACATCATCCCCCTCCAGGGTGAGCAGGGACTGCGAGGGGTTCACGTGGACCTGGGTCCCAGACACAGACACAGCTGAGAGCAGGCCCAGGAGGCAGGAGAGGAAGGGGGCAGAGGTAGAGGGGTGGGACAAGGGCAGGGGACAGGAGGCATGCCTGGATGGAGAGGGCTGGAGGAGGGGCTATACCTTCATGCCTTTGCCCAGGCTCTCAAAATCCCTATAGTCCAGCCCCTCTCGACATGCATAGAGGCACTCGATGACCTCGCGGCTCTCCAGGCGGCCTGAGCGCACGCTGAAACCAGCCAGGTAGCCATGGAAATAGTGGTGGATCTGCAAGGGGTCTCCTAGGGCAGGAACACAGGGGCAGATGGGAGGTGAGAACAAAGTAGGAATAGAACAAGGAAAGGGACTGAGAGAAAGGGAAAGAGAGAAAGAACAAAAGGCTTGAGAAAGAAAATGAAAGAGAGAAATGGGGAAACTAAGAGAAGGAAAGAAGAAAGAGAGAAGTGAGGCTACGTGAGAGATTGGAGAAGGCAAAGAGAAGACAGAATAAAACCAGTAGTGAAGGGTGAAAAATAGAAGCAATGGAAATGAGGACAGTTTCCCAAACAGGGAGAAAGGGAAAAGGGAAAGCAACACCAAGGGAGGAAAGAGGGAACTCGAGGAAAAGGAGGAGACCGCAAGAGAGGGTGTCTTCGGTGGCATGCAAGGGGTCTGGGGTGAGTGTGTGTGAGCCTCACAGAGGCCCAGATCCTCCCTGCTGTGTGGCTGTGTGGCTGCCTCCCGCCTCCTGTGTTCCAACAAGAGGACTCCTCCACTTCATTCTGAAGGCAGGAAGGGACACCCGGAATCCAGCCAAGCTCCATTTGGCCTTAACTCATCAAGGAAACCCTGCCTTGCTATAGTTCTCAGAGGCTTGGCCCCCTGGAGGAATGGGAAGCAGTAAATAACCAGGCAGGACAGGATCTGGTGCAGAAAGGCAGCACAGAACAGAAAGTTAAGGCGAGAAGTCTCCCGTCTCCAGTGCTTCCACACCGAGTACCTTGTGCAGTGTCCGTGCTGTTGTCGCTTCCCTTTTCCTTCTCCTTGTTCTTCTCCTCTGGAGGGGAAACAAACAAAGGGGCAGTGAGCTTGAGGTTTTGGAAGCAGACTGTCAGAGAGGAGGAAAAAGAGGTCGTCCCCACTCTGACCCGCCCTTGTAGGACTAGCAACCTCTCGGGAGAGTCCCAGCCCTTCTTTGCATAACTCAGTCTCTCAGGCCCCGGGTGTAGACAAACCCCTACGTGTATTGCTGAGGAAACACAAGGGCTCTAGTAAGACACACACACTTCCAGAAGGAAGAGAAAATGAAAGAAGCAGCTTAAAAGTTGGAAGATTGATGACTCTGAAGGGTCACTGGCCTCCAACAGCAGAAAGAGCTTTGGGAATCATCGTCACTGGGACCGAATGAAGTAGAAATGGGCCGAAGTGACAGAAGGATTCTGGTAACGCCTGAGAAGGAAATTCATCCCAGTCACAGGCGATGGCTGGCTGAATAGGTGGGAGGTACAGGGGGGCATGGTGTCCAGCAGAGATCTTACTGAGTCTCCCTGCCCAACTACAGGGAGCCGCATGAAGTCAGCTGCCCTTGCTCCTTCACTCTTCCTAAGTCACTGGAAACTCTGACCTTTAGCATCTTCACGGAGCAGCTCAGGGACTTACCAGTCCAGCAGGCCCCGATCATGAGAGCAGGTTCCCTTCGGGGTGGGTGGATGAGACCATTGTCATGGATAAGGGCAGGGTCAAACGAAATGCCGTCAGCATAGAGTGTGACTGTGGGGAACTCCAGGTTCAAAGCATAGTGATGCCACTCATCATCGCAGACCTGGGGTAAGGGCAAAGGCAAGAACCCCCTGTTACTTCGTCTTCAGGGAACTAAGGGACAGTCCCTCAAATTCCTCATTCTATCATCAGGACTTACTAGCGAATTGTCACCTACCCAGAGCTAGGAATAACGTCCTTGCACAAAATTCATCAGGTAAATCTTTAAAACTATAAGCATTTCTTTGAGAAGTAACACACTATTTTGTGAATTAATTTTTCCCAAAATAATTCATGCCTGGAACATGCTGAGCTCTTTCCTACCTCAGGACCTTTGCATCTGCTTTCCCCTCTGCCTAAAACACCCTCTCCTCACAGCTATTTCCCATCTTATAGGGCTAAGCTCACATCTCCCCTCAGGCAGGCCTTCTCTGAACATCCAACCTAACGTGAGCTCCCCGGTCTCTCCCTTCCCCTGTCCTCTACCCCAGTGCCTTACTTGTTCTTTCCGAGCATTTATCACAATTTATCATTTTTATATGTCTGCTTACTTTCTGAAAATCTGTCTCCCACTAAAATGTAAGCTTAATGAAGGCAAAGATTTTGTTCTAGCTTATACTCCATTGCATCTCCAGAACCCACCAGAATGACAGGGATATGATTGATATTTAACAAATATTGCTTGAGTAAATACGGGTAAGTAAAAAAAAAAAATAGAGGTAGTAATGTTAGCAATATTAGCAACAAGAGGGAAGACCAAAAAGTAGCAGGTGGCAGACCAGCTCTTTAAAAGAGTGCCACAAAAAGCAGAAGCTTTTGTAGACGGTCTTCAATTATCCAGTTTGTGGATTTTCTAGACTTCATGTCCCTTTCTCCCCCACTTCCTGACCCTTTTTCTGCCACTTGCTTTATCAGCCATTCTACCAGAGATTTCAAGAAAAACATGAGATGGAAACCCTTTAGTCCCCACAGGCCCTTGTGGTTAGCTTGGAGAGTGCAATTGTTGGCTTGAGAGAGGATTTTCCTTTCCTTTTTTTTTTTGGTCCATTTTTATTTATCCCTCATAATCATGGATAATAACGATGAGAATTAACATGTATAGAGCCCTTTTCAGTCTTCAGTCATGCACAGAATAATGACATTTCAGTCAACAACTGACCAGGTACACGATGGTGGTCTCATGAGACTAAAATGGACCTGAAAAATTCCTGTCACCTAGTGACATCGTAGCTGCCATCCTGTCACAGTGCAACACCTTCCTCACGTGTTCGTGGTGACGCTGGCGTAAACAAACCCACTGCACCGCCAGTCACGTACAAGTAGGAGCACATACAGCTACAAACAGTACATAATACCTGATCATGATAATAACTGTGTTACTGGCTTATGTATTTACTATACCATACTTTTTATCATTATTTCAGAATGCGCTCTTTCTACCTATTAAAAAACGTTTGCTATAAAAAAGTGAGAACTGTCATGCCAGCAGCGGCAGCCTCACCCTCTCGTGGGCACCACATGTCTTGACTGTGCCCTTTTCACCTGTGTCTGATGGCCCCTCCTGTGGTTGTGCCCAGCAACATGCTGCACAGGCTGCGGCCGGGGAGCAGTGGGCTGTCCTGCATGGCCTGGGTGTGCACTGGGCCGTGCCACCTGGGTGTGTGTAAGTGCACCCTGTGGTGTTCACACCACAACGAAATTATCTAACAACGCATTTCTCAGAACATCCCTGTCATTAAGTGGGATGACCATATAAAAATGGCATCAATTAATTCTACAAGAACCCTGGAATACAGAATTCTTATTATCCCCATTGAATACGTAAGTTAACTGAAGTTTAGACATATTAACCAAGTTTTCATGGCTAGTAAGTTCCCCTGGCAGGATTCAAACCCAATCTGGGTACCTGAGAATTACTTATTTTCTCAATTACAGCATGCTGACTGCTTGAGAGTCACAGAAATGTACAGTTAAGGTTCCAGATCAGAAAGAGATGAGATCAAACAAGGAGGTGGGATAGATGATGGGTTAGGTTTGATGTTAGTAGTAATTTGTTCCCTATTTCCTTTTAATCCAGGAGTGCTTTCCGTAGGAGAGAAGCCTTAGAAATAGACAATGAGAGAACCTGGGGGCGTAATAGTGAGGAACAGAATGTGGAGAATGAAAGAGAGGGCAGAGGGCAACCCAGAAACTTCCAGCCCCCACCCTAGGACCCTCCTCCCCACAAGTAAGTTGCATCCACCCATCTTTCTGCCGTTGGCCTCACCTGCTCCAGCTTCCAGAGGAATTTGACTGGGCGGGCACTCTCAAGCAGAGGCCAGTAGAGGAAGGCAATTCTGCAGCCATGGACCGTTAGTGAGTAGTGAGAGAAGCCGTCCTCTGAGGGAAGAGGATGAAGACGGAGGTCAAACACAGGGGCAAAAACAGGTTCAAAGCACCAGGAGGGAGAGCATGCTGGGGTTCTCTCTGTCCTCTCATGAACTCTCCCCTGCTCTCTCTCTCACTAGTCTTCTCCCTCCATTGCACACGTGCGCACGCACACGCTCACTCCAGTTCAGGTGATAAATCTAGAGCTTCTTTGGCACTCTGATTGGCTGAGAGGGGCACCAACCAGCCTGCCCCTACCCCAGATCCTTACTGGTCCTTTGGTTAATACAAACAACGCTGGCAACAATCCTCTTCAGGTTAAGAGAAATGACCTCAGAGAAGTGGCAGAAATGAGAGCAGATCAAGCCAAGCCCCTAACCCCCCACCCACCCCTAGAAGGATGTGTCACTGCGTACTCAGTGATGGAGCCAACTAGCCCCCATAAGACAAAAATGAGATGAAGGCAGAAGAGAAAGAATGGGACACACCACTACCCAGGCTTTCCCATCACAATGGAAGGGCTTTAATGGGAGTAGATTCAGGGGGCAGTCTACTGGTGGGAGGCAGGGGGCTGGGCAGCTGCAAGTGAGAAGGCCACTGAACAGTCCCTCCACACTCTGAGAGATGTAGGATCTCACCTTGTGCTGGGAGTGACTCATAGAACTTCAGGGAGTATCAAACCTAGCACTGCCACCTTACAAGTGGAGAAAGAGGAAGTGGCCCATTCGCAGCCACAGCCTGGACAGGGACAGAGGCAGACAGGAAGCCACTCTCTCCTCCCTCTCAGAGCAGTGCCCCAAGGAAGGCTCACCATTCTGCACAGTGTTGCACACGATGGTTTCCTCTTCCTTCTTGCCCTTGTTGGGAGTCACACCATGCTTCATCCAGAAGGACAAGGTAAAGTGGTCACTGAGGCCGTCCTGGGGCCCAGAGCCCAGCCCAGCTGCGCTGCCCAGGGGCACCCGCACAGCTTGAGTGCCGTTGAACCAGTAGATGAGGCTGCTGTCCTGGCTGTAGTGTGCTGAGAGTCCCGCTGTCCAGTTGGCATTGGGGCCTGGCATGGGCAACAGATCCACCTCCCCAGTGGCGGCGCCTGCAGGAACCCCAGAGGCACATGTGTCAGAGCTGAGTGGCAGCAGATGGGCAAGTGGGAGGCAGGCAGGGAAAGAGTGATGAGAAAAAATCTATAGTTCATCTCACCACCTCTTCTGGCCTCTCAAAGACAGAGAGAGATGGACCTCTCTCTTAGGAATACCTCTCCCTGAGAGTCCTCCAACTCTCATCTTTCCCTGTCATTGTTCCACAGTGTACCCGGTGACGGTCTTGTGCTGTAATTATGCATCTTTGCCAATAATATATTTATCTGCTTTTTAGGCCACAAGAGCTAACTACATGCCACAACCCCTGTGAATATATACACCTGTAGATGGCAGAAGAAGACATAAGGCAGGTTCTTAAGAAAGAGGCAGAGAAGGGTCGTGTAAAGGCTGGGTGGGAAGGGGCAGGTCTGGAGGAGGAGGGGGTGCACACCTACCGCAGAGCTTCCGCAGTGCTCGCTCGGAGTAGTTGTCGCGGTCGCAGCCCTTGGCCACATGGCTGGTCTGCAGCTCTATGGTGGCCTGAATGTTCCAGAGAGGTTCATCACAGGTCTCCAGGCGGATACCAGGGAACAAAGCCAAGCTCCCGGCACCTGGTGCATACTCAATCCTTTTGTTCCAGCCTGCACCGGTGAGAGGGAGAGGGCAGTGGAGAGACAGAAAAGTAAGGCAGCCCCTCCTCTCCGTCTATTCTGCTCTTGCCATTCCATAGACAGCCTCAGGCTCCCACAAAAACGGCCATCCAGGGTAGACAGCCACAAGCCTGCACCCAAACATCCCTCCCCTGACTGCTAGCCTAACCTCCAACACTGTCAGTAGATGAGTCACAGAGCAGGGCTCCTCACCTTGCCAGCTGGGTTTACAGGTGGGCTTCACCTGGATCTCCACCTGGGCGTCATCTGCCGCCCGCTTCTTCCCGCAGTCGTAAGCTGTCACCGTAAACTTGTAGAGCTTCTCACCGCTGTACTGCAGCTTCTCTGTGTTCTCAATGTTCCCTGGGGTGGGGGTGGGGAGGACAGAGAAGGTCAGGAGCACTAGAGAAAGCCTAGAGAGAATGGGGTGGGGGGATGCTCTTGAGCTAATTAGGCAGCAGGAAGCTGGAAAGAAGGTATCTGGGGAAAAAGGCTTCGCATTGGGGAAAGAGGGTGTGGAATGAGAATCTGAAGGGCAGAGCAGTGGACCCCTCAGCCCTGCGTTGTCCTGAGGGATGTGGGCACACAAGGTGGGCAAAGGCTGTACCTACCGTCATTGTCGATGAGGAAGGGGGTGTTGGGTGTAAGGATCTCGTAGTAGCAGATCTGGCTGTACTGGGGGGAGCAGTCTCCGTCGATGGCTTCCACCCGCAGGATGCGGTCATACAGCTTCCCCTCAGTCACTGCAGCTCGGTACAGCCGCTCCACAAACACGGGGGCAAACTCATTCACGTCATTGACCCGCACGTGCACGGTCGCCCTGCACACGACAGAGCGGAAAGAGAGGAAAGGACGAGTCAGCGAGCCTCATACCAGAGACTCAGGAGAGGCAGAGATGCAGACAGGGAATCAGAGCAGGAGGGAGGCAGTCTGTCCCTGAGCCTGTCCCTCAGTCTGTTCCTGATGCCAGTCCCCACTCCCCAGGGCACCAGGCACCTCAAAGTAGTGGGCCCTCAAGGGAACTGTGCTAAGGACAGGATATCTGCTGGGAGGGGTAAGAACGACCCCAGATGACACCAGCACTGACTTCGATGGCTTCTGTACAGAATGCTACAGGCTGGGGCTGCCAAGGTGAGGGGTAAGACGGGATTTTGTGTCCAGCAGTTCATTCCTTCACAGCAGTCAGACCCTATGCCATAATCGAGGAAGATACAAAGTAAAAGCCAAGTTAAAAACCAACCATAGGCTCTGGCTGGTGTGGCTCAGTGGACTGAGTGCTAGTCTGCAAACAGAAAGGTCACCAGTTCAATTCCCAGTCAGGGCACGTGCTTGGATTCGGGCCAGGTCCCCAGTTGGGGGACATGTGAGAGGTAACCAATCAATATATCTCTCACACATTGATTTTTCTCTCCCTCTCCTTCTCCCTAGGAAGGAAGAGGCTTTTGTACAAAAGCCATAAGCCATCTGACAAGAGTGGTACCCAGAAGACGAGTGCTACCTTTTGTGAGCACGTGCATCAGCTGTGGCCCTCCCTGCTCAGGGCGGGCAAAGCTGGGGCTGAGCCCCCTGTGCTGAGCCCTGCCCCTAACCAGGACCCAGGCACCCAGGGCCCAGATGCACAGGTCCTATCTCCAGATGGGAAACGGAGTCACAGAGAGCAGCTGCAGCTTATCTCCAGGGCTTCTTAGTGGCCCAGAAATCCCACTGCCAAGCTTCGCCCATTCTCAAATGGGAAGTTAGCTGGGAACAGACGACGGAGTCCCAGGACCCAGGCTCCTTCATGCTGTAGCCAGCCGCTGCCCACCCTCACCCAGAGCGCTGAGTATGTTATAATGGTGCGAGTGTGGTGCACGCTGCAGGTAGACTGGTGGGGCAGCAGGGAGGAATCTGGGTGTGCACTGAGTGTGCGCCTCCCCTTCCCCTTTGTTCTCATCATCATAACTCCCATGTATTAGGCCCTTTACCATATGTCAGGCACTGTAGTGCATCCTTTTTACACAAACAAGCTCCTTTTACTTCACAGCAACCTAAAAACGTAGGTGTCATCATTACCCCCATTTTACAGATAAAGAAAAGCAGATCCAGAAAGGCTGAGTAAGTTGCCCAAGGACATAAGAGGCAGAGTCAGGATTAGATTCCACCAAGTTCTACTATATATTTCTGTCTGTCTCCTGTACCCTGTAACCCTGTAAAAAGAGAGAGGAGGGGTAGATATCCAGTGACCACACAGATAGAGGATGCTGAGGGGCTTGGAAGGAGGGAAGAGGCCCTGCAGCAGGGGGCAGGGGACAAGGGTTTCCTCACTTGTGGGACTTCTTGGTGTTCGCTCCATCGGGGCCCTCGCCACAGTCGTAGGCCTGGATGGTGAAGGTATGCTCCTTCTGGGCCTCGCAGTCCACTGGCTCCTTGGCCCGGATCAGCCCTTCTCCTGTTGCCTTGTCCAGAATCACAGCCTCAAAGGGCACCCCAGACCCGTGGAGCCGGAAGCCACAGATCTCACCTGGCCGGGGAGGTAGGGAAGGATGAGGCTCCCACACCATCTCCGGCATCTCCTTCCAGCCTCAGCCTCCCTACCTTGGGCTCCCGCTTCACTGCTCCTCCCCAACCCCCGCCCCTGCCCCTGCCCCTGCCCCTGTTCGTGCACGTGAAAGCATAGTTTGCAAGCATACAGCTCCATCACTAGCTTTCCTGAGCAACAAGCTCTCAGAGGTACCAGGTCTGAGATCTGGCAAAATCTGGATGTGTTTAACCCCTGCCTGCCCATGCCCTCTCTGGCTACCTCTACTCAACCACCAGCTTCAAGGTAGCCCTTTCGCCTCCTTGAGCCTAATTTATCTTCCACTTTCCAAGGCCTCTTCCCCACTTCCTTATTGCTCTCCTTCCCAGAACATCCCCTCTCCTCCCCTGCTCTCTGCCCTCCCAACCACTTCTGTCTGTCCTACCCATCTTTCCATCCACCAACCCAAATCACCTGCATAGCGCAGGGGGGCGTCCTTGTCCAAGGCGAAGAGTGGTGGGTTCAGCAGGACCGTGTTGTCGTTCTCCATGACGATGCCCTGGTATTCTGCCTCGATCCATGGCTTGTGCTTGTTGGCTGGTGCCCAGGGAGAGGAAAGGAAGAACCTGTGAGTTGGCCCTCCACTCCCACACAACCCTCATTGACTTAGACAAACTCACACTCCAGTATCACCACTCTTTCCACACCCTGCAGAAGCACCTACAGTGAAAAAAGATGAGGACAAAAAAATCAGCCATTAAAGGAGTCAGAGGGGCTCAGGGAGGTCACAGCCCTCTTCTCTGGCAAGATAGAAAGTTTCCATGGCAACAGCCTGTGCTGGAGAGAGGGGTCTCCTATCTCCCTTGGGAAACTTGGTCAGAGAGTAGAAAACTTTCTTTAGGGACCTCAGTGCTAGAGACTGGAGATAAGGAATTGAGGAAACAATGGTGGGCCATCAGAAGGCCCTGGGAAAGGCAGGGGATAGATTAAAGAAAGAGGTGAGATTAGGAAAAGAAGATTTAGAAGTTTCCTGAGATTCTATCCTCTCCACCACCACCGCCGCCGCCACTGCCACCCCATTTCAATCCTGATCCCTTCACTCTGCACTTCTCCCAGCCAATCCCCAACCTAAGGCCATTCTCCCAGAGGGAGGAGGAGGAAAGAGAGAAGAGAAAATATATAGGACAGAGGGAGGGGGACAGAGAGGGACAAGGAGAGAGCAGAAGAATCGATGTCAAATAACTGGACCCAGCAGAGCCATCATCCTAAGGGATTATCAAGTTGGCCTAGAAACACGACACATCTGCTCCCCGCTTCTCAGCCCCACAGCCAAGGGAACACACAACCAACACATCTCTATGTCTCCCCCAAATCCACCAAACCCACGCTCCCGGGACCCCACTTTTTATACAGACTCATAACTTAGTCCCAGTGCTTACCTACCCCATCCTACTTCCCTTCAACCACCAGCCAATTCTGGAGGGAAATGGGACACACTCAGCCTCCAGGCCTCCCCATCTGCAACCAGACTTGGCTCACCTGTGCCTCCTGCCAGGACCAATCCCCCACTAGCCTGGTAAGAGGCTACGGGAAGGCACAGCATGTTCCCTCCCTTCCCACATCACCTCCCAGCCAGGATCTCGGCTGCCTGTTCTATGTAATCATATCATGGCAACCCCCAGGCTCCCAAGGCACATTCTTGAGGGCCCATCAGTGGGGCATGAGCAGAGGAAGGCATCATCCAAAGGGACGTCACCAAAGGAAACTCATCCCCAGAATGCCATGGTGAGCAAGAAATCATGATTTCCACTTTTTTCCCCAACTTCACCCCCAAAAAGACTTATGGTATCTGAAAGTCTGCCCTTCTCTTGCTGATGACCGGCAACACCCCCTTCTCTAGTGGCAGAGGAGAAAGCCACAAGATGGTGCTCAGAAGGCAGCGCAGGAAGTGGCAGGAGGCTGCAAAGCCAGGCTGAGGTCAAGGAGTGAGGATGCAGGGGAGGGGCACAGCAAGGCCAGTGCTGGGCACCCCCGCCACCGCTCACCCCTGCCCTGCTCTCCTCCTCTTGGCCACCGGCTCTCTCCTTGTGTCCACCTCCTTCCACCCACTCCCAGGCTCCCTGTCTTTTCTTTCTTTGACTCTCCCGCTTCCATTTTTCCCATCCATTCTTCCTGATTTCCCTTTCATTCCTCTCTCTTTTTTCTGCCTCCACTTTTACCCTTTTCCATCCCCTTCTTGGCCCCCTCCCATACTTCACCGCCCTTCTTCTTCTCAGCTTTCCCTCTCACCACTCATTTGGCTCCCCCCACATACCCACTTTTGCCCTTTCCTGCCTTCTCCACCTACCTGAGCCCTCTCCCCCCCCCCCCCCCCCCCCCCCCCCCCCCCCCCCCCCCCCCCCCCCCCCCCCCCCCCCCCCCCCCCCCCCCCCCCCCCCCACCCCTCCCTCCCTCTTGGTCCCTCTATCAGCCTCACCCAGCTGAATTTATCTGCTGTCTGCCAGAGAGGGCAGCTCTGGTAACCCACAGCCCAGCTGCATGCAGGCAGAAGGGTATGGATGCAGAGGAACACGCCAAAACATACGTGCCCCGAATTGCTGAGCCGCAGGGCAGAGTTCCTCCCCAGGATGGGAGGGAGATGAACCAGATGGATCTGCCACACACTCAGTGCAGGCATACCTCGGGGAAAATGGAGAACCACCCAGAGGTGCGCATCGCCCTCAGGGCAAGTCCTTCTGAGACCTGAGATACCTTCAACAGAGAGAATTTGGGAGAGGGGGAGAGAGAAACCCCAGCATGGGAACAGGGATCACATGGGAGCAGCAGCAGCACATGGGTAGAGATGGACCAGACAGGAAGATGTGGCAAAGGGATTGCCAAGGAAGGGAGAAGGTGCAGGTCTGAGGAAATGGATGGGAGGGGGGATGGTGGGAAGAGCGACACCTGTCATGTGCCAGAGAGCCTCAGTGGCTCCTGCCCACCCCCACCCCACTCCGTTCTTCCTGATACCCCTCTCCTAGTGCCCCCACCTCCCACTTCACTCACCTTTGTTACAGGAGCTGAAGGGAAGTAGGGAGGCCAGCAAGAGGGGCAGCAGCAGGAGGGTCATGGTATGCTGTGGTGTAGGGCAGGGCAGGGTCAGGCGATTACTCTCCCCTGGGAGCCTGCAGCCCCCTTACTGCACCTTGGGGGAGGGATGCAGGGAGGGGAGGGAAGATAGCAGGCAGCAGGGTAGAGACAGAAAGGAGCCTGCCACCCGCACTAGTCCATTGAGCAGACCTGGGCAGACCCCAACCTGGGTGGTTGCGGTGGGGGACTTGCAGTGGCTTCTCTTTCGCTCTCCAGCCCCGCGTCCTAGCTCTCTCTCTCTCATTCCCACCCCATCCCCTCTACTGCAAGATGACGTAAGCACAGCCAGACGAAGATTGATGGGGCCACAGGCCAATCGGTTGACTGGGAGGACCAGGTGCTGCAGCGAGGGAGAAAACCAATGCGCGGGGGAGCTGGGGCGGGAGAATGCGTTATGGCTCTTTCCCGGGATTGCAATTTGTGGGAGCAAGGAAACTGCGGGGGCTGGGGAGGAAGCTGGAAAGCCGTGGAGGGGGTGGGAAGTAAGACGGACACTGGAGAATCGAGAAGCTAGAAGCCCCGGGGGTGGAGAAGGCAGACGTCACCGGAGACCTGAGGGAGGCGAGAAGCAGTATCCACGTCACCCCACCCCCAACTCTGCATTAACCTCTTTACACATCCCATTCCATCAGCAAGTCCCTGCTGCGTGCCTCCTGGGAACCGTGAAGTAAAACCCACAGTCTAAACCCGAGAGATCCTAGCCTTTCAGTTTCCAGCCCCAACCAGGTCTTGCTGAGGAAACCATGGGATGGTCAGCAGGGCGGTGGGACTGGAGAAAAAGTGTAATATTTGTGCCGCGGTCGCGCGTGCACACACACACACACTCGTCGAGGCAGTTCACCAGGTGTAATTTTTCCCACTGCCTACCCTCCCTGCCTCCCTGTTCCCGAATTCCCGCCCCCCCTCCCCGCCGTAAACCATGATAAATCAGCCCAGTTGATTGTAAGCCAGAGAAGTTGGTAGGCTGGAGAGGTGGGGAACGTTGGGAGCGGGGCCAAGGAAGGGAGAAGGAATAATTGAGGCACACCTCGCCCCCCACCACGGGAATACAATTAGTCATGGGCTGTCCAAGCGTTGGGACCTGGGGAGAAGGAAACCCCTGGGTCCCAGTCAAAGAATGTAAAATTCTCCAGGAAGAGTGGCCAACCCAACTCCCTCACCTTCGGCTCCGGACTTAGAACTCAACACCTCATCAGGCTGCCCACAGCCCCCTCTGTGCTTGGGAAGAGCAGTGTCTCCGCCTCCTTCCTAGCGGCCTCCTAGGACAGAGTCTGGAATGCCGCTCAGTGAAGCTGTCTGGAGGAGTTGTGGGGGGCAGCGCTATCGGATTTCTTCACTTTGGCTCTTGGCCAGTTGGCTGTCCTCATTCTTCCCCCACCTTCTACCTTCATATTGTGGGGAACCCTGACTCAGTCGCAGGATCTCAGGATATTGTTAGAACTCATCCCGGGGTGAGCCTGGAAGAACTCACACTCGGCACAGCAAGACCAGCCCCCTCCCAGGGGGCACCACCTCCCCAGGGCTCTGGAGTGGTTCCCAAGCTTTCCAGAAATGGGCCGGAAGCCCAGCTGACCTTTGGAAAGGCTCAAGTCTTAGATGACTGACGGCCCTAGATCCTGCTCCAGGTTCCTTCCTCAGGAAAAGCCAAGGTCAAGCACAGCCTTGCCAAGTCCCTGCCCCTCCCTCAGGCAGCAGACACCAGCCCAAACTCATCATGAGGGGAGGGAGGAAGTCTGGTAGGAGCTCTTATTGCAACAGGGCACCAGCTCTATAAAAACCCTGGTCAGCATAGACCTTTACACAAGCCCGTCTCTGTGTGTGGAAGCCTGCCTGGAGTCCCTCAGCCCTACCTGGCAGGCAACAGCCCTCCCTCCGCACTCTGTCTTCTACATTCTCCTGACATCTTGATTGCCACCTTGGCCAGCCTGGACAATGCCTCCCAACCTCACCGGCTACTATTGCTTTGTCTCGCAGAAGAACATGGAGGATTACCTGCAAGCCCTAAGTAATGTCCTCACCCCTCTCAGACCCCTTTTTTTCCCTTTTCCCTCTCCCTTCCTGATTCTCCATCCCATTGAGAAGGGGGCATGCCGGGGTTGGACAGTGTGGAAAGGCTCAGGAGCTGGCGCCTATCTTGGGATCCATCTCTAGCCAGGTGCATTGCTGGGAGGGAGTAAATCCACAGCCCAGACCCAGCTGAGGGAAAACTCACAGCCCCAAGGTGCTGCTGCAGGTGGGGGAAGCCTGGGCTGGCTGTCTAAGGGGACCCTGGCTAAGAGATAACCTCCACAGACATCAACTTGGCTCTGCGGAAGATAGCACTGCTGCTCAAGCCTGACAAGGAGATTGACCATCAGGACAACCACATGACAGTGAAGACCCTCAGCACCTTCCGCAACTATGTTGTAGAATTCGAAGTGGGAGTGGAGTTTGAGGAGGACCTAAGGGCAGTGGATGGACGAAAATGCCAGGTACCTTTCCTCAGGCTTGGGGGAGGGGATGTCGATGAGCAGGTAGGTGCCTCTTAACAATTGGGGGCAAAGCAATGTTCCTTCTGCTCCTTCCCAGCCTTCCTCACCATACCATCCTTTGCAGGCTCTCATTTCTCACCCAGTGCCCAGAATTAACCCTCAGTCTTCACCCTTCTCTAAACCACTCTGCACGCTGTAGCCACAAGGACCTATCTAACATGTAAAAGCGACCCTGTCGTTCCCTTGCTTGAACCCTTTCAATGACAATCTGCTACATTCCATGTGACCTCACCCAGCCACAGCAGGGGAAATGACCCCCGCAGCAGGCTGCACAGTCCCCAGGATAATGGACTCCTGGTGCTCCCCACTCCCACTCTCTCCCTGCCTGGCTCTTATCACCAGCCAAAAGGACAAAAAGAGCAGATCACCTGAAGCCAAGGAGCAAACATTTGCTTACCCTTTTGCCTTTGACCTTCTTCATCACCTCAGAGTCTTTTTCCCTTCGCCTCTGTAAATCCACTCTCCTGCATTTCTTTCTGCTTCTTGCACGCTCCTTTCGGTCTCCTTTGCAGACCCTAGATTCCCCTAATAATCTCTTAAACTGGTTTTTTCCCCCGTATTTTGTACTTGACGTTCTCTGTCTTGTCTGGACACCATCCATGGGCCCAATTACCTACACCCCTGCTTTCAGCTACCATCTACAGGCTGCCATTGATGTGTATTTTCCAGCCAGAGCTACCTCCTAAGCTCCAGGGCAAAGTTTTTAACTGCCTGCAAAATGTATACATCTGCATGTCCCAAGGCTAAACCCAAAGTCATTATCTTCCTGCCTCAACCTATTCCAGCTTTTATATTTCCTGTCTCTATTAATGGTAATAACTAACAGGACCAAAGAGCTGGGAGTTACAGTCAATATCTCATGACCCCTTACTTCTGGGCTCCCAACACACACACACACACACACACACATGCATGGATGTGTTCACCACATCTAACTGGTCAAGAAGTCTTTATAACTTTTCTGCACCTTCCCACACATGAGCTACTAGCTATAGATAGCTATTATCACTCAGAATGTAACTAGTCCAAATTAATATATACTACATATAAAGTACACACTGGATTTTTAAGACAATACAAAAAAGAATGTAAAACATCTCAGAAATTTTTATAGTGATTACATGCTAAAATTATAATATTTTGGATAATTTAGGTTAAATAAAATATATTATTAAAGTTAATTTTACCTGTTGCTTTTTACTTTTCTAACATAGCTACTAGAACTGTTTCAATTATGTATAAGGCTTGCATTTAAGGCTCATTATACGTCTACCAAACACTGCTGTTCCTCATAGCTCTTCTCTGTTCCTTCCCAGCCCTCCTCACCATGCCATCCTATGCAGGCCATTATTCCTCACCCGGTGCCCAAAATTAGCCCTCTCAGTGACAATCTGCTACACTCCAGATAAGGTCCATAGGCTTCACACAGCCCACGAGGGTCATTCCCACATACACACTAGGTTAGAGCCTCTGAGAACTGTTTGCCCTCTTTTCTTGCCTCTATGCTGTTACTTTCCTTGCTAAAAATTTCCCATGAGCTCCAATCTAATTAACTCCTCGCTTCCTTGAAGATTCTGCTCTTCCTTCCTCACTCCCATCTTCGACAGTCTTGCCTGGTATCACAGATACCCATTTGCTACTCTATCTGATCAAGATTCTGAGCTCCTCACTTAGCAGGGTCTGTCTTATGGAAGGCTCAGTAAGTGTTGATTGGAATGCCCCAGCCCAACCAGTTCTGACTTAGGGGGTTTGATCCTTCAGTCTCAGGGACACACCAGCTGTCCTTGAAATTGGGAAAGAGGAAGAGATTCCCTGATGGGACTCCCAACTTCTTTCTTTCCCAAAGCTCCTCCCAGGTCAACCGGAACTATCCAGAGGACAAGGTCTCCATTCTTCATCACCCACTCGCCAATCTCACCCCAGGTTGCTCTGCTCCATCTCTGCTCTGCTCCACTGCAGACAAACTGTGGGCCACCCCCTCCCCCAGAGGCCTTTCAGAGTGGGGAATGGAAATCCTAAATCAGAGCAACTTTCTCTCTCGGAATGAAAGAGCTAGAGCAAAACAGTACCTGCTATGGGGTGAAAGGAGGCAGCCCAGCCAGAGTGAGTGGGACTGCCCCTCAGTCTCCCTTTATTCCTGCCTTGCCTATAGACCATAGTAACCTGGGAGGAGGAGCAGCTGGTCTGCGTGCAGAAAGGGGAGGTGCCCAACCGAGGCTGGAGGCACTGGCTGGAAGGACAGAATTTGTACCTGGTAAGCTCGGTGAGGTCTGGAAAAGGGGACCCAAACGAGTATGTCTGGGAGAAAGACCTCCAGCTAAGATTCATCCCTTTACCCAAATCAGATAAGTCTACTACTTCACTCCCTGCCCCCTCTCCAAAGGCAACAACCAAGGAAGGGAAACACAAGCACTGGGAAGAGTAGAGAGAGGGTAAAATAGAGTAGCCAAGATGGGGCCTGGCTCCAAGTCAAATGAATGTCCATAAATCATGACTAGAGAGATAGAGACTTCACCATTTCCCATTCCCTGACCCAGCTACCTTCCTTCCTCTGGGGTGAAAAGTTGAGGGTCTGGAACAATGATACAATTCCTCATACATCAAATTCTCTAGTTGATTTATCCTGAAGGTTTAAACAGAGGTAAAAGACCCTGAGAAAGGAGCTCCAGCTGGCAAGAACTTTCTTTCCCCCTCATCATTCCTACTCTGTCCCCAGGAACTGACTGCAAGGGATGCCGTGTGTGAGCAGGTCTTCAGGAAGGTGAAGTAGCAGGAGAGGATCTGAGGGCCACTCCAGAGCACCGGTCCCCAGACTCCTCTTGCTTGTGCCCCTTCAAGCCCAGATGGTCCCAGGTCGTCAGTCCCTTTCTCAGGCCACTTCCCATCACTCACCGCTCCCCGTGTTAATCTATAACTTGCAGCCCCCAAGGCCAAAGTCCTTTCGTTCCCACACTCCACTGCCCAATAGTGACCTCATATCCAGTTCAAGGTCTGGCCTCCTGGATTGAAAGAAACAGGCAAAGGGGAAAGAGCCCTTGAGAATAACCAATCTCAACTGTCTTTAGTTCATTTGGCCTCTTATTTTCCATCTAAGAAAGAGCTAAGCTTTGAGCATTTGGGGGTTAGTGGAAACCCTATCCTGGTGGATCTTTTGCAAAACTGCCTGGGATTCAAGAATTTAAACAGGAGCTAATGGTAGAGTCTTTTTGTCCATTTCCTTGTCCTTATTTTGGAAAAAGCCTCATATGCTCAACAGAACCATGCCCAAGGCACAGCCCCACCCACAAAGAGTTCAGTTTACCAACATCTGATTGCATTATGGCTGTCCTACATCCCATATACTTCCTTATATATGCCTTAGACTTCCATCCTACATACTGGGGGAGAAGGAGGTGACTGGGAAAGACCCTTTGTACAGTACTGGGGGAGCTTCTAAATAGTGACCTGGCTTCCATGTCTGCTTTGAGAAAGAAGGACAGGCGGCAAGAAGGCCAGAAAAGACTGAGAAGGGTAGCAGACAAAAGATACAAGACCAAAGGCTAGAAAGATGGGATTCATGAGGATGCAAAGGCAACAATAGGAAAAAGATCAACAGACCTGGCTATAGAGACCCTCTGCTTCAAGTCCAGCAAGACTGGGGACAGAGGATAAGAGGGAGAACTGAGAAGAGCAAGGCCCCTCCCTTAGGGTCCTAGAATCACTGCCCTGTCCAAGAAGGATAGGGCCTATTCAAGTTCAGGGCCAGCTCTCACCTCTGGCACCTCCCTACTTCCAGTGGCCTTGGTTCTTTCAGAATAAAAGTACTTCTGAACAAAAGTCAGAGAGAAGAGGACTCAGTGTGGGGTGGGGACAGAGCCTGGCTGGGTTGGGGGCGGGGGAGGTGTGGGGCGGGATTGTGGGAAAGTCCTTGGCCTGTGCTCATTAAATGAACACTTCTGCCCCCTCTTCCTGCAAGGAAGGCCCCCTACACATTCAGGACAGTCACTGGGGCTCTGGCCAAGAGCTAGGCTTGCCACATGGACTCTACCACACACCCTGCGATGCATTTGGAAAAGAGCAAGAAAAGAACTCAGAGTGGAACTGAATAGCTTATTCCCTGCCCAGCCTCTCTGCTGATGACCTCTGCAGAGTGGGGAGTGGAGAGCCCTCCTGTCAGACAGGCTGCCCAGCAGAAGCTCTGAGAGGTCCTCTTCCAAGGTAGAGAGAAGCTAAAGGACAATGTTCCATGTGTATTCACCCACTGTCTAAGTCACCAGCTCAACACATTGTCCCAGCCACTCTGAATTCACAGTGCATGTCCAGGCCTCTCCCCACAGGACTGGTCTCTCTTCGAGACAGTTCAGTGCCCCTCACTGGAGACCTGCCAGGGGGCCTGACCCAGAAGCTTGGAGACCTCCGTGGTGACAGACAGGCTAAGTAAAAGCAGCCTCAATGCCCCAAAACTCTCATGACATGAGCATCCACACTGCAGGTCCACATCCTCCACTTGACCCCACCTGTGCAGGAGTCAGAGGCCTGAAGACCCCCAAAGAAACACAAGCAACCAGGGGAGAATCGAGCAGTTTCCAAGGCACCTACAAGGACCTGGGAGCCTGGACCTATTGAGAAGAGTTCCTCCCACTGTGAAGAGTTCTGGGTGCTGTTTCCCCTATGAGCAGTAAGGAGCATTTCTCACTGCAGTGGGAGCCAGAGATCCACCAAGTTGTCCTCCCTCCTCCACCACCTTCTTGGATATTCCATTTCCCACTAGAGGCACACACACAGACACTCCCTCACTCCCTCACTCACTCATTCACTCACTTACACACACAAATCCCCAACCTGCATTCTCACCCTGACAAGACCCTGGCCCTCACTCAAATTAGGCTGTTTCATTCATCTTCAGACAGAAAAAAAATAGTCACCAGGGGCACTAGCACATGAGTAAAAAAAAAGACAAAGGAGGAGAAAGCAGCCATAGATGGATGGATGGGTCCTAAGGTAGGTCTCACCCTAGCTCTTCCAGGGGAACACAAAGCTATGGATCCCAGGACTGACTTCGATTTTCTTTTAACCAGTCTTAGACCCCAGGGAAATGATCAGAAATCCAAGGTGCTTACTTCCCTGTGAGATGAAATAACTGCACCCATCTAAGTTAGGCCCATGCCAGGCCCCTATCCTACTCCCACTCCACCCGGGCAAGAGAGCACTATATGGTTACCAACAACCTTCAAGCCTGAGTGCCAAATGATCCTTTGAGTCAACCCAGGTACCTCTGCTCAGAAGAAACTGGCCAACAGTGGACAGGAGGACAGGACTAGGTGTGTGTCCTCTGAAGCAGAGGACCACATGCTGCCCAAAAACTCAGGCCCCGTGTTCTGGGAGAGGGCCCAAGAGAAGACAGGATAGTCAGTCTAGCTTTGTACCCCTCTCCCTTCAGCCCACGTGCCCAGAGAGCTCAGGCAGAAGCAGGAAATCCCTCAACCCTACAACAAAAAGGCCATCCCAGCTGGCAGCCTGATCCTGGGGACCCTTTGAAGTCACTGCAAATCCTAAAATCCCAAGAAAGAACACAGGCCTGTCCATATTGATCCCTTTCCCCACCCAAATGTTATTCCCTCCCCAAGAGGCAAGAACTCCCTCTGGTCTCAGCTTAAACACCCAAAGGTCAGTGACAAGCCAGTAGTTCCTGATGTGGCTGAGGGTGAAGATGAGGGTGGGGACTTCCCCTGACTGCGGCCTGATCCCCCCCACCCCACTCTGACCTTCTACAGGTGGTTCGTCCTCCTCTGGAGTTCACTGCTCCTGCCTAGCCTCGGGACCACCTCCAATACCCAGCTCTCAGAGACATCTCTCCCAACTTCCTCCCACCATAATGCTCTCAATCATGACAGCACCCATGCCATCAGGGTCCCTGAGCACTGAGCTGGAGCCACCCCAAGGCAGTGTCATTATGGACATTATGGACAAGTGAGGATGGGGAAGACCTTGCAGGTGTAGCAGAAAGCGAAAGGGCGAGGGGGCCCAATGGGCAAATCAATGGGTTCGGGACAGGTCTCTGAAGTAGCCGACCTGGGTTTGCATGGAGGGCAGAAAGAAATAAAAATGGTAGCCAAGGCCTCTGAGGCCAGAGGTGCAAGCAATGGCCCTGCCTGGCCAAGGGCCAGAACCAGCACCCACAAGGCTCTCCCTCCTCTTTTCTTAAATCTCAGTCCCCAGAATGCCTCTGGGCTGGCTCTGTGGGGCACTGTGCTCCACATCGAATACCAGCCCTCACCAGAAGCCATTTAGATTCCAGGGCCATGAGTGACCTTCCACACTTACCCTTCCAGCAAGATCAAGGGTACCTCTGTCCTCTCAAGGACTTACTGGCCCACCATCTCTCTGGGAATGAGACTGCTGCCTCCACGCATCCACCCAGTCCCAAGTCTCACTTCCCCTTCCCCCACTTTTGTTCTGGCCACTAGGAAGAGGGGGAGCCCTAGCACCTTCGTTCTGTCCCCAGTGGGTAGTGCCCAAGTTGAAGGTCACCAGCATAGCCAAGCTTTTGGGTTTATGAATAAACCACTTGCCTCAGAGGCTCTACATGAGCCTAAAATGGCACCCATGATTGGGAGGGAGTATTACATAATGGTCAGGTGATTATGCCCTGGTGCCAAAGTGCCATTTCATACAAGCAATTTGAGAATATACAAGACACTGATGTAGAGTAAATAAGCCATGTTTGCTGGTCATATGAGGCAACACCAAAGGTGTTTCCTTCCTCCTAGGAATTTTGTAAAGATTCCATGTCAGATCACTCAGCATGGTACCTGAAATAGAGTAAGCATTGGCAAAGTTCAGCTATTATTACTTTTATTATCTCCTACCTCTTACCTTAATGATTGAAATCCCTGTAACTGGAAGCAAAGCCTTCTATTCTACAGTTGAGGATAAGGCATCACTGTCAATGTCCCTAAGGTCACACAGTGGCTTATGTTTATACCAAAGTGTAAGTGACTGACACCAAAGATTAAAAGATGATAAAGCCCTCACCTTGGCTGGCCAGGCAGGTGAAACATCTGCGGGGGGTGGGGGGGGGGTGATGAGGATAAAAGGCAGTTGGTGCCTCCCCATAAGGCTTTAGAACCAGAATCTCTCAATGCATCCCATGCACCCTTACCCCCATAGATATGTGTGCCACCCTGCAAAGTCCCTGTGCCAGCATGTTGATGGCCACGTTTGCCCGTGCCGGCCAGGCTACAAGCTGTAGAGCAACAGCCACTCCTGCCTTCCCACCAGTGAGAGAGGGAAGCTGATGACAGGACAGCTGCCCAGCCCCAGGGCCACTGCGGAGTCAGCTCTACACAAAGCCCTCAGGCTCCACCACCACCCATGTCCCTCTTGGACTCCTTGCCCACAGTCCACACTGAATCTACACAATTCAAAGGGCTGGACCCCCAGGGCAGGGGCCGGGGTCCAGGCCCCAGACTCCTCCAGCCACCAGCTGCAGGAGCAGCCATTTTCCCTCTACCCCTCCTGGCTCCTTGCCCATCTCCCCTATGGATGCCAGCACCCTCCACCCTGCCCTGGGATTTTTTCTCATGCTTTCTTCTTGCCTGAGAGTCCTCCACCCTCCTGCCCCTGATGCCCTGCAGCATATCTCCTATCATCTTTCTACCCTAACCAAGCCCCAGCAATCCTTCCATTTGTGACTCAGTTTGGACCACACCAACCCTCCCCACCGGGACATGAGCCCGGAGGCAGAGGGTCGACTTGACCCTTGTTTAAGTCTGTCTTGCACACCTCTCTTCCGTGAACAGCGTGTGGGGAGAGGTGTGTCTATTGTGGGTGTGGCTTTTCCATTCATGTTCAAGAAAACTGCTTCGAGCCAGCACCCTCCTCCCCCTCTCTCTCTGCTTCATGCATGTGACAATAGCGGAGGGTATTCCTTGACTCAGGGAGGCTGGCAGGGCAGAGCTGAAAGCACTGCTTGAGGAGTCACTGTGATCTTGGGCAAATTATTTCACTCTGCATGACTTTGTTTCCTCCCAGGACTGGTCCGTTCTGCCTTGATGTCTATGAATGATCTCCTCTCTTGCCTTCTGCTCCTTCTACTCTCCTTCCAAGCTATTTTCAGAACACCGTGGTCCCTGTCCTTGGCCCAGCTGTAAGGAAACTACTGTCTTGTTGAATGTAACTAAAGCTTATCCTGTGAGGTCCCTAATGGAGAGACAGCCCCAAGATGGGACGGGGCAGCTAGATCCCAAAGCACTCACTCCTCCCGGTGGCTCCCCTCACCCACATGGCCAGTCACTACCCCCTCACCCCACCACCCCTTTCTTTCTGAGTAACACAGATGGGACAAGAATGCACTCTTTGAATAAAGATTTATTAGAATCTTGGTGGAAAAAAAGGGAACTAGAACACAGACTAATATACAAGCCGATTATCCGAGGTCCAAACACAGCCTCACCCATAAACTCCTCATGTGGAAGGAGGGGATGGTGCAGCATACAGCAGAGCTGCCTTGCCATTAGCAAGCAAAGCACACTGGCAGTATGTTTAAAGAGTCCGTTACTGAAGGACTGGACTTTAGGCTTGAAAGCCCACCCAAAGCCCCAGCGGTGGGAGATTTAGAACAGGAATCTCCAGCCTCTGAACTTGCCCTCTGCACAATCTGCTAGTGTGAGGCCTGCAACCCCAGATTCTATGAACTCACACTATGGTTAACCTCCCCAAGGTTAGAAAAGGCATTCTGTCTGCGGTTTCTCCTTCCTGCCCACCCCATCTCCTTTTCAACAGCTTCTTGGTCCTTTTTAACCCTTTCCTATCTTCCGAAAGCCCCACTCCTCTTGTGTTTTGTCTCCTGTAGGTCATTCTTTCGTCTCCGCAGTCCTGCTCCTTAATGGAAATGGGGGAGGGGCCCTTCAGATCTTAAGATGGGGGAGGAGAGAGCTAGACTCCCCAGGGGCACTGTGGCTTCAGGTTAATGCATCTGAAATATACCCTATCTCGCAAAAAATAACACCCTGCATTTATTGTACTAAAATAACATGTCTACTTCTGTGACCGCCAGCCTCCCAGATGGCCCCGTGATCCCTGCTTCCTGGCATTCCATCCCCTTCTACAATGCATCAGGGTTGGTCCGTGTGACCAATTGAATACAGCACAAGTGACGCTATGTCACCTCCAAGGCTAGAAGATGATAAAACGTATTTTGGATTTTCTGTACAATGTTGTATCTACAGCCAAAATACTGTATTATACACCTAAAACATTTTTAAAAAGATATTTGGGGCTCAGCCTTGCTGTGTCTTAGATTCCTCTGGGGAAAGCCAGCTGCCATGTGATGTGGACAGGCAAGCGTCCTGTGAAGAGGGCCCTGTGTCGAGGGACTGAGACCTCCGGCTCACAACCGTATGAGTGACCCGTCTTAGAAGCAGACCCTCCAGCCCCGGTCAAACCTTCAGGTGACTGCAGCCAGGGCCAATACCTTGAAGGAAGCTTTGTGAGAGACTCTGAGCCAAAACCACTCACTTGTCTAAGCTCTTCTGATTTTCCTCAGAAAGGAATGGGTGACTTGTGGCAGGAAAAGCCCGACCAGCCACAAACTGACGTGGTTCTGCGCTCCTCCACAGGCCCTTCCACGCGAGCCCTGAGCCCAGACACCCTCTGAGCACCTGTTACCAAGAGCCCTCATCTCAGCGTGGCCCTTCCAGAAGTCTAAAGAGGGATGTTCAAAGGTAGGCAGGAGTCCCCTTTCTTTCCTGTTTAAGGTCAAAATAAAGGCTGCAGCAAAACCTCCCTGGTCTGCAACTGCCACCCCCACTGGGTCCTTCTCCATGCAGGAGAGCCAGTGGCAGCACCGGCAGAAATTTCAAAATGCACTTCCTACACTCAAGCCTACCTACTTCCTCTGCTTTCTCTCCATCCTCCCTCCCTCCCCCACATAACAAAACTTTGAAGACTTTCCTCTCTCCCTGCTTCTGCCCTTTGCCCCTCCTCAGTTAATGAGAAGCAAAATTCAGTGGAGGGAGTGAACTGAGACAGCGGAACATCAGGTGTCTCCAGACATAAGCTCCCCAGGGCTGACAGGATCCTGCCGGGCCTAAGCTTGTACCCAAGGGCAAAAAGTTATTCTCTAACTGCGTGGGTTACAGATGCCACTGAAGCCAAGTCCAAGCATCATCCTCAGGATCCGTGACCTCATCCTTTCAATCCAGTCTGTGTCAGAAGGAGCCATCTGGTCACAATTATAATTCCAAATACGTATTTTTATAAGTATCAAAGTGATTTAATCACATTACAGAAATTTCACTCAACAGGGAAACATTTTTAAAATCACCCACAGCCCTCTAATAAGTCAGTTATTTTAGTTTGTTCTCCTGTTTTCTGTCTTGTGAACGCAGTGCACTTACAGTCTTGCAGCGGGTTTCCTTTATTTCCTTCGTTCGGTCCTCTCAACCTGTATCCGGGGACCCGCACGTGGAGCAGGCGTGGACTTGGCTCTGTGCTGGCTCCCATCAGTAAGGGCAAGGGGAGCAAAACAGATGGCCGAAGGACTGGAAATAACCAGCTCGCCGGGTTTGCCTGGGGCCCGGCCCGTTTGAGGATTGGATGCCCCCTGTCCCGGGAAACCCCTCAGTCTCAGAAAAACCAGGACAATTCCTAAAAGGCCACCCTTTTAGAAACAAGTCCCCCAAATTAAACCAGTTAGAGTCCAGAATTCCATTTTAATTTATCTGTTCCTTTTAACTATGCCTCTTTGCCTTTCTTTTTGAAAATTTATCATTTTTAGTGGTCACTCTAGGGCAGTTGTTCTTAAACTTTGCACCCTTAAAAAATCTTTGAGAACCCCAAAGAGCTTTTTGTCTGAATAGGTTGTATCTATTCATATTCACTGTATAAAAAAGTAAAGCTCAGAAAACTTTAAAACACAAAGATACAAACATAAACACACATTCCATTAGCTGTGAGGGGATGATGTCGTCACGCCCCACGTAACCTCTGTCCACTCCCGGTATGTTCGTGAGACAGAGCAAGAAAAAACAGCAAACAATATCTGAGCATTGTTGTGAAAACGATTTTGATTTCATAACCCCCCTGGAAGGATCTCAGGGACCCCCAGAGCTCCCCAGGCCACAGGTAGAAAACCACCACTCTAGAGAAAAATGTGTCCTTTATTTCTGAATCTTTCTAGAGTTAATATTGGGTGAAGAAACTTGGTAACTGTATGAGTACCCTCATCTTTTATGCTACAATTGCCATGTATATTACATCTGCACGTGTTATAAACCACACAATACTATATTTTTCTTTAAACAGGCATGCGTATCTTTAAAACATTAAGAAAATGTATATTTTACATTTACCTACAGGTTTACCATTTCCCTTATCCGTCCAGCCACTCTGTTCCTGCGTCTGGATTCCTTTGCCTCTGGCCTGCAGAACTTGAGTGTCTCTCTATGCAGGTCTACTGACAAAAAATTCTCTAAGTTTTCTTTGTTCCTAAGGTGATTTTCATCTTCATTCCTGAAGAATATTTTCACCGGAAAAACAACTCTGAGTTGATGTTTTTTCCCCAGCCTTTTAAAGATGTTGTTCTACTGCCTTCCGGTCTGTGTTGTTTTTGATGAGAAAGCAGTGGCACTGAAAACATTGTTCTGTGTTTGCGGCGTGCTCTTTTTCTCTGGGTGCCTTCGAGATTCCTTTTTATCTCTGGTTTTCAGGAATGTGACTCTGATGGGCCTACGTGTGCTTTTTTGTTTATTTCCCATTTTGCTTTGAGTTGCTGAGCTTCTTGAATCCGAACATACATGCCTTTTCCAAAACCTGGGAAACTTCCCATCATTATTTCTTCAAATATTTTTTCTGCCTCATTCTCTTCTCTCCTTCTGGGACTCTTCACCTATTAGAATATATATCTCCCCACAGGTCCCTGAGTTTCTGCTCATCAAAAAAAAAAAAAAATTCTTCCTCTCTTTCTCAGATTGAGTAATTTCTGCTTATTTATCTTCAAGGTCACTGACTCTTTCTTCTGCCATCTCCATTCTTCTATTAAGTCCCTCCAGTGACTTTTTTAAATTCCATATATTGCATCCTTTAGTTCTAGAGTTTAGATGTGGTTCTTTTTTAAAGTTCTTATTTCTCTGCTTATGTTCCTGTTTGTTTTTCTTTGATATGAGCATATTTTTCTGTGCATCTCTGTGTGCTAAAATTCTTGGGTACTGAATCCAACATCTGGGTCATCTTGGGGGGATGGGCACTGTTGTCTTTTCTCTTGAGCATGGTTCAATGTTTTTGTTTCTTCGTTTTTGGAATAATCTTGGATTGTATCCTATATGATGATTGATATGTTATAAATACCATGGATTCTGGCCCTGGCCATGTGGCTCAGTTGATTGGAACATCGTCCCATATACCAAAAAAGGTTGCAGCTTCGATCCCCAGTCAGGGTACATACCTAGATTATGGGTTCTATCCCCATTTGGGGTGTATTCTCTCTCTCCCCCCTCTCCTTAGCTCCCTCCCTCCTTAAAAATCAATAAACAAACCCTCAGGGGAGGATTAAAAAAAAAGAAGAAGAAGACTATGGATTCTGTGATGTTCCTCCAAAGAGCATGCTGCCTTTTTGTTCAGTTTAGCAGTTCACTTGGCTTGTCTCAAACTCCAAACTGTCTTGAGAAGAGCACTGGCTCAAGCTGAAGTTGCATTCTTTCAGCCTTAGCCAGGCTGCCTGGAATCTGCCCCATGCACTCATTGTTCAGGGGAACAGGGTAGAAATATCTGAGGCGCTCAAGCGGTTTACAACCTGATTATGATCCAGGCATCACACAATGAGAGAACAGCCACATGCAGAGCCTAGAGCTCAGGGAGGTGGTGCAGGCTCAGTGTACCGGCCCCCACAACCTGTCCCAGCACCGACCTGTGCCTCCAGAAAGATCAAGCTGAGCAAATGCCTTCCGTGATGATAAAATTAAGAAAAGAGTGCTAGCTCTCACCCAGACCTGCTCCCCTCCCCAAGGATACAGAGCCTAATCACCAAGTCCTCATTCTCCCTTCTCCCCACTCCCAGGCATGGACAGTGTGCCATCCCAAGCAGGACCATCTCTGCCATAATTACTTGGGCAGCTACCTCTGCTTCTGCCCCAGGCTACAAACTGCAAAGCAATGGCCACTTCTGTCTTCCTGCCAGCTGGGGAAGAGGCCCCCGAGCAGAAGAAGTGCTCCTGAAAGCCAGGCAGGGACATAATTCCCCAGCCCAGCCCCTCATGGGCCTGCTGTGATCAGCTGCACACAAACCAGCAGCCTCCTTCTCCAGACCCAGGCTCCCTTGAGGCCTTCTCCCCGACCCTAATACTCATTGTAGCTATGCCCCTGGATGGGACCAGGCCCTCATATTCAGAGTATTAGATCCCTAAAAGCTGGGACCGCATCCAGGCCCTGGGCCGCTCCAGACACCAGCTGTAGGTACGGCCACTGTCTCCTCACCATCCCGGCTCCCTGGCCTCTTTCACACCAGACCTCTGCCCAGCACTTTAACCATTGTCTGTTTCGGGTGACCGACTGTTCTGACTCACCCAGAACACTCTCACGTCCCCTGAAAGCCCTCAGTCCCACACAAATCAGAACAGTTGTCCTTGCCTGCCCTGGAGTTTTCTTTTAAGGCCTTTCTCTTCCTCTCCTCTAGAACATTACCGAGAAAAAAGGGCTAGCCCAGGTACTCCCCATGAGTCCTGGAGCACAAGCTCAGGAACAGAGTACAATCCTGCCCATCAGACTGTCAGAGAACAGAGAATGATGCTCTGAGGGGAGACTAGAGGTGGATCCCCAGCCCTGATGGGAGCCTTAGCTGGCTAGTTCCCACCACATGGGTCTTGGATTGGTGCTGTTGTTCACTCCTGTGGGTGAGTCTCTGCCTTCTCAGGCACTCCTGATGACCCTGAGAGCTGGATGAGGGGGAATGTGTCAGTGGTCTCTGGGGAGGGGAGAAGCCCAGCCAGAGGGGCCTGCTGCTCCTAAGATGCAGATGGGAGGCTATCCCCAGGGGCGGCTGGGGTTGATGTACAGCACACAGGGTCGACTTCATCCCAAGATATACCTGGGGAACTGTGTCTCCTGACCACCACTCTTCTGCCATCCCCTCGCAGCCAGGGACTGTGCTGTCCTGAACCTTAGCCTGGAGAAAACAAAGATCAAGAAGGTACCCTGCTTGGGTCTGTAACTTGCTGCATGTGTGAGGAGCCATATTACTACATGCAAACTGGAGAAAGCAACAGATTCTTCTATGAGGTGTGTGTGTGTGTGTGTGTGTGTGTGTGTGTGTGTGTGTGTCTAGAATATAAGCCCAAATGGAATGTTAGGATTTCCATACATTCTGCACCTAGAACACCTGGCACATAGTAGGCGTTTGTTGAATGAGTGAATATATGTGTACATGTACATGCCTCAGTGTCTTAATGGTAAGTTTTCCTTAGGCCTGGGAGAGTAAAGGGGGGGAATGCAGCTCACACTGAAGACAGAGTTTTTTGTTTTTTGGATTTTTTTTTTTAATTTTATGGAGTCAGTGATACTGCTGCCAATGGGCAGAATGAGGCACAATACTGTTCCACCACATCTGTTTTCCTCAGTCCAAGCATGTCGCAAATCTCCTCCAGAATCTTTCTTGTTCTCTGCTTTGAGGACCCTGTCTTCTCTTCCAGCCAGTCTGCGGTGTGGAGGGGGGAGGGGGGAGTGTAAAGGTAGGAGGGTTCATTTGGGGATGTTCCCCAGCCTCTTTCTCATGCTGAGTTCTTATTGCTGGAGGACAGACCTCAGAACTCCAGGACAAGCCCACCCCACATTGAGATGACATTTTCCTAAGTACTGAAGAAGGAGGGAGGCTCTAGGTTTGGTGGAGAAGGAAGAAACAGAGATATGTTGGTGAGCCTGTATCTTATGGGTGAGTCCAGGGGAGTATTATTGTGTAGCTCTTGGCAGCGTGGTGGCCGAGGCACTGGGCACAGAGCTGCTGGACACCCTTCCAGGTAACCAGGGCTCAGGCGGGATAGTGGTCACAACTGGTGATAGTGAGTGAGCTCATAGCATGGGAGGTCTCTGGCAGCACGGTCACCATATTAAAGTGGCTGCAAAGCACCATTCTCTAGGGTGACCATAGAGCTGTCCAAATCAGGATAACTTTGAAAGGGAAAGGGGGTATGTAAATAATTACACCAGGACAACCAGTGTAAACTGGGATTGTTCCAACCAAACTGAGACATATGCTCTCCCAGTAGATGATTCTAATCATCTCCGGGACAGTATTCTGGGAGATTAAGTGAAGTTAGTCCACCAAAGCAACAAAGAGAGGCAGCATTAATACCCTAGTGGGTAAGGCACTGATGACCTCACAAAACCTACCAGATTCTTTCGGGGAGATGACAGCAACAATAAAGTGAATCAGTATTGAGTGAGTCAGGGTGGATGGCAAGAAGTGCAAGTCACCAGTATTGCTCGGGCTGCTAGGTGGTTACATGGCTGAACGATGAAGGCGTAGCTATAGTGAAACATGATCAGAGGAACAAAGAACATAATGTGGGGGTCCTAACCCTAACGATCTAGCACTGGTTCAGCACCCTTCTTCCAGGACAGATCCCTATGGGCTCATGCTACGGCTCCTCTCATTCCTGGGCTATACCCAGCAGGTCCTGGCTTTTTCCTTGCAGGCATGAATAGAAGGCTTCCTCTTCTGGGGCTGCATTGCCTCGTCCCTCAACTGGCAAGAAGTGGCTCAACCTAAACTTCTAAGGACCATGGGCCAAGCCGTCCACAGTCAACCACCTTACATGCTCCAACATCCTTGAGAAGGCAGGACCCGAGACACCAGCTATATCTCCACGTTTCCAACTCAGGGCAAGGTGGAACAGTGCAGACCAGAGGCTGCGGAGGAGTCCGCGGAAGCGAATTCCACTACCTTCACCAAAGCCTTTCTTTCTCTCCCCTCGGGTCCTCGTGCCTCCACGTGGCCATCGCTCTTCTCCCCAGAGCACCCACCTGGGAAGGAAGGGCAGAGACAGATCCAGGAGCATAAAGAACTGGAAGCAGAGGCTTTGAGAGAGAGAATTTTTCTTTAAACAGGCAGCTGGCATGGTCCCCAGAGAACTTTCTTCAACTTCTCCTTCAAGTCGAGTCTGGTTGTTGGTGGATAAGAGGTCTTTCTGGTCTCAGAAATATCAAGCTTCAACTGGGGTAAAAACTAGCTGCCATATTTCGGTCGTCCCCATGCCAGACCACAAGTGGTATCCAGAGGTTTTGTTTTAGGTCATGTTGATAATTACTGTATTTCCCGTAACTTTCAGCCCCCCTGCTCCTGCAGCCTTCCCCAGCCACAACCCTGGAGTGAGGGGACCTGACTCCCAATTGTAGCTGAAAGACAGAATGTGCCCCATAGTACACTTACTTGTTAGCTTTCTCTTTTCTTTTGTACATTTTAAGCTTCTCAGACCTGCCCTTTAAAATCCTATATAATGAAATTCTGGGGCTTGGTTTTAAAAAACAAGCCTCACAAATGCTAACAAAATAAATCTGAGCAAGATGAGAACAGAGCGTACTCCCTCTTAGCACAGGATTGCAGAAAATCAGACATGATTCTGCTCATAGAGTTGAGTTTGATAAAGTAGTGAATCAAAAATATTCAATCTCACTGGAGTGGAAATACATAATTCTGTTCCATGTTATATTTATATCATCTTTGGAGTATAATTTATACAAAGGAATTTTTAAAGACATTCAGACTGCAGAGATGATTGCTATATGACCAGTGCAGTGTAGTCTATAAAACGTAAAAGACTGCCAGTCTGGTTGGCCATTGATAACTTTTACTCATTGAAAAAAATTTTAATTAACTGTTTACTTTCCAGAAAGCATGAATACTTGTGAGATCATTATTTGTCTGTTAGACCAGGAGAATACCTTTGGGACTGACCCTCTTCCTCCTTTCAAGCATCAAGATAAAATCTCATTACTCTGTTTGATTTTTTTTTTCAAAAAGCTTAAGAGTCAGCATTTGTTTAATTAACAAAAGGAATCCCTGCTCTGTGATCTACCAGGAAAGATAGGAACCAGCCTTGTGGAAAGAACTGGAAAAGGAAAGCGAGAAACAGAGAACAAACTAATGATTGCCAGATGGGGTTAGGGGAGGAGGGAATGGGCAAAAAAGGAGAAAGGGATTCAGAAGTACAAACTGCCAGTTACAAAAACAGTCAAGGGGATGCAGAGTGCAGCATAGGAAATACAGTCAGCAATACCGTAATCATTATGCGCGGTGTCGGAGGGGCACTAGACTTACTGCGAGATCACTTTGTGAAGTATATGAATGTGTCATCACTGTGTTGTGCCCCTGAAACTAATATAACATTGTAGGTCAACTGTAATTGAAAAATAAGTCTTAAAAAAAGAGAGAGAAGTAGTGAAACCCTGAGAATTCAGTTCACTCGGAATATGGAATCGGGCCGTGGCCCACAGCACCCCTTCCCTGGGGCGATCATGAAGAAGACATGGGCCCTGATCATCATGTGTGGGGCCCTCATCGCCACTGGTCCCTGTTCCTTGAAAGACAATAAAAATTCCAAAGCCCAATAGGAAACTGTCTTGTTGAGTCAGAGACTCCCCAGGAAGATGGAGCAATAAGAGGTTCAAAGGAGAGGAAGCTGTCAGAGCCGAAGCTTGGATCAAGGAGGAAAGTGAAAAAGAGAGCACAAAGGCCTGGAGGAAGGGGGGAAAGCGAAGAAGGTGAGGGACAAATAAAAGCAGGGTAATGAGCCCTGGCCAGGCGGTTCGGTTGGTCGGAACATCGGCTTGTGCACCAGGGTGTTGTGGATTCGACCCCCAGTGAGGGCACATACCCAGGATGTGGGTTCAATCCCCAGTGTAGGTGCATATGGGAGGCAACCAATCGATGTTTCTCTCTCTCCCCCCCCATTTCTTCTTTCTCTAAAATCAATAAACATGTCCTCAGATGAGGATTTTTTAAAAAAGCAGAGGAACAAGAACAGGAACATACCTACCAGCAGGGACCTGAGCAGCATGCATGCACCCTGAGTAGAGATTACTTCATGGAATAGGAGTGACAGGGATTGCCCCCCCAAGCTGTCCCTTGGACTAAGGATGGAAGGACAAGACTCTAGGAAGGAGAGGACCCCAGAGGAATATCACTTGGGAAGGAGCCTGGTTATTGGGAATGACCCAGAGAGAGCCGGAAGGGACTGTTGATTATTATTACAAGGTTACAAAATATGCAGAAGGATACCATTTTTTAATATATTTTGTATTTTAAATTTTTCTATTTCTGTTATTAAGTACCTGTGTTACACCATACATACTTTGTTGGGTTTGTTGGGGGCCAGCAGGAGTATTCTATAGAAGAGGGGAAGAGAGAAAAGTCAGGTCCAAAGCGTGGTAGCAGAAAAGCACTTAAAGTGACAGTGGGGCCGGATGAAGGAGGAGTAGAGAGTTAGTGCAAGGGGGGAAAGGGAAGAAGCCAGCTGAAAGACTTTCTACCCATACTTTCCAGATTCAACCACACACATTTCTCGACCCCATATATGGGCAGGGCGCCTTATTAGCCGTCGGTGATGGGAAGCCCAGGCCTAGTAGATCGTTTTCGAGTGCCCCTAAGGGTTCCCAGAGAGTCTCCTGAATAATTGTGGACTGAGAGCACTGGAGTGGGTGAGGAGCCATTCTTAGCATATGGCAGCCTCAGTACCCAAAGAACAGGGAGAGAAAGGGTAAGTAAAACTATGTGGAGGTACATGGTTTTGTACCATGAAGTACACCTCTGAACCCCAGAGGTGTGCAAAACTTCCAGACGAGGCCACAGTCCACACCCAGGACGTGCCCCCGGGACCACCAGTGGTACAGAGTCACTCCTTACCTGCCTGCCTTCCCATTCTTCCCTTGGCTTTCAGATCACAGGCCCTGCAGTCGGGGGGAGGGGGGCTGTTCTGAGCTGATCCTGTGGGCAGCAGTGCTCCCCAGTGGGCAGCCTCCTGATCAGAGGGAGTCTGTGTCCTTGGGGAACAGGCTGCTGCCATCTTCCATCTCCACACACCTGCCTCCTTTGTGGACAGGACCAATAGCCTCCACAAGAACTTCCTCGACCCCTATCAGGCCATGGGTGAGTGTGTATCCTGGGGAGGTGGCCTCTGTGCCCAGCCATGGCCCTGGAATCTGCCTGAAGAAGCAGGAATCTGGGCCTGATCCAGGCCCTGGGCCAACCTGACCCTGCCGAATGAGCAGATTCCAGGGGTTGTGAGCAGGATGCAAAAGACCACCCAAGCGAGGGCCCCAGCCATGCTTGGGTGAGGAGGGAGTGGGAAGGGGAAGTTCAAGGTCAGAGGTCACAAACTTTCATTTCAACAAGAGGCAGGCAGGTAATACAAGTGAGTGGAAAGGCCAGGAAGAGAGAGATATGGCCAATTAGAGGCAACAGCCATAACACACAAGGAGCCATACCTACTATTTACTATTTTGTAAATAGTGCAAAAGAGTCAAGAGTCAGTGCCCTCCCAACCCCTGACCTCTGAGGCCCATCAAAGTTTTGGGGTTTTTCCTCTTAAATTGTGGTGGCTGAGATATACCTAAGTCAGACAGTAGATGGCGCTCGGCCCAGAGAATTAGAAAAAGGAACAGGAGAATTACTAAACACATTTCCAGTAACCTCCCACCTCCCCCTGAGGGCCCTCTCTGGCCCCACCTCTTGTTTCCTAGCCTGGGCCAAGTCCTCTCCAAGGTCCCAGATGTCCCACTCCAGAGGCCTGGTCTCAGAGCCAGGGAATTATTTCTGGGGAAGCCCCCACTCCACAAGCTGCCCAGGCAAGATGTGAGTGTGCCCTTAGAGAGGACTGGAGGAGAGGAAAAGGGTGGGGAGATGGGAGGATGGGACCCAAGGGCTCACGTACGCCCCACACAGAAACCCACACCCACACACTCACACACACACACACACTCAGAGCCAGTTAAAGCAGAGGGGAATTAGAAGTTGCCCTTAGCTTCTAGCAGCCTTCCTGGGGGGTGGTCAGGCACAGTGCTCTGAGCCAGGAAACTAACGTCTTCACTGTCCCTCACCTGTACCTCCATGTGTCCCTCAGATCCCAGGGTGGGGTTGGGATCTGCTGAAGCAGAAGGTAGCTCCCCACCTTGTATGAGACTCTCCAGGAAGACAAGCGATAGTGAAAAACTCACGGGGGAGCTCAGGCTGACTAGGAGGCTGAAGGAATTGGGGTGGAGAGGGACAATAAGGCAGCAGGCAGAGGTGTCAGACTTCAAGAGCTGAGGCCACAGCTGCTAATGCCTTTGCCAGGTCTCTCAGTCCCTTAGCAATGCCTGCCCCCACTCCTCAGGACCCCACAGGCCTCAGGCCACAAGCCATGTGGACTCATCTTCCCCTCACCCACTCACAGGTGGCTGCTTCTCTGGGGAGTCCTCCAGGCTTGCCCCACACAGGGCTCCGTGCTCTTGGCCCAGCAGCAACCCCAGCAGCTGACATTCCCCGGGTTCCCGGAGCCATACCTCAAAGGCCAAGACAGCACCACTGTCATCGAGGCCCCGGAGGGCTTTGCTGTGAAGCTTGTGCTCCAGGACTTCGACCTGGAGCTGTCCCAGGACTGTGAGCGGGACTCTGTCACAGTGAGCTGGGGTCCTGGAGGGATTTCGGGGAGGCAGCCTCCTGGCCTGGAGCCCGGGGCCAGTGGGAGGTGGCAGGGCCCTGGCTCTGGGGGAATGGATGAAGAGCCCAAGTCAGGGGCACAGGCTGGCTTCCCTGGGAGGAGAGGGTCTGCCCAAGTGCACAGCCTCCACCAGCAGCCCTGTCCCTGGCCATGCTACCATCTTGGCCCCAAAGGGACACACAGGTACTGCCAATCCTTAGAATAAAGAGCGAGGCCTCACACATCGGTCATTAAAAACACATCATCAAGCATTTTGCCAAGTGTCTGCTCTGTCAGGGCAGGAAACTGGGCATGAACAATAACCAAAGATTCGATGACTGAGCTTACCTTAAAGTTCTCATAAGGGGATTATTCAGAATAAGGACACTTTAAAACCGGTACTGTGTTATCTTTTGTTTTGAATTTTATTTATATCAAAATAATAGATGCAATGTTTGTTCATTGGTTTGTTTTTAAATCAGAGTACTACAGGCTTATAATGGGAAACAGCTGTCTCCAGCTTTACTCCTCACCCCCATTCTACCCTTCTGGGGCAATTAGCCACAATTCATGTAGCTGTTTCCTCTGGCATTTAGTTTCATATGTGTCAGTCACACTCTTGTTCTGGTTTGTGTTTGGGTTGTTTTGTTTTGTTTTGTTTTGTTTTGTTTTTTTGGTTGTCGTTTTGTCCTGTTTTATATATTATCCATTAACTTTCAACTACAGAAGATAGGACTGGCTTTATCGCAGACCCTCACACCTACATTTCCCCTGTCCTATCCTTCCAGCTTACTTGTACTACTATTTTTAATTAAATCTACAGTCATTACTTATATTATTATGACTTTAAAATACTCACATCTGAGCATATGACGGACAATAATTATAGTTTTTTTTCTTCTCTAACTTTCGGTTTCCCAGGAGTCAATAATTACATGGAGTTCTTTGGAGCTTTCTGTTTGTTTTTGTTCTACTCTGGTTTGCTTAGTCCTGTGTAACTAATCACAAACTCTCAGCCACAGGGTAAATCTTTCAACACAGTCAAGTACGAATCTCATCCAAGTCTTCCTGTTCATGGGCAACATTTCACCAAAAGATCTCTTGATCTTGATTTATTTCTTCAGTCTGAATTCTTGGCTGTCTAAGACTTCACCCTCTCTGGGGGTTCCCTTCTCCATCCTGCTGGGGATTCCCTTTACCTGCCCTGCGTTAAAACTGAATCCACTGTCATTCTCTTTCTCTCATTTTTAGAGGAGCACTCTCTCCTCCAGAAAAGGTATGTGGGAGTCAGGTTTAGAGGCTCTTGCACAACCCTAAATGTCTTTGTTCTGCCCTCACAGCTGGTGGATTGTTTATCCAGCTTGCATTCTAAGCTGGAAGATATTTTCTCTCAGAGTTTTGATGACATTGTCCCCTAACTCTAGTGTTGTTAAGTCTGACAGTAGTATGATGTCTGGTCCTTAGTTTTTTCTCTCTAGAGTTTCTGGAATTGTTTTTGTTACCAGTATTCTGAACTTTATGGCGTGCCTTGATGTGGTTCACTTTTTACTCGTTGTACAGCCTTCTTTTAATCTAGAGATTCTTTTCATCCTGTCCTTCAATTCTAGGAATGCTCTTCTATCATTTTTTAAATTATTTCCCGGCATCTACTCTCCTTATTTTCTTTTTCTGGGACTCCTATAATTTAGCTGTTGTATGATCTAGACTGATTCTCTGGTTTTATTATTCATTCTGTTGTGTTTCTATCTCTTTGTCCTTTTGTTCCACTTCCTGGGAGATTTCCTCATTTTAAATACCCACTTCAGTGGTTTTTTTCCCTTGACTTTTTTCTATGACGAAAGGCTCATTCTTATTTTCCAAATGTGCCTTTTCACAGAATGTTGTTCTTATTTCACAGACAAGACTCTTCTCCCTGTAGTGGGACTATTTTTCAGTGCTGTTTCTGTTCCCTGTATTATCCCTACTTTGCCCAAGTTCTTTTTTACTCTTCATTTTGTTTTGTCTCTGCTTCTCATGTTAGAGACGCTCCTACAATAACTGATCATCCTTGGCTGTTCATTTATATTTAAAAAGAAAGTACTAGAATGATATTGGATGCTCTGTGAAGACAGCTAAAATTTGAGAAATGACAAGTTTGAAAATAAGGCTATGAGCGGGTTGGACTAGGTGTGCCTCAGGGCCCTCCCAGATGTGGAGGTGCAGAAGTATTTCCCTGGGGGACAGCCAGCCTCAGAGAGGAGTCCTCTGGTCCCCTGATGGAGTTGCCCACCTTCTGGTAGACAAGCAGAGGCATCTTACTGTTTGATATGTAGACTCTCACCCAATCCCTCTGTTTTCAGTTCTGATCTCACTCCCTCTGTCAAGTGTCCCAGGGGATCCCAAGCCCAGGATCTCTGGCTCACACTGAGGTCTCCTGCCACGCAGGAGGAACCAGAGGGAGTCGCCTGGGTGCACAGGGTGGGCAGAGGGGTCTAGAACTCTGAGGTCTCCCTACATAGGCTTCTGTTAGCCCCCAGCCCTGCTCCGCTCATCCCCATCCTTAGGGGTTCCTTGTTGCCCTCGTTTCTGTGGTAAGAACCTGCGTGCTTTATGCTGGCCTCCACCTCTGCAGAGTCCGATCCTTAGTTGCCTCTTTTCTGTCTCCGGTCCACCTTCCAAGATGTTACTAGCATCTCTCACCTGCTGTCATCTCCTCTCTCTGTTTTGTCCTTGATCGTGTTGAAAGGAATTTGAGACTGTGGGAGAATGAGGGGATGAAGAACCCAAGAGGTGGACTCATAGGAAAATCATAAATTAAATGGAAAAAAAAGAAATTAGTAAAATGAGCTGAGCAGGGGACTGCGTGCCCAGAATAGAAATTGAGCATGAAGCGTGGGCCGGGGGAACTCCTTCCAAGAGGTATCCTTGTGGGTTGGAGAACCCACCCAAAAGAATTTGAGCAGGGGCGAGGCCAGCAGAGGGGTTTGCAACAGAGACCCCTCCTTTAAAGAGCATGTAAGTTAAGCAACAACAGGCAGCCTATCCATACTTGTGTCCTTAGGTTCCCACCCCTTGTGGGGCTTTATTTACAGTTCACCTGGAGGAGGGACACTCCAGAAAAGAGAACAGGAAAGGCCAGAAACCCCAGCTCGGGTCTTTGCAGAGGGTCATTGCATCACAGATGTTGGCCCACGGGAAGTTACTCGGAAAAGTGGAAGGGGGCGGGGTTGGAGGAAGCCAGAGGGAGGGACTTATGTCTGTATTTTCATCAGTTCAAAGCTGCAGTGCTATAAGCACCATGTGAGCACCAGGGATTCCGTGGTCAGCAAAACAGGTGTCTTTCCCACCTTCTTGGAACTTACAATCCAGTGGACTATTGGGGGAGCCCTGGGGAGTCCAAGGAACTTCTTTTTACTGATTTATTTTTCATTATAATTGACAAATAGTATTATATTAGTTTCAGGTGTACAACATACTGACTCAATATTTATACGGCTTACAAAGTGATCACCACAATGAGTCTACCAGCCACCTGTCACCAAACATAGTTATTATATGTTACTACTCTATTCCCAGAGCCTTTCGAGAGCAGGCAAATATGGTGGGCTTTATGAGATAAGTATAGAAAGCTAAAGAAATATGCAAGGTATCTGGTCACATCTGGAAAAAACTTGGGAGTCAATAGTGAATAGGAAGCTACGTGAGCAAGCTTGCACAGGCATGTGCTGACCTGTCAGGTGGGGAGTGCCCCTGGGACCACCCAGGGTGCAGATTTACCCCACACCTGTCTGCCCCTCTGCTCCCCTTTCAGGTCACAGCCAGTGGGACGGACCCAACCCTGTTCTGTGGCCAGCAGGGCTCTGCGCTGGGCGGACCCCGAGGTCAGAGGGAGTTTGTGTCCTCAGGGAACCGTTTGCGGCTTACTTTCCGTGCACCTGCCTCCTCTGAAGACAGGACAACTGGCCTCCACAAGGGCTTCCTGGTCCTCTACCAAGCCGTGAGTGAGTGTCCATCCTGGGAGTGCACTGTCTGCCCACGGCCATGACCCCTGATATCTGGAAAAAACAAGCGGAAGCTTGAGTGATTGTTGAGGCTGGGGGTGCAGGGACTGGACACCAGGGCCACCTATTCCCTGCCGCCTCCGGCCCCTGCTGGGGAGCTGCCCAGTTAAAGGCTCCAGCAGGTGTTCCCATGCTGATTTACTGACCTGGGTTTGAGGATCATTTTGTTTTTCATGAAATGCCACATACAGATTGTAAGTGAAATTCCAGATTTTCAAATAGTAACTCAGAATTTTTTTTTGCAAGGTAATATATGCACACGATAAAAATTTCAAAAATATATATATGGTAAAAAGTAAGTCTTCCTCTGATCTCTGGCCCTTAGTCCATGACTACATTGTCCAGAAACAACTCTGTTCTCCATTTCCTGGGTATTCTTCCAAAGACATTCTACGCCACTGAACTATAATTGTGTGTGTGGCAGTGGGGGGGAGGGTTGTTGCATAATACTCACAACGTTTTAAATTTGGCATTTTTCACTCAATGATATATCTTTTTTTTTAAAGATTTTATTTATTTATTTTTAGAGAGGGAAGGGAGGGAGAAGAGAAAGAGAGAGAAACATCAATGTGTGGTTGCTGGGGGCCGTGGCCTGCAACCCAGGCATGTGCCCTGACTGGGAATCGAACCTGCAATGGTTTGGTTCACAGCCCGCGCTCAATCCACTGAGCTACGCCAGCCGGGGCTCAATGATATATCTTAAAGATCATTCCATATACATGTGGCTAGCATTACCTAGTTCTTTTTAGTGACTATATAGTATTTATTTGATTAATATGTCATAATATATTGAATTAGTCCTCCACCAATAGATATTTTCCTTCCACAAACAGTACTGCTATGGAAAGCTTGTATATACACCACAGGTGGCAAACACAAGGCCCACAGGCCGAATTCATCCCTCCACCTTGTTTATCCAGCCCAGCACCTTGTTTCTACCCAGCAGCAGTGCCGAGCTCTCGCTTAACTGTTAAGGAGTAGTCACATTTATACAGTCCTAAAATTACATTCGGCCCTTTGAAGGCAACTGTGAGGCTGATGTGGTCCCCGGTGAAAATGAGTTTGACACCCCGGATATACACCTTAGAGCATGCATATGAGGGTGAATCCTTATAAATGAAAATGCTAAGTGAAAAAAATCACAGTTTTAATTTTGATATTGCTGAATTCCCCTCACAGAGGTTTTGTGAATTCACACTCCCACTCAGCATGTCTGAAAATCCTGTTTCCCCTTATCCTACTCACCATGGTCGCTTTCAAACCTTTTTAGCATTGACAATCTGATCAGTGAAAAATAGTTCAAATGTTTAAAAAAAAAAAAAGACTGCAGTTCAAACTAACTGTGGCCAGGGGCCAGAATCAGTCCCTGGGTTGCCATTTGCAATTCTGTTCTAGGTTCTAATGACCACTTTTTTCCTATAGGTATGAGCCGTAGTCAGGCCCTCAGCCAGGTTAGTGGGGGCTCTGAGGCCACACACACACCTGGAGGCAACTCCTCCAACATCCAGAACCACTGCCAGGAGCCCTATTACCAGGCAGTTCCAGCAGGTGAGTCTCCCACCTGCCAGGGAACCGGCTTCTACCTGCCTTACTCCCACCAAGAGGCCTGTGGCACCTACCCTCTTAGCCTCACCTCCCAATTCTGAGCCTGTTTCCTTGCCTCACCTCATTTCACTCCTCAGGGACACTCATCTGCACAGCCCCAGGCCCCGGGAAAGAGACAGAGGACAGGGAGGAGGTTCCTCACTGTGTGCCAGGTGAGTAGTGACCTGCCTGTGCTGTGACGGCGGCCACTTTCCAAACAGGACTCAACTGTACGTGGGGCCTGTGGGCCAGGATGCAGGGGGTTAAAGGAAAGTCTCAGAATAGAAAGAGGAGAGAAAAGCAGAAGGTAAGGAAGAAGAGGAAAACCAAGAAGGCCCAGAAAAGGAAAAGCAAGGAGCTTGTCCCTTATTCTTCAAAGATCAAGATATACCTGGGAAAGCAAAAGCATGAAGGAAGTTAATCAGAGGCGGAAGTGAGGGAGGCAGAGGGGCAGCGAGGAACAAGAGAAAACCCTCTCTTGGTGCCGTATGCTTTGAGCGCACACAGACAGGCACTCCGTCCTGCAAATATCTCCCTACCCAAATGCCACAGGGCCAGAAAGTCCACCTTTTTTTTTTTAGTTTCATTATTGAGATAAAATTCACCATTTTATAGTGTACAATGTAGTAATTTTTAGCATATTTACAATATTATGCAACCACTTCCACTAATTCTAAAACACTCCCATCAACCCAGAAGAAACCCAGTACCTCCAGCTCTCCCCTCCTTCATCCCCTGGCAACCACTAACCCGCTTTCCGTCTCCATGGACTTGCCTATTCTGAACGCTTCATAGCAATGGGCTCATACCGTATGTGGCCTTTCGTGTCTGGCTTCTTTCCTTTAGCATAACGTCTTCAAGGTTCATCCACATCGTACCAGGTATCAGGACTTCATTCCTTTCACAACTGAATTGAATCCCACCGTATGGACATACCACATTTTGTTTATCCATTCATTAGTTGATGGACATTTGGGCTGTTTCCACTTTTTGCCTCCTATGGACAATGCTGGTATGAGCATTCACGTACAAGTTTGTATCTGAACATGTTTTCAGCTCTCTTGGGTGTACACCTAGCAGTGGAATTGCTGGTGTTGGCTTCCATCATAACTCTATGAGTAGGCTTAACTTTTTGAGGAATTGCCAAACTGTTTTCCATGATGGTTGCACCATTTTAAATTCCCATCAGCAGTATATGAAGATTCAAGTCCCATTTTTTGAAACCTAATTTTTTTTTTGTCAAAGCATAGCCTTTCTAACCCAATCTGGATGCATTTCTCAGATTTTACTCCTGACCCACAGAAAGTTCTAGAGGCAGCCAGAAGTAGTGATTTTTAGGGATTGGAGGACAAGCAGTAGTGACAGATGTTAAAAATGAAGAAGTGGCAGAAAGGAGAGTCAAGAGGCGCTGAAGGCAAATTCTGCTTGCTGCATGAGTTTGCTCAGCATGGTCCCACCAAGAGTCTAAAAAAGTGGCTTGAAATGGCTAGGGAGGCAGGAGAAAGAGCCCTTCACAGAGTAGGGCTTTAATAAATGTGGCTTGATGCATGCTGGTCTCTCACCCTTACCTCTCCCCTCTTGCAGTTTGTGGACAGCCAGTCACCCCCATCGCCCAGAACCAGGAGGTCCAGGGTTCTTCCAAAGCTAAGCTGGGCAACTTCCCATGGCAAGCCTTCACCAGTATCTATGGCCGTGGGGGTGGGGCCCTGCTGGGGGACAGATGGATCCTCACTGCCGCCCACACCATCTATCCCAAGGACAGCCTCTTTCCTGGGAAGAAGAGGCGTGTGGACGTGTTCCTGGGCCACACAAACACAGATGAGATGATAAAGCTGGGAAACCACCCCGTGCGCCGAGTGGTTGTGCACCCAGACTACCATCAGAACGAATCCCACAACTTCAATGGGGACATCGCCCTCCTGGAACTGCAGTACAGCGTCCCCCTCGGCCCCCACCTCCTCCCAGTCTGTCTGCCCGACAGCGAGACCCTCTACCGCAGTGGCCTCATGGGATATGTCAGTGGGTTTGGCGTGGAGATGGGCTGGTTAACTACTGAGCTGAAGTACTCGAGACTGCCAGTCGCCCCGAGGGAGGCCTGCGAGGCCTGGCTGCAAGAGAAGCAGAGGACTGATGTGTTTTCTGACAACATGTTCTGTGCTGGGGATAAGGCACGGCAGCAGAGTGTCTGCCAGGGGGACAGTGGGGGCGTCTATGTGGTGTGGGACGATCGGGCCCATCACTGGGTGGCCACGGGCATCGTATCCTGGGGCATTGGGTGTGGCAAAGGGTACGGCTTCTACACCAAAGTGCTCAGCTACGTGGACTGGATCAAGGGAGTGATGGACGGGAAGGGCTGACCCCGGGCACACTGAGCCATGGCACCAGCTCTGTGAGGCCCCAGACAGAAGAGGGTTGAAAATGAAGACTGAGCCTTGTGGGTGGGGAGGGAGGGAGTCAGGGAATCCGTATTTGAGTCACTGTGCGAGACAGAACTCCTCTGCTCAAGGCTGACCCCAGCCCAGATAGGAAGGGCCTCCCCCAGCCCCTCCTCCTCACCCTCTACCTGCCTGTGAGTCTGCACTATGCCCAGGGAAGTCCTGTACATCTCAGTGAGTTTCACTTTGGACTTTATCTCCTGCTGACACAGCTTCATCTGTCTCTCCTGGGAGAAGCCAGCCTCTCACCGCCCTGTTCAAGTGGTGTACAGGGGCAGTGGTCTTAATTGCATGTCATCCCTGAAACATTCTAAAGCCCCCTTAGTTGACCTTCAAATATTCAAACTCTCAGCCGCACCACCTACCACAACCCCCAGCTGCAGTTACAGTGATGGCTCCGTTTTTGTTACATCTCCCACATGCCAAGCAATTCGTGTACATTATTTCACTGACTCCTCACACGAAGTTTGCAAAGGCTGTGTTATAACCCACATTTTAAATGAGGAAACTGAAGTTCAGAGAGATAAAGCAACTTGCCCAAATGCCACAGCTGATCCAGGACTGCAAAGGCCCTGTGCCTCCCAGCGCACCTGGACGCTCTCAGGGTCCTCACGACCTGCTGTGTCGCCCACTCCCCCTTCCCAGCCCCTACAGCCCTACAGCTGCTCGCTCCCTGGGGATTCCTGCTGCCCTCAGGGCGGGGACACCTGATGCACACTTTCCTGGGGCCCATCTCCTGCAGACAGCACACCTCCGGGGCCCAGCCCTGGGCTGGGTGTTCCTGCAGACATGCCCAGTGCTACTGGACAGCCCAGGACGTGCTCCACCTGAGATGACCAGCTCTTTAATTTTTAGTTGGGACATGAGACAATTTAGAGTAAAAGGCGCAAATAAAATACACGTGTTTAAATAGACCTAGAAAGTGGAAAGAACAGAAGAGAGCAAATTTACTAGTATTAAAAATCAAGGGGCTGTATGGTTAAAGGTCAAATTTATATTTGAAAAATAGGATTCAAAGGTGTACATACATGTGGTAGTTCTATTTTACAAACTTGTACATAGTACAAAAGACTATTAAAAATACTCTAAAATATTCATCAGCGGTTGTTTTAAGTGGTATAGTTCTGGCTGTTTTGTTTTCTCTTGTTCTTCTCTATTTGCTAAATTTTATTTAATGAGCATGTATTAGTTTTATTTTTTAACTTTTATTATTGAAAAAGTGATATGAGTTTATCCCTACCAAAGCAAAAAATATAAAGCTAGATCTATGTGTATATATAGGCATAGGTATATCTAGATACAGATAAAATTATAGATATGGCCACAAAGGAAAACCTACCATTATTTTAAGGGAGAAAACGTTTCCCCCAGAATCAAGTCCTAAGAGGAGTGAATAAGACAGTGGACAATATCCTCAAATACTGCTCTTAAAACAAGTGCCTGCACAATCTTTGTATAGCTTTTTCTTCTTTCAGTCCTTAGTGTAAGTCAAGGGCATACGACAAATGTGCAAGTCAAAGTTATCTGGAGTAGTGGGGCGGAGTGGAGGCTGGGCCGGGGCTGAACCGACCAGGGGCGTGCTTGTCACTGGCCAGCCATGTTGCATGACCCCAGGACAGAACTCGAATCTGTGAGACGGCAGAAGAGAGCTTCAGCTGAGACTTACCTTCCCAAACGCCCCTCCTTCCCTGGCACCTCTGTTGTCCTGCCCTGCCACAAGCTCACACACACGCGCGCGCGCACACACACACACACACATGTGCGCACGCTGCTGTCGGAATGCCAGTGTGCAGTTTGCTAGACAAGAGTCCCTCCTTTCTCATCTCCTGGTCTGCTCCTTATCCTTCTTTCATGTCTTCAGTCTTTCTGAACCTGACTAGGCCACCAGTCAGGTGCTGGATCAGCCAGGTCACAAGATTCATTCCTCAGCTCCGACACGTAAGCCTGTGGGAGCAACCCTCCAGGCCCTCGTTAACCTTGCAGCTTCCCCGTGCGTCTTCCTCACCTATATTCAGTGATGGTGTGGCCGCTGCCTGATGGGGAACTCCCGTCTTCGTGAGTCCCATTGCCTGGGAGATTGCCTGGCACATTGAATAGGCCGCCCATTAAGGATGAATGAGTGGGAAGGTGAATGCAGGGATGGGGGAATTAATCTGATAAAGGAAATAGCAGGATACACTGCAGAGGCCTCAGAACTCAGAGGCCTGGTCTGCAGCCTGAGCCTCCCTGTGGACTACAATTACATGAGGCATTTGAGCCGCAGAGGGTTGATGAAGACAGGTTCCCATGAAGAGCAAACCTCGAAAACAGGACACTGTCCTGATGGACAGGAGAGACCAGAGCTCTCCTCTTTCCTGGGAGTCTGGCTTCCTCTCAGTCACTCTTGGTCCACAACCACACCCTTGGCCTAGCCCAAGGCAATTGTGACCCTAGGGCTCAAACTCTTGACAAGACACTGAGGAAAAGAGGATTATCTCTACCCTCTCCCCAGCTGCCCTTACTTCTCTAAGAGCCGAGTTCATTGGCAGGCCTGAGTTCACTGAGGCAGGCAGGAAGAGTCTCAAAGCAAACCCTGGTGCAGCTGTAGGGTCTCCCTGAAACAGCAGCCCCTGTTCCAAGTCGAAGTAGCATTCCTGAGTGAAGTAAGCCAGGGCCCCCATGCAGCCAAACTCCATTTCCCTCTGTCCACACCTGCACTGCTTCCGTAACATGGTCCTGGGCTTTGAAACCCTGGATGTTCCTGGCCCAGGGCTGCTGGGTGACTGAGCATAGAAAACTCAGGCTAATGGAAAAGGGCAGTGCAGAAAAGAGAGTGCCCTCAGCTGTGATTTCCACTGCACTTTGAGTGGGAACCTTGTAAACATGGCAGCAGCCCCTAGGAAGGTCCTTGAAGAAAGGGAGAATTCATATCAGACCTAGAAAACTAGACCTAGAAGTCTGCACCTCCCGCGGAAGGCTTTCCTGTTCCTAAAAACGGACCCTTCCCCATATAGGCCAGCAGGTGGCACCACCATCAGGGAATTCAAAACCAAAACTAAGTTAAACTGGAAACAGATTTTTTTTCAGTTTTGTTTATACAAATAGTTCGTTCCCCGCAACGTTCCTCCGGGAAAGGTCCCCCTTCCCCCTCCACAGCCGGTCACTCCCTCCCCCTTCCCTCCTCTGCATGACCGCTCTCTCCCTCTGCACAGAGTGGATGCAGACGCTCTCAGGACCGTCCAGGATCCAAAATCAGGACTTGAGAGATGTGAGTAAGGTGGATGGGGACCACTGATGGAGGGAGAAACCAGATGAAAGAACCCTGGGCGTGGGAGGCAACACTGCCCCAAAATTTATTGAGAGAGACAAGAACAGCCTGCCCCTCCCCATATGCCTAATCTAGTCCAACATGCACACGCATGCATGCCTCAAACACATACCCTCCATCCCTCTTCCTGAGGACAGGAGACCTTAGACACATGAGGTGGTGGCCACGTCCCCTTCTTCCTCCCAGCTCATAGCAGCAGGGCGCCGAGATGGGGGAACCCACTCTGTCCAGGAGGGGTGTCCTCTGTGTGCCTCTCCACACTCCATAGGCGGTTTCTCCCAGATGCCTTTGCTGAGCCTTCGGGAGCCCTTTCAGAGAACCCTGACTGGAAACCCTCACCCTCAATTACCTGGTCCCAAGCCAGCCCATTCCGGGAGTGGGAGGGAGTGATAAGACAGGGCACGGAGGAGGATGGGGAGAGAGGTGAAGGCAGTGTGATGACCTCTGGACTGGACACTGCCCTGGGGAGGAGCACCCAGTGCAGCAGCTGTGCAGACCGGCCTCCCCACTCCACCCACATCCACACCCACCTGGAACATCTGTGAGGTCTAGAATGGGCAGAGAGGAAAATGCCCGGCGGTATGGCCAACCAACCCCCTGCCCCAGTCACTGCCCAAACAGCCCTCCTGATGCCCGCTTTCCTTTTGGCAGGTGGCTTTTATACCTCCTGGTGTCGGTCCTGTTCTGCAAGGTGGGAGACTCCATCCCCATCTCTCAGGAGCTCTTTGGGGAGGTGACGTCCCCTCTGTACCCCAAGCCTTACCCAAACAACTTTGAGACAACTACTGTGATCACAGTCCCCACGGGATACAGGGTGAAGCTCATCTTCTGGCAGTTTGACCTGGAGCCTTCTGAAGGCTGTTTCTATGACTATGTCAAGGTAGGAGGGCAGGTTGGGAGGGCAGAGGGAGAGCTGGGTGGCTCTGGAACCCAAGGACTTATGCTCTAACCACCATGGGCAGCACCTCCCATCCATGGGCACAGCCCCAGCCCTGCGAGAGCTGATGGCCAAGTGCAGTTCTGGGAGTCGCATGATGCCATGAATGGTGTCTACAGGTTTTAGAGGCCTTCAGGGAGCACTGGGAGGGTGGGGGGCAGGGAACACAGAGGAGGAAGGGTACAGACCCCACTCTCAAGAAAGTTACCATCTGCAGGAGTCAGAAAAGCCTCCCCATCCGTTTCCCTGCTGGGAGTCTTTGAGAAATCACCGTGCCTCAGTTTCCCTGTTTCCTTGGAGAATATCACCATGACTACCCACCTCATCAGGAACCCAGAAACATGGGGAAGAGAAATGTGTGTGGCGGCAGCTCAGGCATAGTCTTCAGCAAGGACATCGGGCTCAGCCCCCTCCCCTCTCTGATAACCAAGGGTACCCTCCCAGTCTCATCCTTCTACATCCAATTAAAATGAGATTCTGGATGCAGGATTCAAGTAGCACTCACACACGTCCAATAAATACCATTCCCAGAAGGTTGTGAGAGAATAACATGAAAATGATACATCTTCCTCATCCAGAGGACTTGAGAAGTTTGCAGTGCTGCGAGGACGGGTCTTGGTGGCAGGGATGGCGAGGAATGGGGTTGGGACAAGGACACCACCTGCTTTGGGCGGGTCAATGAAGGAAGAAACAAGGGAAGCTGGGCGATGCTCTCCGATGCCACGGCTGGTGGGCCCCAGAGAGTCACATTCAACTGTGTGTATCAGGACACATGGCTGGATGTGAACAGTCTGCATAAGGTGGACAGAACTTAAGGCAGGTCAGTCCAGGCTCTAGGAATGAAGGGAAGGTAAAGGCTGGGGAGAGCTGACCAGGATTCCAGGGGAAGACAGGCACAGGAGGTGGTGGGAAAGAGGAGAACTCTGAAACATGCTGGGGAACACAAACAGGGAAGGGCACAGACAGCATGGAAAGAGTTAGCCCATGGGAGACTCAGGGGGCAGATGGAAGTCACCTGGGGCAGTTTGCAAGTGCCAGAGCCCACCAGGTGGAGACCAGCTGGAGGCTATTGCAGAAGTAGGGCAGGACTCACTCTCTGGGACAAGAGGAGGACCTCCACGGACTTTCCATATGGCGTGTGCCTCAGCAGCCCCTCTTCCTACTCCTCCTCCTTCCTCCACCAGATCTCTGCTGACAAGAAAACCCTGGGGAGGTTCTGTGGCCAGCTGGGTTCTCCACTGGGCAACTCCCCAGGAAAGAAGGAATTTATATCCGAAGGAAACAAGATGCTGCTGACCTTCCACACGGACTTCTCCAATGAGGAGAATGGCACCATCATGTTCTACAAGGGCTTTCTGGCCTACTACCAAGCTGTGGGTGAGTGGTCCCCGGGTGCCCTTTTCGGGGCCTCAGTCATGTTGAATGGGGACTGGAAAAAGGGAATCTTGAATCCAAAAAAGCAGGAAGCCTGGCCTTCCTTATTTTTCCCCCCAAGGGAGCTTTTTCCAGAAAAGGCATGCCAGCCTGGGCTCTGTCCCCAGTGGTAGCTCCCAGAAAGCATTAGAAAGGCCCAGAGGTGCAGGCCCTCAGGAGCTGACTTGGTCTTGTGGTCTCTGGTGAGTGACCACTCTGAGACCAACCCCACTACAGAAGTCCCCTGGCAGGAATTCAACCTTCCTCCCGGAATCTCTTCCAGACCTTGACGAATGTGCTTCCCAGAGAAACACGGTTGAGGAGAATCCCCAGCCCTCATGCCAGCACTTTTGTCACAACTACGTTGGTGGCTACTTCTGTTCCTGCCGTCCAGGCTATGAGCTTCAGAAGGATGGATATTCTTGCCAGGGTGAGGTTGGGTGGTATGGGAGGGAGGCAGAGGCTGAGCAAGGGCTTGCTGGGCCAGCCAGAGAATCTCCTGGTGACCCCCTCCCGTCTCTGCTCTCACAGCCGAGTGCAGCAGAGAGCTGTACACAGAGCCATCAGGCTATGTGTCCAGCCTGGAGTACCCCCAGCCCTACCCCCCTGACCTGCGCTGCAACTATAGCATCCGGGTGGAGCGGGGCCACACCATCCACCTCAAGTTCCTAGAGCCTTTTGAAATCGATGACCACCAGCAAGTACACTGTCCCTATGACCAGCTACAGGTACAGCCATCCCACCCGCAGAGAGACCCCTCCCTCTCTTCCCCATCCCCACTTGGTTCTCCTCATCCTCTGGCCAATTGGGACAGGAATGTCCAACATCACATGTGGGCTGGGCAAGCTCCTACACAACTGGAAGTGGGTCCTGGGAATCCCTTTTCCCCTCCCAATGAAAACAGACACAAAGCAAGATTACCACCACCACCACCCCCAGTCCTATGGAAAAATGTCTGCATTGGAGAGATGACCCCCACCCTCCTCCCCCACCAGATCTATGCCAATGGGAGGAACATCGGTGACTTCTGTGGGAAGCAAAGGCCTGCTGACCTTGACACCAGCAGCAGTTCTGTGGATCTGCTGTTCTTCACAGATGAGTCAGGGGACAGCCGGGGCTGGAAGCTGCACTACACCACTTCAAGTAAGGTTGCCTCGGGGGCCCCCCTCACTGGCCAGCAATGGGGCAGGATCAGGTAGGGAGAAAGAAGGCAAGTGGCCCTGAAATGAACATGCCCTCTGGTCTCCACCACAGTCATCAAGTGCCCCCAGCCCAAACCCCTAGACGAGTTCACCATCATCCAGAACCTGCAGTCTCAGTACCAGTTCCGTGACTACTTCATTACCACCTGCAAACAAGGCTACCAGCTGGTGGAGGTAAGAGCCCAGGGTTAAGGGAGAGTGCTGGCCCAGCATTCCAGGAGCAATTCAGATGGATAAGCCCGTAGCAAACTTAGGCTCAACCCCAGTTGGGGTCACAGGTATTAGAGCTAGAAGGGTCGCCGGGTCTACCAGTTCTCAAACTTGACTGCACATTGGAAACTCTTAGGGTTTAAAAAACACAGATGTCTGCGTCCCCTGCTAGAGACTGATTCCACTGGTCTGGAATTAAGACTGGGCATCAGCGTTACTTAGAGCTACCCACGTGGTTCTAATGTACCACCAAGTTCACGAACTACTGACCCAGTCTAATAAACTCATTGTAGAATTAGGAGCTGAAAAGGCAGGAGTGGACATAGAATGCAAGGAGTGGCTCACTCGACATCACAATGATTTCATGCATCGGAGACCTGGACCAGATCTCCTCCCTCTTGCTCCAGGGCTCTGTTATGTACATTGGTGGTCTCACCTAGGTCCCACCATCTGTCCTCGACAGACTCAAGAAAGAATGTCGTTTTATCCACTGGCCAATCTCATAAAAGCTAGTAAACTAAAGTACTATTTTGAAAAACACACAACTGAAGTCACCCCTGGCCAGGGACCCAGGACTGGACATCCCATCTTGGTTCAATAGATCCACCTGGAATGCCTGATCAGAAGCAGGGAAGAGACGTTTCCTGTGTCCTTAGGTAGTAGTTAATTCACTCAACAAACATTTCAAGTGTTTACTGAGTGTCAGGCAGTGTTCTAGTTGCCGGAGGGCAGGAAAGAGAAGCACACACATTCCCACAGCCTTCACGGAGCTGACGTTTGACGGTTGCACATCCCCACGTTAGCCAGACGAGTTGCTCTTTACTGCAGGATGCCTCCCAGTGCATCGCGAGGACTGGGTCTCCTGGGCCCAGAAGACTGGACACACTCTTCGCTCTGGTTACAACCCTCCCTTTCCTATGCCATGCCCACCCTCACCTTGGCATTCCTCATTCACCTCACAGAATTTAAAGCAAGTCACACAGTACCCCACATTAATAGTATTTCACTCAGACATCCTAGTTCTCACACACATTCTCTCGTGAACTCTCCCAGGGCTAATGCTCCAGGGTGGTTGCTGGCCTTAATAAAATGCATTTATATTGTTTAAACGCTTTTCATTTCCAAGGGTGACATTTCCCTGCACCATCCCTGCTATCTGCTCACTTGCAACAGCACTTAGCACACCAGCGTTGCAGGCCCCCTGGAAAGTGACTGGGCTGCACCAGTAGTTTGGGAAGGGCCCTGGCGCCTAAGAGAACTGCAGTCTAGGATTGATGAAGTGATGATGTAGGTGTAGACTGGCAGGGAACTCCACGGGGAAGGGTCTTCGGTCTCAGTGCAGAAAACACACAACCAGCCTTGTGATGGTCTTAATTTAAAATTGTGGGGGTCAAAACTAATTTAAAATGGAGGGGAGAAGTGTTGGGGGCTGGATGGAAAAGGTAAAGGAATTAAGAAGTACAAAGTGGTAATTATAATATGGTCACAGGGATGTAGTGTACACCGCACAATAATACTGTATTGACTGTGGACCACAGTCAATACAGTATTTGGGGTCAATAATACTGTAATAACTGAGTGGTGCCAGGTGGGTTCTTGAATTATCAGAGGGGGTCACTTTATAAATTATATAATTGCCTAACCACTATGCTATATACCTGAAACTAATATAAAACAATACTAGATATTAACAATAATAGAAAAATTTTTGGAATAAAGTGAATAAATAAGTAAAATTGTGGGGTTCAGCAAGACCTCAGCAGAAACAGGCAAGAGTCTAGAGAGAGGATTCCTGGGTCTGAGAGTTATCTGCTGTGCAGCTCCGAGTTCCCAGGTGTACCCCTGGTCTGAGGGGACGGGCTAGGGAGAAAGACAAAGAGCCACACCCACAGGGGCGAGCTGTCTTCGCACTCCCTGCTGTGTGGGAAAGAGCAGGGAGGGAGCTGCAGTGCTCCTTAGACTAAGGGCACCTCTACCTCTGCTCAAACAGGGGGACCAGGCGCTGCTCTCCTTCACAGCTGTCTGCCAGGATGACGGCACATGGCACCGCGCCATGCCCAGGTGCAAGAGTAAGTCACAACTCAGGAACTGTCTGCCCCTAGGGACGTCCCACCCGCCCCAGCCTTGGGGACCTAGCCTGAGAAGGGAAGGGGGGGGTCTGGAAGTAAGCCTCTCCCCAAAGATACCCCCCTTGACTTCTTTGAATTCTGTGGCTCATCGCAGGAACCAGACAGCCCTCATCTCAGCAGGACTGATTGCCTCTACCCAGAACTGAATTTCGCTCTGACCAGTTCCCACCCATCACAAGTGCCCCCCACTGACCATATTTCTCTCAGGTTCTCAGCCTGTTCTGTGGGTAGACAGCTTACATTCCTTCCGCTGAAGTTCCAACCGTCCTTGTCAGCTCTCATCGGGCTCTGTGTTCTCTCCCAGTCAAGGACTGTGGGCAGCCCCAAAGCCTGCGTAATGGGGGTTTCAATTATACCACCACGAAGGGAGTGACCACCTACCAGGCCCGCATCCAGTACTACTGCCATGAGCCATATTACAAGATGAAGACCAGAGATGGCAGCAGCGAGGCTGAGCAAGGTAGGGACCCCTGCAAATGGCGGTTATTCCCTTCTATCTTCTCAAGCCAGCTTCTGAGATCTCTTCCTTTATTTTTTAAGATTTTATTTATGTTATTCTTAGAGAAAGGGGAAGACAGGGAGAAAGAGAGGGAGAGAAACATCAGTGTGTGGTTGCCTCTCACACAACCCCTACTGGGGACCTGACCCACAACCCAGGCATGTGCCCTGACTGGGGATCAAACCAGTGACCCTTTGGTCTACCAGCTGCTGCTCAATCCACTGAGCCCACAGTAGAATCCCTAGGGAATATATGTTAAGGTATCTGCCCAAGACACTGGCTTCAGGGACCTACGGTACAGCGCCAAGAGGCACACAGTAGGTTTGAGGAAGAAAGCACCTGAGTGACAAAGAAAGACTTGAATCTCATAAACAGCTCCCTCTCACCACCACCCCCACCATCAGCATCACCCCTCACCACCCTTACCACCCGCTTCACCAATGTCACCCCCACATACACTACCACCTCCACTGCCATCACCTCCACACCCACACCCCCACCCCACCACCACATCACCCCCACCGTCATCCCCACCACCACCATCACCATTACCATAACCATCACCACCATAACAACCACCACCAACACCACCATACCACCACTACCACCATCACTACAACACCACTAACACCAACAACAAAACACCATCACACCACCAACACCACACAATCACCACCCTTACTACCACCACCAACACCACCATACCACCACTACCACCATCACTACAACACCACTAACACCAACAAAACACCATCACACCACCAACACCACACAATCACCACCCTTACTACCAACACCAACACCACCATACCACCACTACCACCATCACTACAACACCACTAACACCAACAACAAAACACCATCACACCACCAACACCACACAATCACCACCCTTACTACCAACACCAACACCGACACCGACACCACAACCACCGCCACCACTACAGCTATGTCAGTGGAACCTCCCCCAGCATTCTCCCCACATACCCCCTCAGGCTGCTATGTTGTGACATTTTGCACTTAATTTTACTAAGTGACTCCCAAATTCACCTGTGGCTGTCTTTCAAGTTTTCTTTAAATAAAAGAAATCATATACTTTCTGGTTTGAAACATACAAAAAAGGAAAAAATCTTATATATGGGTCACATAAGGTATTATTTAAGAGCTGGGCTTTGTGTCAGGCAACTCTCACTTTGCACCTTGGTTCTGGAACTCGGAGGTTCTGGGACCTGGTGTGAATTATCAAAGCTTGCTTTGCTCATCGGTAAAGTGAGAGTAGTAGTGCGTGCCTGCAAGTGCCACTGTGGCACTCAAATGAGACCATGCAGGCACAGTGTTTAACAACAAGCCTGGCACCCTGCCAACAACCAGAAATGTCGCTACCACTGTTGTCTGCAGTCCCACTACCAAGACACCAAGTCACTGATAGGGTTCGACATGCTCATCCCAGTTTCTGTGTATTTCATAAATAGCAATCACACCAAACATGTAGTTAAATATTCTAATATTTTCACATAACATTAAAATAAAAATATATGCATAAACTCTCTTTACACTTTTGTTACTCCACCCTTACATATCTGAACCTTTCCCTTGATCCTTGTCCATGCTGGTTCCGATTCTCCCCTGCCCCTGACCACAGAGTGTCTGTGCTCACCGACCTCTGCAGCCTGGTTTCCCTGCCCACCACCTCCCAACCTGATCCGAGCCCCTTCACCCCTCAGGAACGTATACCTGCACAGCCCAGGGCATTTGGAAGAATGAACAGGAAGGAGAGAAGCTTCCTCGGTGTTTGCCAGGTGAGTGGAAACCCCCTGGACCCGTCCTTGGTGACCTGTGGGGCACCAGAAAAAAGCATGCACGAAGAATGGAAGCAAAGCAAGCAGGGAGACACTCCAGCTTGAAGTTGAAAATAAACTTGAGTAGGAAGGGAAAATGAGAGATGTCCCAGGAGAAAGGGGGAGAGAGAGAGATGCAGAGAACTGGATGCAGCTCTGACATTCCAGCATTTTCACAGAGCAGACAGGTCATCAGGAATAAAAACAACAAGCCCCCCAAAAAACAGGAAGAAATAAATGAGAACAAGGAGAACAGGCAATAGGCCAGAGGTGCAGCTGTTGGAATGGGAAGACAAAGAGCAAAGAGCCCAGAGCCAATCAGAGGGGATGAGGGGGAACTGACTGACCGCAGGAGGGAAGAGGGGTGGGCCCGGGACTGATTCCTCCTTGCCTTGCGTCTCTCTTCTCCAGTGTGTGGGAAACCCGTCCACCCTGTGGTAGAGAAGCAGCGTATCATTGGAGGGAAAGAGGCCGAGACCGGCAACTTCCCCTGGCAGGCGATGACCTACATCTATGGGCGAGGGGGTGGAGCCCTGCTGGGTGACCGCTGGATCCTCACGGCTGCTCACACTCTGCACCCCAAGGAGCAACACTCACAAACCAATGCCAGCATAGATGTGTTCCTGGGCGACATCAATGTGGAGGAGATCGAGAAACGAGGGAACCACCCTGTCCGCAGGGTCAGCATCCACCCATCCTACAACAAGGATGATGCCCACAATTTTGAGGGGGACATTGCCCTCCTGGAACTGGAAAATAGTGTCACCTTGGGCCCCAACCTCCTCCCTATCTGCCTCCCTGACAATGAGACTTTCTATGAGAAGGGCCACATGGGCTATGTCAGCGGCTTTGGGATAACAGCGAACAAGCTTACTGACCGCCTCAGATACGTCCACCTGCCTGTAGCTGAGCGAACGGCATGTGAGAAGTGGCTCCAGGGCCAAAAGACCAACGAAGTGTTCTCTGAAAACATGTTCTGTGCTGGGGACCCAAAGGTAAAGCACGACAGCTGTCAGGGGGACAGCGGAGGGGTCTTCGCGGTGAGGGGCAACGACGGCCGCTGGAGGGCCACCGGCATAGTGTCCTGGGGCCTTGGGTGTGGTGAAGGGTACGGCTTCTACACCAAATTACTCAGCTACGTGGACTGGATCAAGAAAGAGATGGAGGAGGAGGGCTGAGCCCCAGCCCACTTCATCGGAATCTGGAGAGCAGTGTGCAAAAAAAAATTATCTGACTAGTTGCTGATCACCACTAAGAATCCATATTAAAATCACAGATGCAAAAAAACACTGTGTGAAATAAATTCTCTTTTCTCTAGTCCCATCCACACTCTCCATCTGAAACAACCCAAAGATCACCTTTCTTTTTTCCAAGGATTGCAAAAGATACATTCCACATGTCCTCTTCCACTTTGATACCAGTGGATAATTGTATAAAGATCTTTCCAAATAAAATCTTGAGAAATTCCAGTGTGTAAAATGAGTTAAACACAGTATTTAATCGATATAAAAATATCCAGTGAGGTCATATTTAAAATACTTTACACAGGAAGTCAAGGAGAACAACTAAGTTTATGCACGTATTTACAATTACAGTTGTAGATCGTTTATTCCTGTGTTGTGTTTTGATGGTACAATACAAAGAAACTTCTGATTTTCCCATGTACATAGTTGCAAATATAACAGCTTTTTTAACAGCTTGCCTTCCAATTTCTACATATTCCTTAAGAGAGGAGTGCTGTGAAATTTTTGTTTCCAAGTTAAATCATTAACAATATTTCTAAATAACTTAGGTTCCTTAAAACACATTTAAAGGTGAGAGAAGGACTCCAAACTTGGGCTAAGGATTGTAAGTGTTTATAATAGCACACTATCACGATGGAATTGCACAACTGACTCTACTGGACTCGTGTGAGTAACTTCACAGGAGCTGCACACACAGGCCTGATTGAAGAAGGGTTTCAACCTTCCCAAGTGATGATGAGTTTTTGAGTCCAAACGCAGGTCCACAATCCCTCAGGGTCAAGTGTCTTTCAATATTCAAGGTTTTACAGATTTCAGAAATGTGATATACTATTTATATTCGATAACATCCCCAACAGGGCCTAGGGCAGCATCCTATAAATAATTCTTCTGAAAAACACTGGAATATTCACGTATGGGAGATAAAGACTCTAAACTGCCACCGTCAGTTCAGGTCAGGTGTCGCCCCTCAGTAAATGTTGGTGCCAAACCTATTGAAACACTTCCAGTTTTCAAGAGCACTTTAGATCTCAGGACTGTGGATTTCAGAAGTGTGGATTTGCACCGGTAGAAATGGCAGGAAAACTTTTTACACGTTCTACTCAAAAGCGTCCACAAGCGGCCTGCAATGCATGAGGACCATATGTCGACCACAGTTTTTTTAAGGGTTAGAAATGTTCTCAAGACTGAAGCACGTCCAGGATTCTAATGGACATGGCAGCGGAGTGGGTAGAGGAGATAGAGGTGGTAAAAATGAAAGCTAAAACTAAGAAATGGAACTATATTATGCCTAAGGATCCTGGTGAATTTAAGGTTCTAAGACCTTTGTCTTTATTGTGATCATCACAGGTGACCCAGGAGAGTCTAATCACTGCTCTGGCCTTCCTGGTCCCCAGTCCCCTCCCCCAGAATCATGTGCATCTCACCCTTCAAGTGCCCTGGAGTAGGAAAATAAAGACAAAACCAATGCCCTATGAATAGACAACAGAAAAAGAAAATGCAAATGCTTTGGGGCTCATGAAGAAAATATGGAAATTAAGATACCACCTGACTACCTAAATATAAGATTGGTGAAGATAATACACTATGTTGGTGAAGACATAGAGAAAACAGTCACTCATGCAATGCTTTTTGGAATGCAAATAGGTACAAATTCAACAGGGGGCAATTTGACAACATGTAATCAAAATTACAAATGCTCTTCCTTTTGACCCAGCAATTCCACTTCTAGGAATTTTTCCCACAGATATTCTTACACATGATATATGTATAAGGATAGTCCTTGTAGTATTGTTTACAATAGCAAAGTATTAGCCCTGGCTGGTGTGGCTCAGTGGATTGAGTGCTGGCCTGCAAACCACAAGGTCACAGGTTCGATTCCCAGTCAGGATACATGACTGGGTTGCAGTCCAGGTTCCCAGTTGGGGGCATGTGAGAGGGAGCCAATCAATGTCAGATTGATTCAACCAGTCTCTCATAGATTGATGTTTCTCTCCCTCTCTTTGTCCCTCCCTTCCCCTCTCTCTAAAAATAAATAAATAAAATATTTTAAAAAGAAGAAAAAATAAGCAGAATAGTGTGTATTACAGAGTCCCATTTGCGTAAAAAAAAGAGGAGCGGGTACGTATCACTTTCCTCTGTGTAAAATATCACTGGAAGGATGTACGGAAATGGGGGTGGTCTCTGGGGGAGGGCAGGAGTGAGAAGAGTTATCACTATATACTTTTTTGATCTTTTGATTTTTGAGCCATGTAGATGTTTTATCTATTCAAAATAAAGAGATGGAGACCTATTAAAATAGTTTTAATTTAAAAATGTTTTAAAGGAATAGCCTCATTGAGAAGGTTGACACTTAACAAAGATTAGGGGAACTTAGGTATTCAGAGATCTAAGGGAAACGCACTCCAGGAAGCAGGAACAGCCATTGCAAAGGCCCTGAGACAAGAATGTGCATGATCCATTAGGAAATTGCAAAGACAGCCAGTGCAGAGTCATGTGAAAGGCTCACTCTGGCTGCTGAATTGAAGTAAGACTGTGCATGCAAAAGGGAACAAAGGGAACCAATTAGGAGGTGATTATGGTAAGCCAGGCAAGTAATGGTAGCTCAGACCAGGTGGTAGCAGTGTAGATGACACAAAGTGGTCATATTACAGATAAAACTTGAAGGAAGAGCCAAAAGATTTCCAGATGGAGTAAGTATCGCAAGGAGAGGGATGAGAAAAAGAGAGAAGGCAACCAGATACAGACAATTACAAGAGTAGCAGACCTGACGAAAAACATGAGGAGTTCCATTCTGCCATGCTGAGTTTCAGATGCACATTACATTAGGACCAAGATGGAGTATCAGGGGTTAGATTTACCCTCCCCCCTGACACCAACAAACAACAGCAACAACGAAGACATCAGATACATGACACAACAGTTTTACAGACATGGGACTTCAGGGCACAGATGACAATGGTCCCTGAGAGACTGAGGCCCACCATGGCCCCAGCTCACTGCCTTGACAGGGCTTCCAAGCTGAGGTGCCGAGAGGAGAAACCCAAACAGGGCTCAGTCAACTCTCCGAGCTGAGGAGACAGAGCCGAATGTGCAGGGACACCAAGGCCACCAGAGCTCACAGGACTGAGTACCAGAGAGGAGAAAGCCACACCTAGAGAACTCCAGAGATCCGCAGAAGATTCCTACCAGAAGTCGCCCATGCAGAAATTACTCAAGGACAAGGGGGAAAGCTGCATGAGATTACAGTGAACAGTCCCCAGCGATCACCAAGGCTGGGGCAGTGCCTGATCCTACCAGCCAGACTGGAAAACCGAAGAATTCATGGGGCATTGGGTAAGAGTGGGCAGAAGGGTCTTGCCTCGGTGGTAGGGAATAATTCGCCCTGATAAATGCTGCTGTGGTCCTGTCTAACAATCAAAGCAAGACCCAAAAGGACCAAACTGTTTCCAAGTAACTTAACCGAGTCCCAGAACAACACTCAAGAATATTTATAGAATTACAAAAATATCCAGCACCCAAGAAGATAAAATTTGCCAAGTCTGGCAGTCAATCAAAGAATATGAAGCACACAAAGGAGCAGGAAAATATAATCCGTAATGAGGAGAAAAAGCCATCAAAACCAAACTGACATAGAGGTAAGAATTAGCAGACTGGGCCATCAAAACAATTGTTATAACTATATTCTGTGTGTGCAAAAAGCTGAATAAATGTCTATTAGACATTTGAGAAATACTAAATAGGTTGTCTGATGCATAAATTTGGAGTTGAGGGAAGAGGTCTGAGCCACAAATGTAAATTTCAGAGTTGTTAGGTATGTCAATGGGTGTTTAAAGCCACAAACTTAAATGAGGCCACAAGGGAATGACGTTGAATAGGAAAAAGGACCAAGGCCCATGCCCTGACGCATGCCAGTATTAAGTCTAGAAAAGTAGGGGAAAAATCAGCAAAGGGGTTCAGAAATAGTGATTCTTATGAAATGAATGTTTGAGTCCCATCAAAATGTGTATGTTGACGTCCTAACTCCCAACATGCAGGAATGGTGGGAGTGGGGGCGGGGCGTGGGCGGGGCCTTTGGGAAGCATTTAGGTTCACTCGAGGCCAGGAGGGTGGTGCCCTCCTGATGAGACTGGTGCCCAGTAGGAGAAGAGCATGCTCTCCCCCCACACACCGCTCCAGGGAAAGGCTGTGTGAGCGAACAGCGAGATGTCTGTCTGCAAGCCAGGGAGGGGGACCCCACAGAGAATCAGATCTGCCAGCACCTCACCCTTAGACGTCTCAGCTTCCTGCACTCTGAGAAATACACGTCTGTTGTTTGAGCCGCCCAGTCTACCGTGATAGCAGTCTGAGCTGACTGAGACAGTGGCCACTTAGGTAGGAAGAAAACCAGGAGAGTTTGTAATTTCGGAAGCCAAAGAAAGAAACGGAATCAAGGTTAAAGGAGTGATCAGTTGATCGTCTTGTCAAATGTTGTTTGTAAGTCAGGATGCAGACTGTGGATCACTCCTTAGACGAAGCAATGTCAGAGTCATTGAGGATCAAGAAAGCAAGCACAGTTCGGGAGAAGGATGGGAGCAAAGCCAGGCTGGAGTTGGCGAGAAAGTGGAAGAAGAGAAACGGGAGACGGAGAGTGCACCAATTGTTTGAAGAAAGTGAGCCCTGGCTGGTGTGGCTCAGGGGAGTGAGTGCCGCCTGAAAACAGAAGGGTGGCCCCTTCGACTGCCAGGCAGGGCACGTGCCTGGGTTGTGGGTTACATCTTCTCTCGTACATGGACCTCTCCCTCTCTTTCTTGATCCCTTCCCCTCTCTCTAAAAATAAATTAATTTAATTAAATTAAAAACAACTTTAGAGAGTCCCAAAATTCCTCCACCCCCTTCTGGACTAGTCCACTTTTAACTGGGTTCCTTCCCATCAAGTTCTCTTGGCCTCTGGAAGCTTCTTTTCTCCCTGGCATAAGGAGCTGATCCACCAGCCCATTTTCTTCTGACCAAAGAACTGTTCACCTCTTTAAAAAGTTAAGTCCCAAGTGATTTGCAAGGCAGTGTAATTCATGTGCTTTAAGACACAGTGAATGATTTTCTGGGCCTTGCTGATGAGCCCTTCCCAGCTCTGAAATCTTGGAGGAAGATTCATTTAGAACCCCTCCCTGCCATTTGCCCGGGGAAATGATCTTGGGGAAGAGTTAACCATGCAAAAACCACAACCATCCCACTGAACAAGGCAGCTGTAACGAGGAAATTTGTCAAGAGCAGAACCCATCCAGACTGAAGATTCCCTCTGGGGGGAGTGGACTTCTTTTTACTGTTACTTGTCAGATTCTATTCTCCGGTTATAAAAAAGAAAGAAAATTTCTACATCATGAGTATGTTCCTTAATCGCAACCTTTTTCCAATTCTTTTTTTCTCTAGAGGAATGCCCCTCCACCCAACCAAAACACTGTAGTCCAGGGTTCAAAGTCAATTCCATTGCACATGTAATGACTGGCAGGTGGGGGAAGGGCATTCAAATTATACAGTTAAGAAACAATGTGAATGGCTTTATGCTGCTTGGTTGACTTGACACAATCTTTCCAAAGGTTCCCTATTGTGATTCCCCTTAGCTCTTCAGACCCTTTGGGTTGAGCTCTAATTACTTCATCATGTGTTAACCTCCTGTCTAAGGTCAATTATTGAATTTAACATTTTTCATCGATGGAAGATCAAAGTCCTTTTAATGGGCACCAAATACACCCCTTTTGGCTTCTGGTAAAAACTGCTCTCCTGAGAGCCATGGTGTCACATCAAACAGACCAGAGTCCTCCAGAATCTTACTCTTAGTCTACAGCTTTCATTAGACACCATATTAGGGCAGCTGCCACCTTAAAACAGCTCTCCTACCCTCCACTTAAAAAATACTAGTCTCACCCTGGCTGGTGTGGCTCAGTTGGTTGGAGCATTGTCCTGTAACTAGAAGGTTGCAGGTTTGATTCCCGGTCAGGTCACATGCCTAGGTTGCAGGATCCATCCCTGGTTCGGGTGCCTGTGATCTCCAGTTCGGTGAGAATAAAAAAAAACAAAAATAAAAACTGAGTCTCTAATGTATGGTTATTTTTCATCACTAATCATTTGGGGGGCAGGAGGAGTTTTATGGGATTTTTTTCCATTCCCTTAAAAAAAGCAGAAGGGAAAGACTTTGGGTTTATCCTGATGGGGACTTTGCTCTAAATTCTTGATGCACAGTTCAGTCCAGAGATGACATTGTTGCTTGACAGAACAATAGACCAGAACTGCCAGGAAAGCAGATAAGGTCATGCTTAATTTCTTTTCTTTTCCTTTTTTTAATTTTTATTTATTCATTTCTTTAGCAAGAGAGAGAGAGAAACATTGATTGGCTGTTCCACCCATTTCCACATTCATTGGTTGATTCTTGTATGTGCCCTGACCGAGGATCAAACCCACAACCTTGGCGTATGGCAGCTGCGCTCTCCACAACTGTACTATCCAGCCAGGGCCTCCTTCCCTTTTTTATTAAGTCATAAAATTGTATTATACAAAAGAGTAGTAAAGGAAAATTAATTTTCAGGAGGCGTATTGAAACAATGTCTACCTCAAATTTTTATATTTAAATAGCCAATTCTAACTGTTGTTATATGGACTTCTCAATGAGGTTCAAGTATGTTTAATGATTTTTAGGAAAAAAATATGGTACCTTGTATTGGAGATGTTCATGCTAATCCACAATATTTACTAAATTTCAACTGGAAGAGAGGAGAAAAGCTGAATTCCCCATTTTCGTGACAATTAAATATTACTGCTAGAAAGATATAAATATATATATGCTGTTAAATGCCTGAATTTCCATGATACACCAGCCCCCGCATCCCACCCTCTTGCTATAGTGCTGAGGTCTTCATGTGGAATAAGTCAGCCAGGACTGGATTACAAATCTGCTTTATTACAAGTAGATAGTAGACACTGAGAACAATAAAGTAAGCAGAACACTGAACAAACAAAAGGCAAACAAAAAGTCAAGGGTGTGCCCACAGTAATTTTCAGACTGGGGTTGGAACACCAGGCAGTCATGGGGAGAACAGCCTCCCCACGGGACGGTGCAGCCCGGCAGTGCCCACCCCATGCTGTTTTCCACCGATCTACACCACACCGAACCACTGACAGGATGTCATCACCGAATTCTACCTCCAGCCATGTATCCCAGCACCCAAGCTCCATTTCAGTCATACTCCTATGTCTTCTCTCAGTCATGGTGAAATAATGAGAATAGTGTGAGGAATAGAAAGCAACAGATTGGTCCCAACCCTTGGAGAGGCTGGCGGAACACGTGTGGATTAGTTCATGCTTGGGATACTATTCTCCTGCATAGTCTTCATTATCCAGTCAATATAGTTCTGCACTCGAGTGTAAATCCCATAGGTCCCACATTCGGGGCCCCAGGATACCAAGCCAGCTACATAGAATTTGGGTTTCCCTTCGTCGGAGATCTTTACAGCAAAGGGTCCACCGCTGTCCCCCTCACAGCTATCGACGCCTCTCTTGTCTCCAGCACAGATCATGTTGTTAGTGAAAACGTAGCTATTTATATTCACATTCGGATTTTTGGGCTTTACCTGCTGGCACTCTTGTAAAGTAGCAACAGGTATCATTGCCCCTCTGAGCTCTGCAACATGACCTCTCTCCTCTGTTCTGCCCCAGCCTGAGATCAGTCCCAGGGATGTCTTGGAGAGGCTGTAGTTGGAGGATTTGCCTGGCAGGCAGATAAGGGAGACCTTGGGTCCCAGTTTCACTGGGTCTTTAAGCTGTACCAATGCAATGTCATTGTCAAAATTCTTTCGCGTGTCTGGGTCCTCCAGGAATTCCCAACCCGGATGAAAAATCACACGCTCAGCAATGAGCATCTGGGCATTTTTCAGTCGTGCATGGTTCACCCAGGTGGACCCAACATACATTGTCGGGCTCCTCTCCTTCTCCACGACGTGGGCGGCTGTCAGCACCCAGTGCTCATCAATGAGGGCCCCAGCACCCCTCGGGCTTGAAAAGAAGACTTGCCAGGGGAAATTTTCAATCTTTGCAGGTTTTCCTCCAAATATCTTCTGTGTTCCTTGAAACATCTCCGTGGGGATGCCACAAACTAGGAAGGAACAAGAACAAGGTGGGCAGGGAACAGGAAATAAACTGCTTGTCTCCTACAAGTGCTCCAACCACTCAAAAACCTGCCAGGCTTCAGCGTTTTCCAGCACAATATAGCCAACCCTGTCTTTGGTCAGCCCTCTCAATGCCTGACTCAATCTGAACACACCTAGAGGCCCAAACGTCCCACGTCGCCAGCTCCACAGGCAGGCTCTGGGACAGACTGGTTAGACCGGCCGTGTGCGAGCTGCTACCGCTTCACCCTGCGGACAGCCTGACTCACAGCCGGCAGAATTCATTCACCCCAGGCTCCGCAGGTAGGGCCCGCCTGGGACCCAGGCTGGGAAACGCTTTCCTCATGCAGACAGTGAGGGAGGCAAGCATTCTGCCCTCATCTGATACGCAAGTCAAATGCTTATCACCTTTACTGAAGTTCCAATTACAACTGAGTTAGTTCCTCCTAGTGATCTCTGGAAGTACGGTAGAGAGAGGGTTCTCCTCTTTCATCTCCTTCCACATTGACTGGTTCTGGATCACTTTGCCATTACCCAGTATAACTAAAAATGAATTCTATTTCAGATAAAGTTGCCTTACCTAAATCCCTCACTAGTCAACCTGAATGGACTCTGAGTTGAACATAACAGACTTTGGACTCAGACGTGAGTTCAAAGCCTACCCCTGCTCCTTACTAACTTGGTGAGCTTGCACTTAATTCACGCATCTGTAAAATGGGACTAATAATACCTGTCTCATAGGATTGTTACAAAGGCTTGAATGAGATAATAAATGCAATTATTTCATGCAGTCCATAGCCCTCAGTAGTACCGTCATTACTACCAGTCTCACTATTACCCTGGCTTTGCTGGGGAGCCTTCTCCTCAGCTCAGATCTGTCTGCCACCCCTCATCTGCTTTATTGTCTCCACTTCGGCTAGGCCGGGTACACCCAGACTGTCAAGTCTTTTCCCAAGAGGATCACAGCTACTTCCAGAAGGCGACCCCGCTTACTCGCACCCGTGACTCTGGTTTCTACCCAAGCCTGGGCCCTGATTACCTGGAACACACTTTGGCAGCTCCGTGCCCAGCAGCTCATTGACCCAGCTCCCGTTTGCAGCGCAGTGGTACTCCCCTGGAAGGGCACAAGGGACACAGGACACGCTCACCCCCACTTCTTCTGTCTTCTCTGCCCCCACCCCCAGCTTTCATGCAGAGCCTCAGCTCCTCCAGGGTTTAGAAGGACATCACATCAAATAGGTAGAGAAGAATCTTTAGAACATCTTCCAAATGATTTTCCTGGCCTGTCTCCTGCCTAGGAAGGGAAAGGAACAGTCTCCAAAGCAGACGGAAGAGGGTTATGGAAGATAGAGATTGGGAAAGGGCTTCAAGAAGAGAAAGAAAATTAATTAATTAATTAACTAAAATTAAATTAAAGGCAATGAAGTGGCACATATTGTGTCTCATCCAGTCCTTCCTCCAGCACTACCAAAGCCTTTCCACCAAGAAAGCCAGTCATCACAGCATGGTGACTTGAAGCTGGAAGCGTTACCCCTGCGGGCTCTGCCTTAAATAACTGGTCAAACGCTGGTAACCACATGAAAACAGATGTTGTAGGGGACTCCTGCCACAGTGGTGAAGCTCTAGGATTCACTACAAAGGATTCTGCGGAACCTACCCTGCCCCATATGAAAAACTTTACCTTTAGAATAAACCAAGAGTCCATCTCATCTTCATTTCTCTCAAACTCTCTCCAGCCCAGAAAGACTGTGCTACTTGTCCTCCAATTCTCTCACCCTTTCTCCTTTCTCTCTTGTCAAAGAAACCTACCGCTTTCTTCAGTTTGCAGGTAATAATACGGCTCATCACAAGTGTAGTGAACAACAGCACCAAATGCAGTATCTTCTGGTTCTTCGACTTTGCCATTCTGAATGGGGTCAGGGGAGCCACAGTCCACAGCTACAAGAGGAAGGCAAGAGAGTGGTGGTCCGAACAGCCACTTCCTTTCAGGAAGCCATTGGTCCTTAGGCCAGTCCCATCCTCCCAGCCACATCCTTCATCCCTTCCCCACTCCCGCATCCATAATGAACCTGCAGTGATTCTCCACACCAGCTTCTCGGTAGCCATGCTCTTCAATTGGCCTCACTCAGTTCCCCAGCCCACTGACTCCTGCCAATTAAGATAGCCCCTCTCAAGCTACAGGGAGGAACCTGGTTCTCCATGGTTGAGGGAAGCCCCCTACAGAAGCCAGGAATAGACCTGTAAGGTGCCATTAATGACCAATCCCGCAGCCTCTTATTTTTTTAAAGAAACCTGCCAAGTTGGCCCAGAACCAGATCAGGGCTGGGACTTCACGACTGGCTTCCCTTCAAAAACCCAACCCACTCTCACGAGCCTAAAAACAAATCATATGTCTGAATCTTGATCTTTCAATTCCCTTCGAGAGAGAAAAAAAATGTTGAGACTTTTTTTCTCAACATTTGAGATACCTACGTTCACAAACCAGTTTGGAATTACTCCACTTCCCATTGCTTTTACAAGTAGAGTAGAAATATGGCAAGCCAGTGCTTCCCTAGAGAATAACAGACATCACCATTAATTTACAAGGAGGTGTATGGAAAATTTAAATCAAAAATGGAATCAATCTCTGGCCTTGACTCAAGGAGGAATCTCACCACATAAACCTTGGAGACATCTTAGCAGAAGGACACAGAGCACCCAGGGTTGGGGCTTAAAGAAAAGTTTGCCACAACACATCAGCTTCCCTTCTGCAGGAAGACTGAGGGCACAGAGAATGCCGGGCTGGCCGAGGAGCTCCCCGACTCACAAGGAAGGACCAAGGATCCTGAGCTGTTCCAGTCATGGAGAAGGTGTTAGGCCGTGCTTAAACAAGAACATTCGGTACATCCGGGACGACAGGACAATCCCAGCATGCTCATCCTTGCCTAGGAACCAGGGAGCAGCCCCTAGTAGTACTCTACCTGTACAACTTCAAACCCTTCCTGACAGTTTATCTTCACCACGTCTTTGTACACGTATTTTTCCTTCTCAGGCTCCCAGAAAGAATTGGCAGCGATTTCTTTAGGACAGGGGATTGCTTGGGAAGAACAGAAAAAAAAAATTAACCAAATAATTGGATAATCTCTGTTCTATTTACACCATTCTCACACTTTACAAAATCATTCAGTCATTCTCAATCCTGATTCCTAACATTCCGATTTGGGAATGTCTGAAATAATGTGGCATTACTAACTGACCACCCCCCAAGTTGTCTGCACTCATAGGTCCAGCTGAAGTACTCCTAGATGCTGAGGCATTTCTAGTAACCACTGACAGGTTTAAATCTTGCTACGGAAGGGGAGTAATCAGCATATCCCTCCACACAACAATTTGCCTGTTTTGATTTTACCTTGTCCAAAGACTTTGTTACAAGCAACCAAAGAACGACTTTTAGATTACTTACGATCTCCATGATAACGAAGTTTCCAGCCCTTTTTTTGCCCTGTTTGGTCTGTTTGGAAGATGATATCAAGAACGTTACTGTTGGTTTCAATCCTTAGTGGCCCAGGGAATCCATTTCCACAGTAAGGACCAAACTGCTGGTCTCTTGTAACAAACTGAAATGACACAAAATGATGAAATCAGAAGAGAAAATATTTAAAAGAGGCAAAAGGGAAAGAATAAAAGTAAGAGAGTTAAATAGAAATAATATAAAACAAAACGAAAGGGGAGAGAAAAGAAAGGGCAGAAAGAAGGATAGTTTGTCTTCAAGGGGAAACCTCTCCATGGGAATTAGGAGAAGTAGTCACCCATCACGCACAATTAAACTGTCAGCGCAGTTGCCCTCCGAGTCAGCTGGTTCCACGTCAAAATCTTCTCTCCGCACAGTCACCACCACCTGGAAGCCCTCCTCCAACAGGATCCGATATTCACACCTTGAGTTCTCTGGGTACAGACTGGGATAATTGGGACTCGTGATCTCCCCAATCAGTTCAGTGAATACATCCCCACTGCAATTGACTAAGAGAGAAACAGAGAAAGGGGGCATCAGGATAGGCTCAAGCAAGGAAGTTTCTGCTCTATTCTATGACTCCTCTTATGAGCTGACAGTCCCTGACTGGAGCCCATGCACAGCGATTACACACCCACTGCACATTAGCAGAGCTACCCAGTGCCTATTGGGCTTCCATCGCATTGCTTATGATGGAGCCTTCCACAGTTATGCACAGTCCCAGGCAGACTCTTGACAGCCATCTATTTCCCCTCTCCAATTAGTTAACTTGACTCTGTAACCTTGCCTTCCTCTATGCTTGTGGCTCCCCCTCAGGTAACTAAGAGTAGATGCCAAATCAAGGTCAAGGCTAACCAAAATCAGAAGAGTAGATAAAGCCCTAATTGAAGCCTTAAGCCATTCCAAATACCAGGGACTGTGCATCCTCTCAATGCCAAACTCACCTCCACAATTTCTCATATCATCATGGAGGAAGTATTCGGGGGGGCAGGAGCAGAAGTAACCACCAATGAAGTTGTTGCAGAAGTGGCTACAAGGGACATCTGCAAAGTCCGTGCACTCATTTACATCTACAAAAGTAGAGAAAGACTGAGGTCAAGGACAAAGACCTAGCAGGAAGAATGTGGTTAAACCCAAAACTACAAGGGCAAGGAAAAGTAAGAAAGGCCTGTTGCTTGAAGATCTTCATTTCAGGATGGTATGATTCTCTATTACTCTCCTGAGATGTGATTCCAGAGCTGTCCCTTCCCACTGCACAGCTCTAAGGGAGCTCTCACTGCCAGAGACCTTTGACCTTTCTCACAAACAGAGCATTTCAGCTCCAAAGAAAACACCCCACAAGCTAAACATGATGACATGTCTCCTGCAGGGAGGGATGATTAGCGAATTTATTCTTTTGTATGACGTTTGCACTTCTTTCAAATCTAATCTATGGCTTGGCTTTACAAGATGTTCTGACTTTGTTTCAGGTGTAGAGCACACGGAATTTGAAGGTTCGTTTGCCATATATTGAATGGGTGTGAATACCGCACATTCCTTGTGTGAGTCTTGGTAAGTTGTTTAACTTTCCTAGTCTTCCCTTTCCTTATCTTTAAGTGAAGATAATAATGCCTGCCTTGAAGAGCTGAGGAGAAGATTAAATTAATATACACAAAATTCCTAATACAGTGCCCACTTCTAATGGCTCTCGATAAATTACTGTTTATCATCTATTCTTAACATTGTATCATCACCACTAAGATATGGTCACGTGCTTGAATTTCATAACGGTAACTCATAGAGGGATCCAAGTCAAGTCTATACTTCGTGAGAGTTCTAAACAGAATCTGTATTCACAGCATTGCTCAATGTCTACCCTGCTTCTGGATCAGTGACCTGCTGGCTGGATCAGTGAGTCAACAGAGAAGAGTGGGCCTTACCTACGGCGACATAGTATGCAGCAAACCCAGTGAAACGCTCTTCATTGGAGAAGTCAGACTTAAAGATCACCTGGAGTTTATTGTTCAGGACTTGGAACTCTTCCACAATTTGGGAACTGGGATTCTTGCTGGTCCTCTGTCCACAGATCTTCCCTTCTTGGAGGCCTCCTGACATTATCTAAGAGAAGCATCAAAGAGAAGCTAGGAAAAAGTCACATTTTGATACAGAGGGGAGAAAAAGGGGGACAAAGAGGGCAGAACACATGGCACCTCACCACTGCGTGACTCTAGTTCACCGCACGCCTGTGGCACTCCCTCCTGCATCCTTCTCACTTGACCCCCGGCCCCACCCTGCAGGGGCGTATTTAATGTACCTGCACTGAGTCATACGTGCAGTTCTCTGACAGCTCTATGTCCACGTGGGTGAAGTAGAGATGAATCCCGTACCCTTCAGGGACTTCTATATCCCAAGATTCCTCTATGTCATTGGGGTATGCCTGAGGATAGTTAGGAGACAGGATCTCCCCATACATGGTAGGCTCAGCACACACCCATGCCAAAAGGGAAAACAGCACAATGCACCTGGAAGAAAGGGCATATGAAGAGGTGGGTGACACAGGTACAGCAGACTAATGCAGAGCTCCAGCATTTGTCACAGGGAGGAAGGACAACAGCACATGGAGAAGAATCTTAGGTTGAAATAGAGCAAAAAGACACGATAAAACCGAATCCCAAGTTTCAGATCTGAGCTGTTTTCTTGAGAAGATAAGGAGACTGGAATCCATGCACATCCCTGTAGACTCATGATCACTTACCACATCGCTGGCAACTGGTCCACCCCTGGTGAGCAGCACGCCTCTTGGGCCTGGTTCTCTGCACCTCTGGACTTTGGAGCTAAAGGGGTAGCAGGCCTCACTGTGTTTGTCTAACAAACACAGGTACCTGCTTTGGTAGTAGAGGGTCACCTGGAACCAGGGTCACCTTCATAAGAATAACAACAGGTTAAACCGAGCCATATCCCTAATCATCATCACATGACACCTATCTTCTTACCCCCTTCCTGGTTCCACTTCGATTGATTTTCTGGACTAAAACTAATCGTACCCTTCCCCTATTGCTTCTCTGGGCCTCATCCCAGTTTTTCTCCAAAAGAATGAGTACTTTCTCCCAGTTTTCTTCCTCCTCACCCTGACCCCCCCACTCTATCGGTCTCTCTCCATTTACACTCCCATTTCCGGGAGTCTTTCCCTACCATGACCATTCACCTAGGACATTTTCTCCCTCCTCTTTTGATAATTAACCCCCTATCACTTCAAATCAGCTCTCTTTACTGTGTTCATTATTGAGTGCATTTCTATCGATACTCCCAATGACCATGGATGGAGCAATGAGCTTCTTTCTCTAGAGTGAGGCAGTGGCCTTGGGAGAAGTGGTCTGAGAGAGGGTTGGGTGGGAAAGGAGAAGAGGGGCAACTGAATTACAAGAAACATAAAAGGAAAAGAAAAATATTCCCTCAATTTTCTACATTAATTTTTCAGATTTTCTTTTTTTGCCCTTTACTAAAAAGATAAGATATCTTCCCACAGTTCCTAGAAAAGTTTTGCCAAATGTAAACCCTGAAAACACTGCTAGGCGGTGGGGTGACATGAAGGTGGATGAGGTCATCCTAAGAGAAATAGGTTATCTATATTTTGCCTTCCTTTTATTCTGCTCTTTCCAGCCCTCCGTCTTTGCCCAAAACCTTCGTATGTGAAGTTTTCTGCCTTTCTTTTTCCCTCCATCAAAGCTCTGCTCTTTGTTTTTAAGGTTTTACCTTCAAAAGCTGATGGGAGCAAGTGGGTCAGTCCCCTCTCTTGCCAGTGGGCATGCTGGGCGACCCTGCCGGCTCCCAGGGAGAGAAGCACAGGGCCTGGACGCTCCCTCTGCAGGAACCTCTGCCGGCCTCCCTGTCTGGTTCTGTTCGTATGATTCTCTACTCCAGTGTGCATGTCTGAAATTCCCTGATCTAAACAAGAGGGGGCTGGGAGACCATGAGAGAGGAAAAGGCTAACTCAGCCTTGATCTTGGAGCTCCCTCTGCTTTTGAAACAAGAACTGCATACTTCTCTCAGGCCTGAGATTCCTCTATCCAGGGTTACAGAGACAAAAACGGGGAACAGGGAATTTCACCGATTGCCTAATGCTCTTTTTCAGCCAAAGGGTGTGTTAGAGTTTTCAGAGAAGTCAGCTGATTTGTGGGAAAAGGTGGGGATTGATACTGTGGGGAGAAAGCCAAACCCAGAAAGTCCAACCCTCCAGTTGTATACGAATCATGAATTGAGGGAAAGTAGTTATTGGTAATGCAGCTCTTCTCTGCCTTTCAAGCATATTTAATGGTTGGACAATGACGTTCCCAGACCCAAGCTGGTATGGAATGATGATTTTACTTCTTCCTAAAATCCCCTCCTTATCTCCAAACATCTGAATTGTATTCACCAATCAAGCCCCAGTTCAGATACAATCCAGAGTCCCTAGTCCATAACCCCTGAGTACAGATACATTTCGAAATTCAGAATTCTAAGATTTTTAGAAAAAAATACAGTGCAGTACATGGATCCAACGTCAGGTAACACCTCCTCCTCTCCCTCCCCTCAAGGGGCTGGCATAACGATCCATTATCAAACAACATTTCTGCAGCTATGCAGACCAATCTTCACGGTAAGTAGAATAACTAAAATTATAATTTAATTATAATTATATATTATATTATAAATTATTCATAATTATAAATTACTTCACATCATCCCTGGCCAGGTAGCTCAGTTTATTAGAGAGTCATCCCAATGTGCCAAAGTTGTGGGTTTGATCCCCAGTCAGAGCACATACAAGCAATGAATGCACAAATACGTGGAACAGCGAATTGATGTCTCTCTCTCTCTCTCAAAACCAACAAACTTTAAAAAAAAAATTTTTTTTAATTACTTCACATCAGTTCAGGTCAGGTTTTGCTGCACAATGAGTACTGGTGCCAAACTTGGGTGAAAAAAACCAACAACTTTTTTTCAGAGCCTTTCGGTATTTGGAATTGCAGACGAGGGACTGAGGGATGGTGAGCCTGCAGGGCATCCGCACAAAGCCTGCTGGGACCTCCCAGCTCTCCTTTATGTCCCTTATCACTTTCTATCCCAGTGACTGCATTCCAATGAATCTGAAATTTCATCAATTGAAGATGCTCCCTCATCTTACATATCACTAGGAATAAAAAAGCTGTCAATTACACTATGGTTTGCCACTGATTGTATGATGCATCCTAATTTCAGAAGCGTTAAAATGTGGGGGAAACCGTGAGCCTTGGACTCCATGAAGCCTGGTGTTTGTGCACGGGCATTACTGCTGGTTGACTCAGCACGGGGCCTGGAGTCCGGGGACAAGGCCACGCCTTATCTCTGACCCTCACCAGTGGGGAGACCTTGGGCTCATTGCCTAACTTCTTAGCGTCTTCAGTTATAAAATAGAGATAATATCAGTTCTGCCTACCTTACATGGCTGTCAGGAAGGATCTGATGAAACAATGAGAGTGAAAGGCTTTGCAACCTATGATGCCAAACGAATGTAATCACCAAAAGGAAAAGAGTTGTAAGCCGATCCAGTCTCTGAGGACAGGTTCTGTATCTTATCCATCTCTGTATTCCCACCATGTCAAGCGGCGTCGCTCACATAGTCAATGGGTAGATGACCGTTCCTTCGCCTGCCCAGCGTTTGAACATCTTTACCACATTTGGGTACTTCCTCCTCACGAGTCTGGGGAACAAGGTCTGCCCCCCGGGAGAGAAGATGTAAGTGCAAGAAATGGGTCCCTTGCCACTCTACGCTTCCCATGCACTCACGCTTCATTCATCAGAGACATCTGCCTGGGCTCTGAATGCAGAGGGAGGGATGCCAAGAAGCGGGGACTACAGAACCTCTGGGGACAGTGGTGGCTGCAGCGAGATAGAGGACGAGGGTGTGCTTGCAAGCAGCATCCAGCATCCAGCCCCAGTGAGTAAACATCACAAGCCGAAGTGTCTAGGACACAGCAGAGGCAATAGCAACACAGCAGCCACATTCTGACCATTGTTCCTGCTGCGAAGCTTCCACGCTTTGCTCTCCAACTCTTGGCATTTCTGTGAGCAATCCAGGGTCCCCTTAATAAATTCTCCTTCTAAAATCTACCAGAATTGGTTTCTGTTGCTTACAACTAAGCACAATGGCTGAGTACCTGCGAAATGATTGACTGAATGAAGGAGCCAGATCATTTACTAATTGCTTTTAGCTGTGTGGCCTAAGCAGTTACTTAACCTCTCTGAGCTCCAGCTTCATCACGTGTAAAATGGGAATAATATTACCTACCTCAAACACAGCTACTATTGGCAGAGCCTGCTCTGACCGTGATTAAGTGAGATGATGTGTACTAGCATTCAGCGTATATCTGGTACTCGGTAAGCTCTTAATAAATGAATAATAACCTCATCTCCAAATACCAGCAGCAGCAACAGCAGCACCATTCTCCTCAAGAGCTTCAGAGCATACTTCAGTATACAGCTACAAAAAAGAGCATCTTACCAAAGTGCCCAGGATTTCTCCTCCTTTTACTTCTAAATTCAACCCTTGCAAGAAAAGTTACCTTCACGCGTGTTTTGTCTTCTCTTCTTCAATTTTGCCATACAGGTGAAATATCATATTTGTCTCTCTAAAGTTCAAGGAGACAACAAATCACCCGCCTAATGGCAGCTCTGGGCCCTGCTTCCTTCCCCAGTTCAGCAAGAACCTAAGCCCAAACCTCTAACAGTGTGTAGAACAATTAATAGAGATCTCAACCAAGATTGGCAGTGGAAGGGCCTGTAGGGGGAGCTCTCGCTCCCTACAGGAAGAACTTGTGTAACAGTCCTCACTTCTCTTCCCCCCTATAAAAAATCCTCCTTTTCTTCGTTCTGGCGAACTTGCAAATGACTCACCATGGCTGCACGTTTCCAATTGCGATTTTCTCTTTTTCCCAAAGAAACCCTTTTTGCGGGAGGAATATACTTTAAGTTCAATTATACGTGGCAGCTTTGAAAGAGCCGGGGCCATGTCACATAATCAGCTCAGTATGGTGGAGACTCATAAAAACAACGTTGCTTATTGTCACCCTCAGGGTCATCTGAACCCCAGCTGATGTGACAGTGCTGACACAGAGCCCAGAAATTAGAACCTTCCGTGTCAATGTGAAATGAAACTGACACACGTGTGCGTGGTGTGACTGGACACTTTGGAAAATAATCACCAGAGTTCTACACGGTCTTATTTACAATGTTGGGGTCTCTGAGGGGGCTGGGTAACAGCAGATCTCTTCCTGTTCCAAATTCTAGAGAAACTGAGAAACGAAACAAAAGCAGCAAATAGAGGTCAAAATATTCTCTTTAATGGCAATAACGGCCAAAATAGAGGAAATAGCCTTGTGTAAAAGCCAAAAGGTTGGTTAACTGAACCCCAGAATTAAACAGACTTATCTTTCTAGATACAGACAACACTAGGCAAGGGGAGACCTGCCCGAACAGAGAACGCGTGCTTTCTGTAGAGCGCAGGAGGAGGAAGGGCCAGGCGGAGTGAGACACGTCTGGTTATTTTTCCCATTTACCAGCCAAAGAAGTCACCCCACCTTCTTGGGGCAATGTGAGTGACGAAATGGAGAGTGACCAGGAGAGTCATCTAATGGACCTCCCCGCATCAGGAATGATCACTCAGAGATCGTAGAAACAAAGTTCCCCCAACGTTCCCAAGGTCTGTCTTCTTTAACAAGATGCATAACAAGTTTGACAAGTAAGCATGTAATCTGCCAGGAAGGTGACTGTAGCTGCGGGAAGAGATCAGGAATCTAACTCAGGCGGTCTGTTCACCATCACTCCCCTTTTGTCCTCTAGTATTGCCGGCCCCGGGAGTCCCAGTAACTGTATCACCTTGAAACTCACCCAGTGACTTTTTTAGAATGTTTCACTCTCACGCCTATGAACAAGCTACATGAATTCAAACTCAGACTTTCCAGTTTCCTCCTAGGCCCTAAATGTAGAATGGAAATTGCCCATTTAGCACTCCCTTCCTTAACCACGCACTCACAGATGAAAGCTGGTGTAGCACACGCAGAACTCCCGTTTCCTTGCAGGGGGTGGTGCTAAAAAAATATTGGGAGGAAGGAGGAGAATCCCACCCCTACAACATACCATGTACCAAGACTGTTACCAAAAACTCTAGATTTAAACAGAGCTTATCAAAATACCAATTTATTTATTGTTCAGCAAAGCTAATGAGTGATAGTTTAGAGATCTAGTTTTTTGATGTAGAAAAATCATAAGGAAAAGAAAGTGTAGCTATATCAGAATAACATGAAATGAAGGGAAAAGCTAAAAGTAACTGTGGGAAAGGAGCAGCGGCTACTACAGTCTGAGTGCTAGTGTCCTTCCCAAATTCACGTGTTAGAATCCCAAGACCCAGTGTGAGGTCTTAGAAGGTGGGGTCTTTGGGAAGTGACTAGGTTATGAGGGAGGTGTCCTCATGAATGTGATTACTGCTCTTGTAAGTCCCACAGAGCCCTTCTGCACATGAGAATACAACTAGAACTCTGTGACAGAAAGAGAGCCTTCCTGTGGCCATGCTGACACCCTGATCTCAGACTCCCAGTGTCCAGCGCTGTGAGACACACTTTTCTGTTGTTCATAAGCCACACCTAGTCTGTGGTATTTTGTTATAGCAACCCAAATGGACAAAGACAATAACAACATAAAAGCAATTTGGGGGACTACTTTTCCCCACCCCAAAACACATAAGTAAATGTAAGTATGCTTTGGCTTATAAAGTACAAAGCACTACTTTAGGTGCTACGCAAAATGCAAAAATGATACAGTCAGAATCAGAATCATAAGAGGCAGAGGAAGTTAAGCAACAAAACAATATAACAAAGGTCTTGGCAGTTAAAAGGAGAAAGATATTGCATCTGGCTAAGGAGAAATCAGAAAGGCTACATGGAACAATTGAGACTTGAAATGGACTTGAATGGCTAGCATGTCAACAGTGATCTTACTCTGCCTTCCCTTTTTCTGTCTATCACCCTACTGTTTTCCCAACTATCCAAGTTCAAAAGCTAAGAATCCCAAAACTAGCAGAAAAATATATAAGCACCCCTATGTTGATAGCAGCATTATTTACAATAGCCAAGATCTGGAAACAGCCCAGGTGCCCATCAGCAGATGACAAAAGAGCTGTGGTACATTTACACAATGGAATACTACATGGCCATATAAAAGAAGAAACTGTTACCTTTTGCAACAGCAAGGATGGACCTGGAGATTATTCTGCTAAATCAAATAAGCCAGAGAGAGAAAGACAACACCATGTGATCTCACTTTTGTGTGGGGTCTAAGGAACAAAATAAACTGATGCACAAAATAGTACCAGAGGCATGGATACATGGAACAGATGACAGCTGTCAGAGGGGAGGGCATGGAGGGGAACTGGGTGAAAGAAGGTAAAGAGATTAGTCAAAGAACATGTACGCGTGACCCACAGACACAGCCAACAGTGTGGTGATGGCCAGAGGGAAGGGGGGCAGGGGCTGGGTGGAGGTGACACAGGGTGGGGAAATGGAGACGTCTGTAATAGTGCCGGCAGTAAAAATAAAGTTCAAAAACAAAAGCGTAGTTATCTTTAATTCTTCCTCTTCAATCCACTCCTCTAAGTCAGCACCTTGTTACATCCATCCGGATAGACTGCCTTCAAAGTTCCCCCTTCCTCCTCTCTCATCACCCCAACCTATCGTATAAAACGAGAGCAAATCTTCCTCAATGACAACTCTAATTACACTTTTTTACTTTAATGCCTCTCCTTTGTCTTCGGAATTAGATTAGAAGTGTAGTTCCTTCAAATATTTCATTTCTCACAAAGAAAACATCTGTTCTGTAATGAGCGCTTATTGAAACCTCCAGTGCTGCTTTGCTAATTTATTCATTCATCCAACAAACACTGTGGAATGCCTTCTGTGTGCTGGGGATCCAAACTTAAATAAGAATCCCCAGCACCCTCGAGGAACTTACTTTCTACTAGGGGAGGTAGACAAAATTACGTGAAAGTCCTATGACAGCGGTTGTAGTGCTTTTAGAACGTGGCCTCGAGCTCTTTGACATTCCTATGCCGCCCCACCCCCACCCCAGTACGTGGCTGAGGGCTCGTGACTGCTGCAACAAAAGAAAATTCAGTGAAAGTGACTCTGCATGACTTCCAAGGCTATGTTAGAAAAGGCCATCCTGCACCCACCTGTCCTCATGACACACATACTCTCGGAACCCTGCTGCCAGGCTGTGGGGAAGCCTAGGCCACCTGGAGAGGCTACGTGTAGATGTCCTGGTGGAGCCGGCTGAGGCTGCAGCTGTCCATGAGCATCAACCTCAACACCAGGCCTGTGAGTGAGGAAGATTTCGAGATGACTTCAGCCCCATCGGACTGCGACTGCGAGAGGATGACACCCACCCCCAGAGAGCACTGCATAGCTGAGCCCAGGAAGTGCCCCAAACCAGGAGAGATAACAAAGAAAAAAAAAAGTGAGCATTGCTGTTTTCAGTCAGTACGTTTTGGAGTGACTTCATTATTCAGCAACAGGTAACTGGAATGGCAGTAAAAGTGGGCTGATACAGGAGTGCACAAAAAGGATTCTTACCCCAGATTTGGGTTGGGGGAGAGACCAGGGAGACTTCCTGGAGAGAATAACTCCTGAGTCCTGTCAGCATACCTAAGCCGGGCCCACCCGTCCTCAGAAAATGTCCACTGCTTCCTGATTTCCACAGGAAGCTGAGCAGGCTCCCCCACTGCCCAACCCAGTGTGTACCCTGTCTCTGCAGTGAACACTCAGATGTGAGACTCTGTTTTTGTTATTTTAATCCTCATCCGAGGACACACTTACTGATTTTAAAGAGAGGGGAAGAGAAGAGAGAGACAGGAAGAGAAACATCAATGAGTTGCGTCTCATATTCTCACCAACCAGGGACCAAACCCAAAACCTAGGTATGTGCCTTGACTAGGAATCAAACCCGTGACCTTTTGGTTTAGAGGATGACTCTGTGACCAGCTGAGCCACACCAGCCAGGGCTGAGACTCTGGTCTTGAGCTCAAATAGACACTTTGCACCTCTCACACTCTTTGCAACTCTCTAGGAAGAGCTGTGATCTTTTTTGAAATTTATCTGCTGCGTTAGAGCACCTTAAGATCACTTTATAGGAAGCCCCATTTCCTGCTATTTCCTAAAGCTCTATAAACTGCATTCATATTTTCTTTCCTTTTGAACATCCCAACAAGCTCCCTACATCAGCCCAGGGCATTTCTTCTACATTAGCTCTTCACAGTGCACTAGCATCCTTTCAAGACTGCAGTGATCTCTGAGCCGCCATTTCTAGTCCCAAACACCCATGTTGCAGGTCCGGGGGACCCTCAGTACCCGCAGGGGATTGGTTCCGGGACCTCTTGCAGATAACAAAATCCACTGGTGCTCAAGTCCCTTAGATAAAATGGCATAGTATTTGCACATAACCTACTCACCTCCTCCCATATATTTTAAATCATCTCTAGATTACTTACAATATCTAATACAATGTAAATGCTATGTAAACAGTTGTTATATTGCACTGTTTAGGGACCCCCTTTCTGGAATGTTTTTAGTAGTTTTGATCCAGGTCTAGGTGTGATACACACAACTTCTCATATTCCATTGGCTAGAACTGAACCACAAGGTCACGCCTAACTGCAGGGTATGTGCCCAGAAAAGGAGGAAATTCAGAGTCAGTGAGCAGATAGTAATCTCTGCCACAATCCCCAAATACAACCCACAGTTCCCCTAGCTCTGGATGCAAATGGGGTCCCACTAACATGTCTCTGGCTTTTCCCCTCTACTCCCTTACACAGGACCTCAGCTCCATGGTAACGTCCTCGCTGTCCTGTGGGGACAGTAACATCTCCTAGAAGGACCTCCTGCTATTACATGGAAGCCCATTAAAGGCTAAAATTGCACAGTAATGCAAAATGAGGAAAGTAATGTAAAGAGAAGAAAACACTTCCTCCTGTCTTTCTGGTTATTCCTTTAAGGGAGTACCAAGGCAGTGTGTCTCACAGAGTTTTCTGCGACATCATTCCTGCCTTTTTTTGCATATAGCCTCCTGAATCCAGGTATGGATTCATTAAGGCTGAGGCTGTAACAAACTCAGGATCATCTGCCTGCCACTATGAAAGCCAATACTGGAGAGGCAGGTGCTGATGTAAAGGAAAGTGGTTTATTTTCAGGTGCTGACAACCTGGAAGATGGGGGACTCATGTCACAAAGCCCATCCCCTAGGAAGATGGGAGACTCTTGTCTCAAACCTCACCTCCACATCTCGGTGCAGGCAGAGGTTTTTATAAGGAGGGAGAGGGGAGCAGAACAAAGAGGTCAAGGGAGGGGGTTGAGGAGTTCTCTGCGTGCAGACAAGCACAGTCCATTCCAGCAAGGCAAGTGATGGTCTGGTGTGCATCATCCTGGTTTAGTCATCCTGGTGTAGTCATCCTGACCTCATATCAACCTTGCTCTGTGATCAAAGGTCAGCAGATCTCCCAGAGCAGAGATGCCTGAAGGTCAGAATCTGTATCTTTAGAGCAGTTAGTTCCTAGGATTCTTACACAACAAACATGCTGTTTATCTACAAGCTACCTATTAGTCAGAGTCAGCACTTACAGAAACAATGTCAAAAGAATAGTGGGGTGGGTTACAATTTCCCACCATTACAATTTGCCACTGTTACAAGGCAGAAACAGACTAGAGTGGCATGCACTAGGCAGTAATAAGAACTCAGTCTGTCAGTCAATAAACACTTATTGAGTACCTACTATTTCCCAGGCTCTGCTAAGCTCTGGATGTACAGTGTAGACGAAATGGACACAGCCCTTCTCTCACTGAAGTCACAGTCTAGTGTGCGAGGCTCTCACTTCAACTCTAACCCTGAGATTCTGTTGCTGAGTTGAGCATATCACGCCAGGTTTCTTCTTCCCTTCGGGGGACTTCTCTCCCAGGAGGTTCCTCGTGAAAATAGGTGACTGGCACACCCACCTCAGCCATTCCCCAGACAGAGCCAGATACGGATGAGTCAGGCTGGGATAACCACCCCTGCCTCCAGCTACACAGGTGAGGCCATCAGAAAGGATGAGGCCACTCAGAGAAAATCCGACAAAGCAGAGGCTATAAACGATTGGACTATGGCCACACCTGGCCAGCAAATGTGTTTGGTTTGCCTTATATAGTATTGGCCTACACAGCACTTTTTTAAATTTTTAATTAGTTGTCATATTAAAAAACAGGATACACACATATACGCATCCGTATTTCTAGCTTCTTTTGAAGAAAACAGAATGCTTAACCTGTGGATCCGCGCGAGGCACCCTCTATAAAGTTTTATAAAGTCTCTATCACTGCATGCTGTCCCTGACTCTGAGGACTATACTCAGATGTCACTTGTCACTGTACTTTCCTTAGAGAAAGAGTTGAGGGAACTATGTGTGTAGCCCTGTATCTACCTATCAAAAGTGAGAAACTGAAAATAAAACAAATTCACAGGATTAAGAAAACTGAAAGAGAACCATTTCCTTACAAAAATAAAGAATATTCTTACCAGGTTATTATGAAAAATGTCTCTATTGAAGACACCATTATGACAAGAAAAATGTGACCCACTTCACGTTTTTACATGATCTGCCTGGCCTCTGTAGGCCCCGAAGTAGAGTGGGGGTCTGACATAAATGGGGGTTGAGGGATGGGGTGTAAAAAATGTAGTCTTTGTCCTTAATCCCAGATATAAAGCCCCTAAAACCCTTAGAATTAAGAGTGTCTTTCCCTGACCAGGTGTGGCTCAGTTTGTAGGACATTGTTCCGCAAAGCCAGAGGTCACCAGTTTGATTCCCCATCAGGGCACATGCCCTGGGTTGTGGGTTTGGTCATCAGTCTGGGCGTGTGAGAGACAACCAATCCACATTTCTCTCTCACATCAGTGTTTCTCTTCCTCTCTTTCTCCCTCCTTCCCCCCTCTCTAAAAAATAAATAAATAAAATTTTAAGAGTGTCTTTTGTCATCCATAAGCACCCGTATTAATCATATGCTAATGAGGTGACTTAGGGTAGGACGCCTAAATAGCCTCAGGATGGGGTCGATCACTTGAATAACCAAAAGATTAGAGAGCTGAAATTTTAGCCCCGCCCACTGACTTCTGGGGAGGAGAATGGGCCTTTAAATCAAAGCTCTATAAAAAACTCTTGAACAGGAGCTCCCAGGTGGATGGACAAGTGCAGGTGCTGTTAGGGTGTCCTCGGAGAGGGCTTGGAAGCCCCACTCCCTCCCCACGTGCCAGGCCCTAGGCTTCGCTTTCATCTGACTGTTCCTGAGTTAGTCTTCCATCGCAAATCAGCAATCTAGTGAGAAAAAAACCCTCTTGAACCAGGAGATTTGATGAGCTCCTGGGATGGTGGCCACGCCCACATTTGGGGAGGGTGGAGCACTGCCGTTCCACGGGGACAGAAGCTTCCGTGCTCAGGACTGTTGCTCCCTATACCTCTCCATCTGTCTGTTCATCTGTGTCCTTCGTGATATACCTCATGAGAAACCTGTAAACTCGAGTCAATGTCCTTCTGAGGTCTGCGAGCCTCTCTAGCTAATTAATCAAATCCAAGAAGGGGTGGTGGGAGTGCCCAATTTATCGCCAGCTTTTTAGAAGCACACATAGCAATCTGGACTTACAATTGGTGTCTGTTAAAGAACAAAAAAAATCAACCAAATAAATGTAAAGATCTAATTGGCTTTATTGAATGATTCACGAATGGGCAGCATACCATCTAGCAAGTAGAAAGCTGCTCTGAGGAGCTGCACAAAATACAAGGCTTTTATAGGCAGAGATGGGGCAGAACAAGAAAGTTAAACGAATGGCTCATTTCAGGCAAAGTCATCTTCCCTTAGGGGAAGGCCTGGGGTCTTATCAGGCATATTCCCTGACCTGCCTTGGTTTGGCATAGAAGAAAGGTTTCAAAGTCTTAGGGAAATCAAAATGTTAGAGTGGATCTGTCAGGTAAGACCTGCTCGCCCACCCTGGGAGGGAGGGTGCAGAAGACATCCTTCACCACCACTGTGAGAAATGCCTTGCTGAGGGGAGCCCAGCATCCTTGAAGAGCTCTGTGGTGGCTCTTCTTTGTAGACTCGACCTTACAGTGGGAACTGCAGTCACTGAACTGGGAAACATAAATGCAGTGGGAGTAATCGGATCCTGGGGTGGCCGCGCCAAGTGGCAGCATTCAAACACCTCAGGCAAGGGGGTGTGGTTGTCATAACGGAAGTCAGAGTCAAAGCAGCAATCAGGATAATCTGACGCAAACAGACTTATGACATTGGCTAATTGATCAGGGTATTCTTAGAAATGAAATTGAAAGCCTACTAAATTCTCACTTGATTGGTGAGAAAAACAGAAAAAAAATTAGATCAAGTGAACAAATGTCTGACCTGAATCATAAAAACAGAGTCACGGCCCCTCAATCAATTCCGAGACTTGAACCCTTGAATGAAAGAGAGGTCGGGTCCCCTTAAGAAAGGACCCAGGTACACTAAAAAAAATCCACAGTTAATCTTTCTCCCAGCCTCCACCAAAGGGACATACAGCCTTTACCAGGGTTACTATATATTGGCAGAAAATAAATAATCAGATTTTTCAGGACTACTTGACACTGGCTCTGAACTGACACTAATTCCAAGAGACCCAAAGAGTCACTGGTCCACCAGTCAGCTCAGGGGCTTACGAAGGTCAGGTAATCAATGGAGTTTTAGCTCAGATTCCTTGCACGGTGGGCCCAGCAGGGTCCCCAAACCCATTCTGTGGTTATTGCCCCAGTTCCAAGTGCATACTTGGAATGAAGATACTGAGCAGCTAGCAGAATGCCCCCATTGGATCTCTAGCCTATGGAGTGAGTGCTAGTGTGGCAGGTGGGGGCCATCAAAATTGCCTCTACCTGGGTAAACCAAAACCAAAACACAATTCCTGGAGGGATTGCAGAGATTCGTGCCACTCACCAGGACTTGAAAGATGCAGCGGTGGTAATTTCCACCACATCTGCATTGCACTCACATATCTGGCCCGTGCAGAAGACAGCTGGATCTTGGAGAATGACAGTGGATTATTGTAAGCGTAACCAGGTGGAGATCCTAGTTGTAGGTGTTTGTTATATTGGATGTGCTTTCATTGCTTGAGCAAATTAACACATCCTCTGTCTAATGGAAAAACTCAGCGTTTTTTCCTTTCAATGTAAGTTCTTTCCTCCTGTGCCTTCCTTTCCTGTGAGTCACCTTTTCTACTCACACAGAACACTTCACCAAACACGGGGCGGTTTTTCCCCACACCAAGCAATTTTTTGTGACATCAACTGCGTGTCTTACAGTTCAACTTAATTCTGACACGATCTACTCAGAGATCATGTCAGATTACACAGGTTTAGGGTCCAGTCTTACAAGACTGCCCTCACCCCACTTCAGGTGCCAAAGCCCAGATTTTCACCTGAGCTTCTGGCCAACAAGCTATTGTTTGGAGGTTCTAGTGGCCCCCTCCTCAGGTTCAATTCATTTGCTAGAGTGGTCACAGAACTCAGAGAAACATTTCACTTACTTTTACTGGTTTATTATTTAAAAATATGATATACAGCCGAACATCCAGACTGTAGGGATAAGCAGGGCAAGGGAAGGAGAACGGCGTCTCCACGCGCTCTCCAGGCGACTCACTCTACCAGCGCCTCCGCCCGTTCATCCACCCGGGAGCTCTCCACTCCCCGTTCCACTGAGATTTTTATGGAGACATCATCACATAGACATGATGGATCATTAACTCCATCCTCGGCCTGCTCTCTTCTGCAGAAACGGGGGACAAGGCTGGAAATTCCAGGCTTCCAATCACGGCTTGGCCTTTCTGGTGAGCAGCCCCCACCCCAGAGCCGCCTCATCAGAACAGAAGACACCCCCGTCCTGTAGAACAGAAGTTACCAGAGAACGCACACGTAGTCCGGCAGCATGTGCGTGTGTTGTCTAGTGTAAGAATGTCTGTGCACACTGGATAGCAATGTGTTTCTCACACTCCCCGTTAACTTTGTTTAAAAAGAGGTTTGGAGTCACAGCGATAGAGAAACTCACTGTTGCATAAATGACAATAACCATTGAAGCAATATTTGTAATAAAATAAATACATAAATAAATAGAAAATGATTCAAGTATTCCTCAACACGACCATGGGAAATTAATTGTGGTGTAACCATACAATGGGATGTTACATCACAGTTAAAATGAGTGGGTTAGAACTACTTGGAAAAACATGAATACAGTGCATCTCAATAAAGATGTTAAGCACAAAAACAAGTTGCAAAATGATACACTTACAATTACCATTAATATAAAGTTTAAAAGCATGCAACACTATATATTGTTTCTGGATGTACATTGTATGTAAAGTATAAAAGTGGGCATAGGATTGATAAATATAAAGTCAGCAAAATGGTGACCTTAGGGAAGGGGAGGAGGAAATGCCACGGGGAAGGGATATACCAGGCTCTTCAACTGTATATGTGTGTGTGGGGGGGGTTCTATTTTTATTCATTGATTTTGGAAAGAGGGGGGGACATCAACTTGCTGTTCCACTTATTTAATCAATCATAGGTTGATTCTTTTACATGCCCTGACTGGGGATCGAACTCACAACATTGGTGTATTGGGATGATGCTCTATCCAACTGAGCTACCAGGCCAGGGCTGTGTTGTTTGTTTCTTAACCTGGGGCAAGTTATGTTATTCTCTACTTTTCTGAATATTTCTTTTTTTTTTAATTTTGCCAACAAAAAGGGAGAGGGAGGTGAAATTTTACAGACTTGGGTTTGAACTCTGTCTCTAGTACTTACTGGGAAACGAATTTAGGGAGTACCTTAGTTTCTCCAAGCCTCTGTGTCTATAAGAGGACATCATAATAATACATATCCTGTTTCACACTTAAAGTAAGTGCAGTAATATGGAAAAGTGATTTATTAGATGCAAAGTGCTATAGAAGTATGAGCTGTGGTTGTACAAGAATGCTCCATAAATTAGTTACTACAAAAACTCTTAATGTCCCTCTGTTACACACTCTCATAGAACTGTGTTTCTTTCCTTCAGAGCACTTACCTTCACTTGCAATTACACCACATTAATGCTATTGTGTGACTGTGCATCGTCCCCCCTTCACAGCTTTGGGCTCTTCATTGTATTGCCCAAGAGTCCAGCCCAGGTCCTGGCACATGCTGAGTGATCAAAAGATCTTTGTTAGTGTAATCTTTTCTTTCACCTTTATTGAATTTATTGGGGTGACATTGGCTAACACAATTATATAGGTTTCAGGTGTACAATCTATACTTTATTTGTATTATAGAATTATTGTATTGCATTGTACAATTCTATTATAGTGTATTCATTACCCAAGTCAAGTCTCCTTTCATCATCATTTATGACCCTTTTATCATTTTCTTCCTCCCCCCACCCCCTCTTTCCTTCTGGTAATCGCCATGCTCTTGTCTGTGTCTACAAGTTGTTTTTGTCTTTGTTTTATTTTGTTTTCACTCACTCCCTTCACCTTCTTCACCCAGCCCTGCAACCCTTATCCTCTGATACCTGTCAGTCTGTTCTCTATGAATCTGTTTCTATTTTGTTTGTTAGTTTATTTTGTTCATTAGATTCCATATGTGTGTGAAATCATACAGTATTCGTCTTCCTCTGACTAGCTTATTTCACATAGCATAATGCTCTCCAGGGCCATCTATACTGTCACAAAGGCTAAGATTTACTTCTTTTTATGGCCATGTAGTATTCCATTGTGTAAATGTACCACAGTTCTTTCATGCACTCATCTATTGATGGACACTTGGGCAGTTTCCAAATCTTGGCTATTATAAATAACATTGCAATGAATACAGGGATGCATATATTCTTTCTAATTGGTGGTTCAGGTTTCTTCAGATACATTCCCAGAAGCAGAATCACTGGGTCATAAGCCTGTTTCAGTTTTAATTTTTTGATGTAACTCCATACTGCTTTCCACAGGCTGCGCCAAACTGCATTCCCACTAACAGTACCCAAGGATTCCCCCTTCCTCCACATCCTTGCCAACACTTTGTTAGTGTACTCTGAACAGTGATTACCTGTAGGAAATAAGGATGAGAAGTAGGGTGGGAAAGACTTTTAGTTTGTTCTATAAATTCCTCTACTGCTTGAACTTTTATCATAAACCTGTATTAGTGACAGAAGTGGTTTAATTTTTAATGAAAATGATCATGATTAAATAGATCTATCTTAATTTCATTGTCTCTCAAGGGAAGGTAACGTTTTAATATAGGAAATTACATCGAAGGGGGTGTATGAAATAAAAGCAGCAGGCAAACAGCGTTCTGGGGCGCTATGCTCTTAGGAGAAGCTTTGGGAGTGCAGGCGTCTGGTCTAACGGTTTGAGAACGGCCCAGAGATACCGTTAGGAGGCGCTCGCGAAGCCGCAGGAGGATTTCCCGCCCTCTCCGTTACATGCCCCAGTAACCCCGGCGCGCGGGCGACCGAGGGTAACCTCGCGGTCTGGGGAAGGACACCCCCCTCCCGCCCCGACTCTCGCCTGCTCCTTCTCAGCCAATGGGAAGGCAGCGCACGAGCCAGCCGGACGTTTGCCCTCATCGACTCCTCCCCTAAACAATTAGGTCCCAGTTGTACAATCACCTTGCCCAAGGCTTTAGACTTTTCCAATCACAACTCTAGTTCCCGATTCCAGGCCCCGCCCTCCCTGGCAGCCCCTCGTTTATTCTCGGGCGAAGTCACCTTTGCATTACAAACGTTCCGCCCCGCCCTCTGCCTACCTTGCTGCGTTAGGCCCCGCCCCCTAATAGGACCAACCAATAATCAGGAGCGCCTGGAGCCACTGGGCGGGTCTGCAGCCAATGCGCACGCCGTGGGCGGGCTCCGGGCCGGAATTGGGGGTGAAGCTACAGCGTTGTGCCCACATTCGGGGCGCACGGAGTTGAGGGGGTCCCTGGGGGCCACCCGGAGCTAAGATGGCGTCCGCTGCTGAGGGGCACGTGGGAACGGTGGCAGAGCTGGCAAGGGTGCTGCGGTGGGGTTTCGAGGATATGAGCCTTAACAAGTTGGCGACGTCCCTGGGCGCGTCAGAACAGGCGCTGCGGCTGATCATCTCCATCTTCCTGGGTAAGGACCCTCGTGCCTCCTTCCGCCTTTTCGCGGAGTCCTCAGGGAATGGGGACGTGACCTCCCCTTCTTCCCAGAGCCAGCCAGGAGGGCTTTGTGGGGTGCGGGTGTGAATCCTAAAACACACCATCCAGCTATTGAAAGACAAGTCTTATCTCGAGTCTGGGGGTGCTGTGCCCTCTGAACCTCTTCACCTTTTCGCCTTCTCTTCCACCCCTACTGCACCCTTCATTTGGCGCCACCACCCTCCTCTCAGTATGCCGTGATCTACCCCAGTCCCCATGACCTGTCCTTATTTGTCTCTCTTGAGTTCTACTCTTTGGCCATGTGCACTCCTGTCTGTTATTAACACAGGGGTGGGCAAAAGTAGTGAGCATGCGAAACAGTTGCTATTATTTATTAATTATTGTATTATTTTCCATGCGACCAACTGTAAAGCTACTTTTGTCCACCCCTGTATCACTTCTCGCAAGCGCCCTTCTTACTGGGCGAGCACATTAGGGAGCACATTAGGGAGCACAGGCTCCCTAACTTCAGTAGTTTAGCCCCGTGGGCCTCTGCATCCCCATATTGAGTCTCTGTGGATTATCAGCTTATACTTTCTCTTTTCTGTCCCACTTCTAATATTTTATTCTTCTACCATATGGCTTTCTTTCTTTCTTTCTTTCTTTCTCAAGCACCCACCTGTCGTTTACACTGAAAATCGTTTTAATGCTGGGTTTGGGAAACAGGACTGACAACCCCCTTATGAACCATCATTGCTACCCTAAGCGTTCATTACCTGTGTGGTTCAAAGGGTGTGGTGTGTGTGAATTTGTGTCACAACAAGCTGTGTTATAAATGGTTTATAGGCTTTTTACTGCTTCCTTCCTGCATGGTTTCTTTTTTTAATTTTAATGTGGAAGCAGCATGCTGCTTAGAAACAGACCCTGGGCAAGGCACTTAACCTCTCTGGACCTCAGTTTTCTTAGATATGGCTTGAAAACAAGAATGCCTACCTGATAGGATTTCTGTCAGGTGCTGTAGGAATTCAAAGGTCAAGAACTGAGATATAACTATTTGAGTAGTTGGAAGATTTTATGAAGGCTATGGGACTTTAGGTAGGAGAGTAGGGGTGGGGACGAATTAAGTAAATGGAACTGCGACAGAACAGGGGGTGAGAGAACTGAACAGTAAGAAGTTTGAGATAAAGTTGGGCAGTTGTGGAATGTCTTAAATACCCACAAGAAGTCTGGAATTTATCCAGTTGTCAGTAGAGACAATATCACCGAAGAGTGTTAACCGGATCTAGATAATGGGAGAGGCATTAATTCATATTTAAATAACTGTTGCTTATATCATTGCCATTTGCCTGTTGCATATCAAACCAAGATGACCTTCCTTTCTTCCATGTATAGGTTGCCTTTTCCGTCCCTTGTAGAATTGTAAAATGTTAGACGTGGAAGGGACCTTAGGCCCTGTGACTTTCTCAGTATCACCCAGATCTAACCGAAATTTATCGGCCCCCCATCTAGGGTTCTTTGCACCACACTAGCTTGTAACTTCCCATTCCTTCAACCTTGTTTCTGACCCACATATTTGTTGGGCTTGTGATTAACAATTAGGAGTATTTACATTAGTTAGGAAGCTCACTGTTGATTTCTCAACTATAAATTGAGAATGTAACACAAATAGCAACAAATTATAAGGGGCAGCTTGTTGAATGGAGTCAGGGCTGGAATTAGGACTTGAAGCTCATCCTTTTTGTGCTGCCAGTAAAATACTACCTGTGCAGCACTAATGGGTAACTGCTGTGTACTGTCAGGGGGCATACAGCTGACTGGGAAATTGCTTTCTGTATATGCTCCCTTCTTGAGCCCCCTCGCCCACTCCGCCATTTCCCATACTTCCCCTTCCTATCTCACATGTGCCACTGCCTTCAGGGACTCATAGTATTTCTCATTTTTAGATCGACTTAGGGCTTCATGTTGCCTCATATCAGGCATAGCTTTTCCACATGGATATGGAGGATTGTATTTTTTTAGGAATAGTTAAATACATACATGCAAACATAAATTGATAACCCTGACATGTGCATGGAAGAGAGTGCATTCTGATTGTAAATCTGTTTCATATTGTCATTTCTGTGTATTGTGATCTAGAAACCAACACCTTTCAGCAATGGAGTTCCTGGTTCCTGAACCCAGCTCTCTTGGGGAACTGGGATACTGGAGGGAATTTTTGCTATAGGTACCAAGAAGACCTGTAGACCAGAATTATTTCTGGTTCACTTTCTTCTACTTCAATATTAATTTGAGTCAAAAGTACCTAAATACAGATACCCCGAGGGAAGAGCCAGGTGTATCAGACATTCAGATTTTAAGGTGTGAATGGTCCGTCCTTAGCATCTTACTCTCCCTGCTTAGACTCTGTGTGCTGCTCTGGGCAGGTGGGGCGGGGTTGGGGAGCTGCAGAACACTAAAGAACGAGCTTTCAAAGCTTTTTGACTGGGACTGGTGGTAAGAAATATGTTTTATATTATGACCCAGTGCATACATATGTGTAGACAGATATTTTAAACAAAAGTTTCAGGAAACACTACTCCTTACTGTTGGCAGTGTGTTTTGCTATTTTTCTGTTTTACTTTTAGTATTGTTTATGACCCACTGATTGATTTCATGGACCATTAATGGGTTACAACTAGTAGCTTGAAAAATTCCGAGTTAGAGGCTGTAACTTTTAATATTCAGTATTTCAAGAAAAGAGTAGGCTCACGAGGACTGCTGCATTGTGAAGAGCCAGAAGACTCCGTTAAGGTGGGGGCGGGGGGGGGAGTGTGCGTCTCATGTGTGATTGCAGGGAGTTTGGTGGAAGATAAATTCTGCTGTGAGCCCTGGTGCTGGCAAATGCTCCTGGAAAACATCTCTTCTCCAACATCACTCCTTAGCATAATAACGTGAATTGTTCCAAATAAACTCAACAAAATGTACCTACAGTGAGTAAAGCCCATGCTTGGCCCTGCAAGGGCAAGGGCCATGGCGCAGTATGAGTAAGAGCTACACACTCCCAGATATTTTGTCATCTACTAGGGGGTAGGGGACGGGCATGAGATAAGTACTCTAATAACCACAATAAAAGGCAGCTAGCTATCTGGGGGGCCATAAGAGAATTACTAAGCTTTGTGCGATTTAAAAATGGGACCTTGAATGAACTTTGAACGTTGAATGAGGTTTCAGCAGGTTGAGATGATAAGACAGAAGGACCAGCGTGAGCAAGAGCAGTGAGGTAGTCAGGTGTGGTGACGCTTTCGAGGAGCAGTAAGTAGTCCAGTCTGACTAACGCAGGACTTACCTAGAGAAGTGGTGGAAAATAAGGCTGGAAAGGTAGGTTGTGGAGCCTCGAGAGTCAAAGTAAGGAGGTCATACTTAGTTAAGATGATAGGAAGCCATTGGAAATATTTGAAAGGGGAATAACGTGACCAAAGCTGTATTAGGAAGCTAACACCGTGAAGGGTAATCTGAAGTGGACATAGACAAGAGGCAGGAAATCTAATGAGAGGAACATAATCTAAGTAGTTATAATGACTTGGAAGCAAGGTGGTTGCACCCAGAGGGAAAAGGAGGGATCTCCTGTGAGGTATTTCTGGAGTAGAGCATCTTCTGAAAGGTGGGCTCTGAGACAGTCCCCCCTACACAGTCCTCATGCCGGAAACCCAAGCATCAGCCTTGTCATCTCCCCACGCCCACATCACCAAGTCACTCAGAACTACCTCCAAATGGCATCTCAAATACATCCCGTTTTCTCCATCACCACTGCCACTGACCATCTGTCACCAGAACCACCCAAGTAGCCTCCTGACTGGTCTCCAATTGTGTTCTTGTCCCCTCCAGTCCATTCTCCAGAAGCGGCCAGAGTGGTCCGATGCTGTGCCTCTGCTGCTGAGGACCCTGCGGGGGCTTTCAGTCGTGGCTTGTAAGCCCCTGCCTGCTGCTCATCCTCATTTCAAGCAAGTTCACAACCTTTTAGCCTTGTGGCCTTTTTTTTTTTTTTTCTCCTCAGTTTCTCAGAAAAGACATTAAGCCCTTTCCTATCTTGGGGCCTTTGTACCTGCTCATCCCACTGCCTGGAATGCTCTTGTTCTTCACCTGACAGACTCCTTTGCATCTCTCAGGTCTCAGTTCAAATCGTCACTTCCTCAGAAAGTTCCTTTCCGACACTCTGTTTTAAAGTATGTTCCTTGTACTTCCTCATACTTACTGAAATTTCCTTACAAGTATCTGTTCTAATTTGTAATTATGTATTTCTAGATGAGGACAGAAACAATGTAAGTTTTGTTTGCCACAGTATACCCTCACTTTAACAAGGTACCTGGCTTATAGAAGAGGCATAATAAATACTTGTTGAAAAAGTCAATGTGTAAATGAATGACTAAAAGGAGGATAAAGAAGTAGACTAAGCCCTGGCTGGTGTGGATCAGTGGATTGTGTGACAGCCCGACAACAGAAGGGATACCAATTCAATGCCTAGGCTGGGCACATGCCTGGGTGGCGGGCCAGGTCCCCAGTTAAACCCCAGGTATAACTAGGGGCATGTGAGAGGCAAACCAATGGATATATTAATATTTCTCTACCTCTCTTTCTCCCTCCCTTCCCCTTTCTCTAAAAATAAATAAATTTTTTTTTTTTTTTTTTTTTTTTTTTTTTAAGAGAAGGGAAGGTGGGAGAGAGGGAGAGAAACATCAGTGTGTGGCTGCCTCCTCTATGGCCCGCAAACCAGGCATGTGCCCTGACTGGGAATTGAACCAGCAACCCTTTGGTTTGCAGGCTGGTGCTCAATCCACTGAGCCACACCAGCCAGGGCTCTCCTCTCTTTAAAAATAAATAAATAAAATCTTTTTTTTTTTTAAGTAGTTTAAAAACAAAAGAAAACTCTGCATCTGCCTGGGTAGGTAAAAAATGACAGTATCTTTCACAAATGCAGAGAGGTCAAGAGGAAAGTTAAATATTTTTCAGTTCCAGGTAATGATCTAGTTTTGGATTTACTTTAGGGGCTCCAAGGGCACCTCTGCATGTCTTGAGAATTGTGAAGCCACTATAAGCTCAGGAAAGAAGTTGAGCTTTAAAGATACAGTCTTAGGAGTCCAAATTGGTGTCATAGTTGAATCGGGGAGGGAATGAAATACCATGGAAAAGCTTATAGGAGAGAATAGAACCTACTTCATGTGGCGTATGTTGCTACCACTTGTTGATAACAATAGCTGACCGATCATTAAGGATTTACTACATGCCAGACATTGTTAGAAGTACTCAACAATACCCCACCTAAACCTGCCAGTTATGGATAATTACAGTACTGTTCTCTCTCCTGCCTAAGGTCACACCCATTTCTACCCAACTCTGGAGTCCTTGCTTTTTACCTACTGCAGTTTGGAGGAGCATGTGGGGGTGGAAAAGATAAATGCCCTTGATATCCTTTTATCGTTCCACTCTGGGTGGTTAAACCAAGATGTAATCAGCACATGAGATACCTCTCAGCTTCCAAAGCTGGAGGTGGCCAAATAGAGCAGATGGCCACCCTGCTTAGTATGTGTGTTCTCTAGGCTTGGCCATGACTGTGGTTTGGCTGTTAGACTGATCAAAAAGTGTTCTTGGGAGTAAGGATTCATTCCTCAGAGGTTCAAAATTAGCCTCACTGTGGTTAGCAACCTTTAAATCAAAGGAGGTCCTGCAATTTAGATCCCTTTGAACCAAAGTCAGGTCTGGCCCTTCAGAACTAAATCCATCTTTTTAATGCAGAAAGCTTTCTTCAGGTAGCATTGCAATGGTATTATAAAGTATTTATTTTTAGAGAGCGGGGAAGGGAGGGAGAAAGAGGGAGAGAAACCCATCAGTTGCCTCTGGTACTCGCCCCAACTAGGGACCGAACCTGCAACCTTTCACTTTGCGAGAGGGCACCCAACCAATTCAGCCACGCCAGTCAGGGCTGAGGATTTTTTTTTTTTAATATATTTTTCAAATTACTTATCTACACTCCAGTATCTTACATTGCACAACATTTTGTATTTTGAGTACCAGTTTAACTCTAATATCAAATAGAATCATTTCTTTGCAGAAGCATGTGTGAATTAAGGCCCATGAGATGATATGCATAAGCTAATTTAACAAGAATAATTACGTACCCACTGACATTAAACCTGCCTGGGCAGCCAGAGGAACTCACTGGAGGTGTTCAGTCCCACAAACTTTAAACACGGGATTTGGTCTTTAAAAAGAAAACAGCATTTCAGCTGGACCTTAAAGAGAATAGAAGATTCTGGTAAGGCAGAGATAAAAAGGGGGGCTTTACAGCTGCAGAGAATAGTGAGCATATGTGTGAGGGAGAAGTGAGAGATATCGGGGAACAGCACGTAGTCCATTTTGACTAGAACAATACAGGGTCATAAAGGAGTAGTAGAGGAAAAACTCGGCACACCTTTCAGGTGTGGGGAGGTGGTGGACAGGGTGAGGTGGTCAGAGGTGCCTTGCCTTCAGAGACCTGCAGTCCTAGGTGCAAATTCTGGATTAAATACTACTACCTGTTTCACCACAGGTAATTACTAAACTTCAGCTGTTTGTTTCTTAATGTTCCCAAAGGCCAAACTTACTAAAAAATTGAAGTCAAGAGTTAAATATAATTTTTCAAGTATATTTATTCATAACAAGCAGCAATATTTTGAAACAGGGTGCAAAATTTACGTGATTTTTTTAAAATAATATAGTCATCAAAGAAATTTCTCATTTCTAAAGAACTGCATTCTTTGTGCAGATACGTCCATTCTCCCCTGCCCTGGGAAAGTTTGAGAAGCATTTCATTGCTCATTGGGACACTGTGAGGACCAAATGAGATGACCTCTATAAACTATTGACCAGGCCTGACCCTGTCTAGTTTTAAATAGTTGTTCTCTCCCTTCCCTCAATAAGTACTCATCTCCTTCCTTTCCGAGGAGACTCAAAGTGCGGTCTTGGGACCAGCAGCATCAGCATCTCCTAGGAACCTTTTAGAAATTCAGATTCTCGAGTCTACCCCAGACCTACTGAATGAGAAACTCTGAGGACGGGGCCCAGGCATCTGTTTTAACAAGGCTTCCAGGTTGCACCGATCACCTCAAAGTTTGAGCGTCACTGGTTTAGCATACGATCACACGCCGCACAGCAGCGTGTCGGTCAAGACGGACTGCATGTAGGACGGTGGTGATCTTTGTGGTGGTGAAGATTGTAATGGAGCTGAAAAATTCCTAATGGTGTTACAGCCATCAGAACATTCCTCGCGTGTGTGTGGTGGTGCTCGTGTAAACAGAGCTCCTGGCCTGCGAGTCATAAAAAGTACAGCACGTATAGTTAGGTGCAGTACGTGATCCTTGGTCATGGTGATACACAGCTGTGTTACTGGTTTATGCCTTCACTGTATTATACTTCTGGTATTATTTTAGAGTATACTTTTTCTACTTATAAAAACAATTTTCTGTATAACAGTATGTTGGGTAACGCAGGCAGCCACCTGATACTCTTGTGCTTACCATGTTTACCGTGTCTCTTGGTTGTATCATTTTCTCTTGTGCTTGATTTAAGTCATGTGTTGTTTTGTGCAGCAGCGTGCCGTGCAGGGCTGTAGCCTGGGAGCAATAGGCTGTGCCATCTAGGTTTGTGTAAGTGATGTTCCCCCAGTGACGAAATTGCATAATAATGTATTTTTCAGAACGTGTCCCTGTCATTAAGTGCCACATGACTGTATTTCTTCAAGTAACTGTTTTGTAAAACTTTGTATCTTAATAGTACCTTAAACTTTTTGAAATGTCATTGTATCTTGTGATCTTTAGAAGAAACAAAATGCTCTCAGGTTCTTCACAGCTTAGTTTTTCCCATTTGCTAACATATATTTTTATTCTTCAAATAATATTATTGAATCATATTAATATTATTATTATAACATTATTACATCATTATCATATTATCATCATAACTGTTATCATTACCTACACCACTTGTTTCACACTTTCTTTTTTAAGATATTATTTTTTTAAGATTTTATTTATTTATTTTTGGAGAGAGGGAGAGAAGCATCAGTGTGTGGTTGACTCTCACTTGCCCGGCCCCTAATGAGGGCCTGGCCTGCAACCCAGGCGTGTGTCCCGACAGGGAATTGAACCTGAGACCCTTTGGTGCACAGGCCAAATCACTCAATTCACGGAGCCACACCAGTCAGGGCTATTTATTTATTTTTAGAGAGAGGGGAAGGGAGGGAGAAGAAGATGGAGAGAAACATCGATCAGGTGCCTCTAGTAGACACCCCAACCAGGGACCAAACCCTCACCCGGCCCATGCCCTGACCAGGAATCGGACAACAGCCTTTCACTTTGCAGGACAACACCCAACTGAGCCACACCAGTCAGGACAGAAATGCCTCTACATTTAATTTTCTCATCAAAAGTGTGAAATAATCCCTGACCGGTGTGGCTGTGTTGGTTGGGCATAGTCCCACAAGGTGAAAGGTTGCAGGTTCGATCCCTGGTTAGGGCCCGATTCTGGGGCGTGGGTTCAGTTCCCAGTCGGGTGTGTACTAGAAACAAACGATCAGTGTTCCTCTGGTCACATCGATGTTTCTCTCCCTATCTTTCTCCTTACCTTTCCCTCTCTCAAAAATAATAAAATCTTGAAAACGACCAATTTAAAACATAGAGGCATTTTTTTCATAAGGTTGTTGGACAAATAACTCCATCTTTTCTGTCCTGCATCAATCACCTTGACCAATACAGAATTCTCCTAATTGATCACCACACATGTCTTAATACAATTAATAAATTGAGACTAATAGCTTTAACAAAACTAGGTGTCATAGTTAGGGCTGCCAGGGAGAGCTGTTCTAAGCAAACTGTCTTCCTTGTAGAGTTTTTCAGGTATGGGTGTGTGTGTGTGTGTGTGTGTGTGTGTGTGTGTGTGTGTGTGTGTTGACATTTTCCCAGCAGTTGCTGAAGTCAAGGGCCAGGAGACTGAGAGCCCACTTGGAGTTCTCTTGGTAAATCAGTAATAGCTTCCTAGAGAACTTCAAAGCTTATCTACAATTTGTGTAACCTAAAAGGTATTGTATGCATGTTTATTTCTCCCTATTTTCAAAATGAGAAGGTTGGGAGGCAAGTAAGACACTAAAAATAAGGATAAACAACTGCTAGATAAGGGTTTCCCTGTGGCCTAAAATGGACTGGTTTCAGATCTAAGTTCCTCCCTACCCAAGCAGTGGCTATGAAGGTAAGAGAGTCATGAAACTCTGGGCACCCTGAATGAAAGAGCCTGCAGAAGAACTGTGCACCACAATAGTTAGCAGTAGAGGCTTCTGATAGACATGTCATTGCATTGTGACATAGGGACAGTTTGTCAGAAAGTAGGCAAAAGATCAAGCTAAAAATAATCAAACCCAGGTTTGCTCTTGACTCACATGAAGTCATCTAGTAAACTATTAAAATGCCCCATTCTAGCCATAGGCTGAGTTTTAAAATAAAAAGCTTTTGTCAGTTAAAGTCGCTTGCAGTACAAGTATTGATGATGCTATGGCATTTTCATAAAAGAAGTATACATGGTCATATTTGCTACAGCATTATTAATGTAAGGTAGTAATTTGGCAGGCACTTAAGAAGTCACTATAAAAAATTGAGGATTTATGTGCATATATTGTAGGAAGAACTGAAGTCCCAGGAGGTTACAGATTTAGTTGCTGTAGACGTGTGTGTGTGTGTACACACACACGCTCTAATGAGAAGGGGCACCCACATAGACGTGAAAAACGGCCTAGAGCTCTTGAGGTTTTCAGTTTCTGCTGGGATAGCGATTCTAAACTCATGGACTTGGAACCCGCTCTGGATTACTGTCCGTAAATATAAAACTTCTATTTGCAAGCCAGCAAGGAAAGGCCACCTGGGACAGTACGCTGCAAGGATCCCAGGGCACGCGCCTCAGACGGACGTGGGAAGGACTGGCTGTAATTGGACTACAAATATGCTGGGGCCCAGGCTAAAAATACCGAACCACAACGGCTACTAGAAATCCTCCTTCTTTAGCTAAAGAGTAATCTAACTCCACTTAATTTTTTGTTGGCCCTTCTGAAAGACTAGACAGCAAAAGCAAAACAGAGGAACTCCTAGATAGCATGCATGTCTATTACACCACGAGCCTAACGGAGTGATTATGGGAACCCAGGTCCTCATCTCACCAGAAGCTCCAGATTTCTCAAGTCTTACCCTCTTGTTTCATATTTTAAAGTATTCATATTTGTATTTTATTCTAAAATACATAATTTTTAAAAACACTTTTGAAGATTCTTCCCAAGTCTTAAAGTATGAGATTCTAATACAGAAAGAAGTAGATTATTCCCAGCTTGGGTGGTCAGGAATAGATTGGACTTCATCAGAATAAAAAACTTTTGTGCATCAAAGAATATTACCAAGAAAGTGAAAAGATAACCCTCAGAATGAAAAAATATTTGCAAGTCATATATCTAATTAGGGTCTAGTGTCCAGACTATATCAAGAATTCTCATAACTCAATAGCAAAAAGACAAATGGCCCAATTGTAAAATGGGCAAAAGATATAAATAGACATTTGTCTGAAGAAGACGTATAAATGCCAATGAGCCCAGGAAAAGAGGCAGATAAACAAGCATTGGTAAGGACGTGGACAAACTGGAACCCTCGTGCATTGCTGGTGGGAACATAAAATGGTGCAGCCACTGTGGGAACAATTTGGCAATTTCTCAAAATTAAACAGTTTATAGTGTCACCCAGCAAGTCCACTCCTGGTCATACAGTATATTTAAACAAATTGAAAGCATTTGCTCACCACAAAAACTGGTGCATAGATGTTCCTAGCATTATTATATTAGCTAAAAAGTGGAAACAAACCAATTGTACCCCAACTGGTGAATGAATAAAGAAAATGTTGTATTCCTACAGTGGAATATTATGCAGCCATAAAAAGGAATGAAGTACTGGTACATGCTACAACATGCATGAACTTTGAAAACATTATGCTAAGTGAAAGAAGTCAGACACAAATGGCCACATATTATATAATTCCATTTATATGAAATGCCCTGAATAAGTAAATTCAGAAAGGAGATTGATGGTTGCCAGGGAATGAGAGGAGGGCTGAATTGGGAGTGGACTGCTAAGAGGTGTGGGGTTTCTTATTAGGGTAATGGAAATGTTCTAATACTAGATAGTGTGGGTGGTTGCACAGCACTGTGAATATGCTGAAATCCACAGAATTGTACACTTAAAAAAAAAGAATAAAGGGGGACCACATATGATCACAGAGGTAGAGAGGAAGAGAGAACTGACCATTAGAGGATGTGATGCTGTTATCTTTTCTCCTCCTAGAATCTTAACTGGGTAACAATGAGTTTATTGTTTTACTTGCAGAAATACCTGCTAAGAAAAAGAGGTTGTATCTGCCTTGTTTATGTGTACAAAGAGTAAATTTGGCAACTCTAAAGAAAAGTTATCAGGACAGGTATTGGGGCAGGGGTTGGAGAAAGAGCAGCTAATTAGCCACTTGGCCGTGTGACAGGGCAACCCTCGGACAGATCAAGTCACAGCAGGATCAAAGGACCAGTGTTCCACTGGGAGTTCTGAGAGTAACAGAATTTTCTGGCATATGCCTAGTTTTGTTGTAGTGGTTGATTTTTTTTTTTTTAATAATCAGGATTTGTAGGACCTGAGGTTTATATAATGTTGGGGACCTTCTTTAGGGAAAAAAAATACAAAAATACCTTACAAGTTTTACAAAAATGTAAGTCAGTGTGAACATGTTGCTCTCTCCCCCCTCTACCGCTCATCCCTGCCCCCGTGAGCTTAAAAGGGCCCTGTGTAGTAAATACAGGGCCTTGAAACTGGAGCTTCAATAGCTCCTTGGAAAATCAGCTTCCTGGGAGTACTGGGTGCAGTACTTTTTAAAGGTCTGTACTCACAGACCTTTATTTTTGTTTTGTTTTTTAAGATTTTATTTATTTATTTTTAGACAGGGTAAGGGAAAGAGAGAGGGAGAGAAACATCAATGTGTGGTTGCCTCTTGTACGCCAGTTGGGGAACTGGGGACCTGGCCCGCAACCCAGGCATGTGCCTTGACTAGGAATCAAACCAGTGATTCTTCGGTTAACAAGCCAGCACTCAATCCACTGAGCCACACCAGCCAGGGCCAGACTTTTATTTTGAAAGTTGCTACAGGCTTAATTTAGCTAAATCAGATTGAAGTGGACAAAGGCCAAAATTTCCCACCCCTAGATTAGAGACTTGAGCCTGGGACTTCATATTATAAAACCAAGTAAAAGAATACTCAGATTTTAAGAAATCAGGTATAGAAGGGCTAATACAAAATATTTGCGCACACATGCAATAAATGTTTTTAAAGTGACCTAAAAGAAGTACATGTATGATGCTTTTACAAATATTTTCTCTTTTAATGTGTGCAATGGCCTGTGAGATGGCTGGTATTTGTCCCTGTGTCACTGATGGAGAAATTGAGGTACAGAGAATCTAAGTAATTTGCCCAAGCTGCAGAACTGAATTTCTTTTTACTTTTTAATTTTTTAAAGGTTTTCTTTTTAAAATTCTCCCCAAGGATGTTTATTGATTTTTAGAGAGAAAGAAAGCAGGGTGGGGGGAGGCAGGTGGGGTGGAGAAACGTCAATGTGAGTGGTAAACATCGTTCAGCTGCCTCCCTTATATGCCCAACTGGGGACTGAACCTGCAAGGTATGTGTCCCGACCAGGAATCAAACCTGCAACCTTTCGGTGTACAGGATGACATTCCAACCAACTGACCCATCTGGCCAGAGCCAGAACTGAACTTCTACACTAGGTTACCCTTGATCTGAGTCCACGGATGTTCTACAGGCATACCTTAGAGATATTGCAGATTCAGTTCCAGACCACTGCAATAAAGCAAGTTGTCATCTTTTTGCTGGTGGAGGGTCTTTCCTTCAATTTATTAAAACACACACACACACACACACACACACCAGCCCTGGCTGGTGTGGCACAATGGATTGAGTGCCAGCCTGCAAATCAAAGGGTTGCTGGTTCAATTCTCAGTCAGGGCACGTGCCTGGGTTGCGTGCCTGGGTTGCAGGTCAGATCCTCAGCAGGGAGTGCACTAGAGGCAACTACACATTGATATTTCTCTTCTCTCATTCTCCTTCCCTTCCCCTCTGTCTAAAAATAAAAATATATAAAATCTTTTAAAAAAACACCACCACCTATGAAGTGCAACAAAGCAAAGTTCAATAAAATGAGGTCTCCTGTACTCCAATCAGATAATCTAGCTAGAAGCTACCACCATGTGGTTTACTAACTTAAGAATAATTAAAATGTGATAAAATGCATTGTTTATAGGCAACAAGGGTGTCATTTTATACCTAGTAAAGGCATTGTAGTGTCTTAAAGCACCTCAAAGTCAATCTGGACATCTCATGTCCCTGTTCCAGTAAAATGAAGACATGCTAGTCATTAGCCTCTTTTAGCTTTAACATTCTTTCAATCTATAAGTTTGTAGAATTTTATCTAAAGTAACAAAATAACTATGTGACCATTCAAACAAGCCCTAGTAATATAAGAAATACCGTGATCCAGGTGTTCAAACATAAGGATAATATCCTTGACACCTCTGTTGCCACCGCACCAGACTCTAGAGGCTCCTGTGAGCATGCCACTGGTGGGTGACACTTTGCTGGCCTAGGAAGCTGGTGAGAACCTATGAGAGTCTGATTCCTGTGGCGTGACAGTAAAGGGGATTGTGGCATCAAAGTCAGTCCTTTGTTGTGTCTTAACTTTTCTGCTTTGGCCACAGGTTTCACTAGTCAATGCGTGTACATATTAGTCATTAGCACTAAGCTTAAGAAGGCCTTGCTTATTAAGAGCACTTGACTGAAATGGAGCAAAGAATTTTTTTTTTTTTTGGTTGACTTGAGAGAAAGAGATTAAAACATCAACTTGTTGTTCCACTTAAATTTACACATTTATTGGTTGTTTCTTGTATGTGCCCTGACCGGTGATCAAACCCACAACCTTGGTGTAGCAGGATGATGCTCTAACCAACTGAGCTACCTGGCCAGAGCAAAGAATTACTTTTGGTAGGACTGTGGGGCAGTGTTAAATTTAGGTTGTTTGGTTGGGTTCAGTGACTAAAAACTAATATTTAGAATGTTCATAATAACCCTTTCTCACAAGTAACATCTACTAGTTTACCTTTAAAATATCCCCTCTGTTCTTTTATTCTCAGGTCATTTTACTTTATTTATTTATTTTTAGAGAGAGGGTGGGAGAGAAACATGGATGTACAATTGGTTGCCTCTTACACACCCACAACTGGGGACCTGGCCTGCAACCCATTTATGTGCCCTGACTGGGAATCAAACCAGTGACCCTCTGGTTTGCAGGACAACACCCAACCACTGAGCTACACCAGCCAGGACTATTCTCAGGTCATTTTGATCACTTGTTTCAATTTCCCTGAATCTTACACCTCAGTTGCCAAAATGTTTGAGATACTCAGCTGGAGTTAACTTTCAGAAATGAACTGCTGTATTCTTACTACACAGTATGAGGTTAGGGACATGGTGTCCCCAAGGATTAAATTAACAAAGAAAGTATGGGAAAGCACCTACATATAACATTAAAATGAAGTCTTTACATGCTTTTAGATAGGAAGATAAGCAAATACAAACATGGGTGTGCATGTGTCTATTCACAGGTGCTGGAGTACAGATGGTTATTGAGAAACCAAAAGAATAACACAGCTGTAGTTAAAAAGCACATAGGTAGTTATTACTGACTCACAGGTGCCTGCCAAGTGCTAAGGCATGTAGCAAGAATGTCAGAGTGGAAATCAAGTGATGTGGATTCTAATTTAAGCTGTGCTCTATTAACCTTGGGTATACTAGTTATCCCCTTTGGGCCTTAGTTTCTTATCTGTCTAATTAAGGGTTTGGAGTCAGTGATTTCTAAGGTGTCTTCAGTTCTAAGAATCTATATGTCCAATGAATAACCATTCAGCATATGACTCAGCTCTAGCTAGAGAGGATTGTCAGAATGTGGAGGTGTATTGCCTGTTAAGTACCTAGTCAGTTACTTACTTATCATTAAACAGTGTCAAGTAGGGCCTGTTTGTCCTTGTCTTCTTTTCTCTGCATAGGTCTGTAGCATGAGGAATTTCTACCTCAGTAAAAGAAGAAGAAAAAAATTGAGTGGCAGATCTTCAAGGCAGAAATAAAAAGTTAAAATTATCATGTGAAAATACTTGATAAAAATAAAATACAAATAATCCATGTTCAAAAGCAGTCCTATTTTATATTCTAGTCTCTGATTCTTGGGAAAATTTAACTGAAATTTGATAAAAGAGAAGACAGATCCCAAATGTGGCCATTATTGCCCAAAGCAAAATACCCATTATCTGGGGTAACATTCCATAGTCTAGAAAAGTCACAACCTCCAGATGAGGCTCTTTTTACCGGAAATTCCATGGTGGCTGTAATCTTGTCACAGTAAATGACCCCTACGAGCAGTGACAGGCATAGCCTCTCTTGGAGAGTCTGTGTCCTTATTCCTTGATGTCCAGCTATAAGCATGAACTTTGAGTTTGCCATGAGTTTCGGTTGCTCTGAGGAGCCCACTGACCATCTAAACCAAATCTCCTCACAAGATGTGAAGGTGAGGTTTAGGGAGGAGACCCGGGACACATTGCTGAAGGCAAAGAAAGAAATGGGTGGACAAGAAATAGAGGTGGTGGGCTAGACCAGGATTCTAGGACATTGACTGCAGAAGGGATAAGTGGAAATGAACAGTAGCTAGAAGCAGCAGCAAAGGGACAAGGTGGGTAGGGAGGGCTAGAGGGGTGACAAGGAGCGCCTGTGCAGTGTTGAAGGCTCTTGAAGAGATAATGTGCGAAGAGGCTAAGTCATGGGCTTAGAGGTGAGACCATGGGTTAGAATCCGGCTTCATCAACTGCTAGCTAATCAGCACAGGTTAGATAACTACTTTGACTTGTTTGCTTACTCATAAAATAATGACAATAATATTATAATTTACCTCATATAGTGGTTATGAAGATTAAATGGAATAACTATAAAGTGCAGAATTCTCAATGCATGACACTAAATGTTCAATAAAGGTCAGTTTCAGGTATTGATGACAGTAGTTATTCTTGAGAAGAAAAGAATGAGTAAATTAGCAAGAAATATCATAAAGGAAGTTCCCAAATATGACTGGTGTGGGTAGAATTGAGAAGATTGGGACTAAAGGCAAGGAGGAGGTGTTTAAAAACAAGGGAAGGACCTCTTTCTTTGAATCTGGAGGAAAGAATAAAATATGGATTTCAAGCAGAGCTGCTTAAGTTTTCTCATGGACAGTTCCCTCAAGTCCACGGTAGAAGACTAAATAAATGTGTACTCTCAGGGGCTCCAGGGTATTTAGCATAAAGTAGCTCTGAAAAGACAAAGTCTTGAAGTGTCGTGTTATATATTTAAAGTGCAGGTACAACTTTGCATTCCATTTTGTATCATTTGTTTTAAGTTTTAATATGATTAAGTTCCTTACCAGTTGAGTTACTTAAATTTTTTCCCAGAAAATATCTAATAAAGCGGATGTGCCGCATTTGATCTTGCAGCTTCCATCAGCTGCCCCAGTGTGAGCAGCTCGTGCTTGATACATGTAAATCGACAGCGATGTTCTAAATCAAGTCAGAGCTCTCTGCCATGTTCCTGTATAATACTAACTTCTGAAGAAAGAAGAACAAATAATGTTCCGTAGCTGAGGAACTGCCCACCTAATGTTTTCAGTCACTTTGGCAAAAAGAGAGCATTGTCTGTGGTCGATTGATTCTCTGAGGTTGGGCTGTGTGTTCCCTCAAGCCCCCCATCTCATTCTGCTTCTCTCTTCCACACCGCCATTCTACCAGGAGGTGGCCCACCTCACCTGCTCACTGAGGAAATTTAGGGTCTTACTGTCATCATCCCAGTCGGCCTTTCCTATTTCTAGACCAGCCTCTACACCTTGCCCTCCAGTCTCAAGGAGAGCCAAGTTTTCTTCGCCTAAGGGAAATCCTTCTTCCTATGGCACAGGTACTGTCCTTTTCCATTCTACTGTTTTTCTTTCATAAAACACGTATGGGTAGAACTTCTCCTAGAGCTTTTTCACTTCACTCAGTGGCCGCACTCTCTGGCCCAAAGTTTAGTGCCAAACTTCTTGAACGAATAGTTTTCCTATCCAGCCTACAACTTCCTCTTTACCCACCCACTCCCTTGTGCTGCCCTCCACCTTCTGTCTCCATGCTCATCATGCTCTGCTGTTTCCAATTACTGATGACTTCATTTTGAAGTTCAGTGCTGCCATCCTCTTCCTCACCCTTCTTAGCATCTGTAACATTCAATGTTTTTAAACTCCTTTCTTACTGAAATCACCTTCTGGTTTCTCACATGTATACTATCCCAATTTACTTCCTGACTTTTTTGTTTTATCTCAGTTTCTTTTGTTTACACTTCCTTAACCACAAGTATTTTTCCAAGACTCAGCCTTGGCCTGCCCTTTTGTGGTCTGTCCCAGTGCGAGCTTATCTTTTTTCCTGGCTCTAGCTGTTATAAGCAACCCCACCACCAGTGCCAGCTTTCTCCTCCAGCCTTTGTGTCTCTGCAGTGACACCAACTTCTTTCTAACCTCTGAGATGTGGAACCTTGAGGTCAGTGGTCTTCACACTGGGGTCTGTGTACCCTAGGGGTACAAAGAGACTTTCCAGGAAATACATGGGCATGGATAAGGGAATCCATTTCCAGATTCTCGACTTCTAGATGAACTTATGTCTAAAATTGATATGCCTGGAACCATCTGGTTCTTTCCCAGTTCTCTTATAGTTACCCTTCACCAGCTGGAAAAAGGAAAAAAGGCATCATGGGTTCTTCTAGGGTGTGAAAATTCCATAGGATGCCATAAAAGTAAAGCAAAGAGGAGCAGCCCCTTATTTTACTCAGTCACCACACTCATGACAACCCCTCTGCTCACCTAGCCATCATAAAAGTAAAATTCAAAAGTAAGATGGTTGTCATGAGAGAGAAGTATTAACGTATTTGTTTGAGTTTAAAAATGAAGTTGGCCCTGGCCGGGGTGGCTCACTTCACTGGAGCATCATCCCATCACCAAAAAGTTGTAGGTTCAATTCCTGGTCAGGGCATGTACAAGAAGGTAGCCAATCAATGTTTCCCTCTCTCCCTTCCTCTCTCTAAAAACAATGACAAAACATCCTCAAGTGAGGATTTAAACAACAAAAATAAAGTTAGACCTTCTTGGACCGAAAGCAAGAATGATCAGGCCGGCTGGTCTGCCATTTGGATTACATGGCAGACATTTTGGGCGCACACCTAAAACAGCTCAGTGAACTTAACAAAAGCACACATCATTTGCTGCTGTTACAGTTACAAGCGTTGGGTGGCAATTTAACCACATGAGAGGGGTCATATGGTCTTCCAGAATTCTTTCAGGGGCTATTTCAGCAACAAAAACAGTTTGAAAGCCATTGCAGTGGCTTAACCATCTTTAATTCAGCCTTTTCCATCATCCCCACATCCTGTCAGGCCTACTGAATATTTCCCTGTTGGACCAGTTTCGGACTCTGCCTGTTTTCCCAAACCTTCCAGTTCGTTTTTGTTACTGTTTCTCCCCTGGAGGGAAACCAGTCTCGAGGTGACTATTCCACACTCTTTCCTGCCCCTGTTTCTTTTACTATATTAGCCCCTCCCTTGGAGTGAAATGCCCTTTCCTTCTGTCTTCTCTGTTTGTCCTGAACGCTGTGGTCATTACTGATTCCTGTCCTCTCCAGCCACTCCAACCTTGGCCATTCCATGCAGTTAGCACTTACAGAACATCATTGTTGATATTCTGTATCTAAAAAGCTCCTTAAGAGTTAAAAAGCATCCCTTACAATTTCTAACATGTCCCCCTTTTTGTCTAATGCAGTGCTGACCACATAATGGATGCTTAATAAATATTTTATTGACTGTCTAGAATGCTCATTTATTAATTCTTTCATCCATTCAACAAATAGTTTTGAGACCTTTTTTGTACCAGAAACTGTACTAGGTACTGGGGTCCAGTAAGAGGAAAATGAGACAAAAGCCCCTCCTTTCAAAGATTGATAAATAAGTAAAATATATAATATGTGAAAGAGCAAAAAGTGCTGAGAGGAAAGTATAGCAGGAAAAAAAACGAAGTGTGATTGGTGGCAGCTGTGGAGAACACGTGCAATTCTAGATAGGATGGTCAGGGAAGACCCACAGACAGGGTGACTTTCTGGTGAAGATCTAAAGTGAGAGAAGCTGAAAGGAGGGACTGGAGCGTATCTGTGGAAAGAGCACTCCAGGCAAGGAACCTATTATGTGAGAGCTACTAGGCTGGATCTGCTTGATGTTCCGGGAAGGGACAGCTTTGTGGCAGGGGTGGAGCAGAGATTAAGAGATAAGTCAGAGAATGGTGGGGTGGGGAAGGGGTGAACAGGTCTATAGGTTCTGGTCAGACTTTAGCTTTTGTTGAGTGAGGCTGAAGGCCGCCTGAGGGTTCTGAGCAGAGAAATGAGCAGATCAGACTTATGTTGTAATAGATTCCCCCTGGATACAGTGTTAAGGATAGACTGAAGAGGCAACAGCAGAGGCAGGGAGATCAGTCAGAGGCGACTAATAATTCCAACCAGAGATGGTACTGACTTCAGCACATGGGAAGAAGTGGTCAGATTCTGGGTTTATTTTGAAGGTAGAACAAACAGGATTTGCTTACTGATTGGGACTGAGGGTTGAGGGTAGAGGGAAGGGAGGTCAAGAATGATGGCAAGGTTGCAGGGTTTCAGCCCAGAGTGAACAGTAGGGTAAGATGCTGTTTGCTGAAATGGGGAAGGCTAAGGCAGGGTCAGGTTTAATGAGGGACATATGTCAGCGGTTCAGTTTGGGACTCGTTAAAGTTGAGATATCCATTAGGCATGTACCTGCCCAAGGAGTTGAGTAGGCTATACAAGTGTGAAATTCAGGGAAAAGTTTAGGCTAGAGATGAAAATTTGGGAGACATCAGCAGACAGATGGTATATATTTAAAGCCATGTGACTGGATGAGATCACTGGGTACTTCACTGTTAAAGCATAGGTGAAGCAATCTCACATTTATTGAGCATCTAATATGTACTAGGCTTAATATACAAATCCTAAGTAGATTTTTATTTTACTGATGAAACTTAGGCCCAAAAAGTTTAACTAATCAACCAACCTGAGGTGACAGCTAGTAAGTAGCAGAACCAGATATTCAAACTGAGATCTGTCTTAATACCAAAGTCAAAGAGAACCAACTGTATGGGAAAACATATTTGCCAATGATACCTCAGACAAGGGTTTAATCTCCAAAATATATAAAGAACTTACACAACTCCACTCTAAAGACAAGCAACCCAATTAAAAAAATGAGCAAAGGACTTGAACAGACACTTCTCCAAGGAGGACACACAGAGGATCCAGAGACACATGAAAAGATGCTCAGTATTGTTACGGAAAAGACGACTCATGATGGCCTGGGAGTTTTCAAAGTGGGGTTTATTCACGCATGTGGACCCAGTGGGTTAAGTTCCAAATACTGGGCCTCGTTCTTTGTTTCTCCACAGTATTTATAGAGTTTCATCAATATATCATAAACAGAACGTCAGAAACAAGGCACCAGGCTGGTACAAGGATTTAGGGGTCCCAGGATTCAAAGGTTAACAAATGGCTTATCTAAACATTTGTCTGCTACTTACCTAGCCTGGTCAGGCCCATTAACGGCTTAGGGACCTCTATTAACATTCCAGACGGGAAAAGCCCTGAATGCCCCCGCTGGAGATGTCCCTGCCAGTTACAGCTCCATCTCTTTCTCAGCATTCCTCAACACCATCACAGGCAGCTCCTACCTAAGAATGGCTACTAATTAGCTATGTCCCATCACAGTATCACTAGCTATCAGAGAGATGCAGATTAAAACCACAATGAGACACCACTTCACACCAGTCAGAATGGCCATCATAAACAAAGCAACAAACAGCAAGTGTTGGAGATGTTGTGGAGAAAAGGGGACCCTAGTGCACTGTTGGTGGGATTGCAGACTGGTACAACCACTATGGAAAATAGTATGGAATTTTCTCAGAAAACTAAAAATGGATCTGCCTTTTGACCCAGCAGTTCCACTGCTGGGACTATATCCTAAGAATCCTAAAACACCAATCCAAAAGAACCTGTGCACCCCAATGTTCATAGCAGCACAATTTACAGTAGCCAAGTGTTGAAAGCAACCTAGGGGCCCATCAGTAAATGAATGGGTCAAAAAACTATGGTACATTTACACAATGGAATTCTATGCAGCAGAAAGAAAGCAGGAGCTCCTACCCTTTGCAACAGCATGGATGCAACTGGAAAGCATTATACTGAGCGAAATAAGGCAGGCAGTGAAAGACAAATACCATATGATCTCACCTTTAACAGGAACCTAAACAACAAAACAAACAAACAAGCAAAATATAACCAAAGACACTGAAATAGAGAACAGGCTGACAGTGACCAGAGGGGAGAGGGAAGGGAATTTCAGGGGAAAATGGAAAGGGTTTACAGGAACAAGTATAAAGGTCACATGGACAAAAACTAGGGGTGGGTGGAAATGGGAGGGAGGTGGGGAAGGCTGGGTGGGTGGGATGGGATGGGAGTAAAAGATAGAAAATTGTACTTGAACAACAATTAAAATAAAATTTTAAAAAATAATTATATTAAAAAATACCAAAGTCATATTATTTGAACCTTTCAGTGCCTTAATTTAATAGTACATTGCATTTTAGAAAAAGTGCTCTTGTGAAGTCATAATCAGCACCCTTGTTTTTAAAAATATGATATGAATCCTCTTTTGAAAATCAGATGAAAGGGAAATCCCTTAGTCATTGATTGTCACACAGAACAAAGATTAGAATCAGAAGCTTCAATATCCACTTGCCCCAGAATTTCTCAGAGGCCTGCTTCATCTCCCTCTAATTTTAGGTAAATGTGTGTTTGTATAATTTTGTGAAACTTAGAATATTTTGGACACTGTCCTAATATGCATGATCTCCTTTGGTCTTTATAACAGTTCACTGAGGCAGGCACTAGTAATATCCCCATTTCACAGGTGAGGAAACTGACATCCAATATCAAACAGCTATTATATGTCAATTACTATTAGTCAATCTGTCACAAAAGGTATACAGGATATTGTGCTGTGGGAGACTCAAAGACATAGATCTACAGGAAAAGAGATTATAAACATGAAAATTCTGATACAAAACAAAAAAGTACAGAATGACATATTCTAGTATATAATAATTTGCCAAATGAGAATCTTAGTCCTAAATGCCATTCATTTAAGGCATAATAAACAGGATTATGAGTCCACTGTGATCAGAGTTAGCATTGGGGAAGGAGACACTTGAATTGGGTTTTGAAGAATAGATAGCATTTCACCTGGTAGAGGTGTGGAGAAGGTATTCCACACAAAGTAACTGGCATGAGCTAAAGTCTGTGAACAAAAGATACGTGTTTGGGCAAAAACAAGATCAGTTTTAGCTGAAGCAGAGAAATGGAAGCCTTAGTAGTTTAAAAGATAGACCTTGAATCTTAGGCTTAGGAATTGGTACTCTGTTGAGTAGTCAGTTGGGAGTCATTGATGGTTTCTGAGCAGTTGTTGAAAGAGTGCTCTGGTGTAGGATTACTGGGAGTATGATGCCGCAGACAGAGATCAAGTAGGGAATTGCTGGAGTTTAAAGGTGGGTGCCTGAGGGCCTTAAATGCAAATGTAACACAAGAAAATGGGGGGTGGTAAAAGACACCGCCAAGAAGGAGTCAACAGGATTTGATGACAAGATACGGGGAACTAAGGAAACAGAAGAAGCGAGACCACTTCAAGCTTTTAAATGTGGCTGAATTACCTGGAGAATGCTAACACTTTTTCATGAACAAAAGAAGAAGCCAAGAGAAGGCTGATTTAGGAGGAAAGTCATGTTTTATAAAGTATAAGACTGAATGAGACAGCAAACTAAAAATATCCAGCCAGGAAGTAAGAAATGTGGAACTGAAACTGGAGAAGTCGGGATTAAGGATGTAGATTTGTTTTTGGCATAAAGATTGTATTAAGTTACATGACAGTAGATAGAGTTTCCAAAGCAGCAACATAGTAAGAATTAAGGCCAGGAATGAATCCTGGAGGTCAGCCATATTTAGAGCCAGAAAAAAAGCCTTCGTTGAAAGAGACAGAGAAAGGTATAGATGGGTGCAATCTATTCAAATTGCAGATGGCCACCATTTGCCAGTGAAAGTAAACATAGAAAGTAAGGGTAAACATTTAGGAACTTCCATAGCAATTTGACAGTGTCATATTATCCAAGCCCATGACTCTGTATTTTACAAAAGTATTGGTCCACCCTAACTAGATAGCTCAGTTGGTTGGGGCATCGTCCTGATGCGCCAGGATTGCAGGTTTGATCCACAATTAGGACACATACGGAAGTCAACCAATAAATGCATAAGTGAGTAGAAAAACAAAACTGATGTTTCTGTCTCTCCCCTGCTTCCTTTCTCTCTCTAAAATCAATAAACATATTAAAAATAAATAAGATAAAAAGTATTGATCCACAACAGATGGGAAATTATTAAAACTGTCTCTACCACTGACTGAGAAGTGCTAGGTTAGAGGATAAAAGGATAATCAAGGAGAGGTATATGGGGGGGACAAAAAAAAAAACAGAACAGAATTATCTTCTGGAGGGCGGGCCCCTTGTAGAGACTTCCCCTGCTAGATGAGTTTTGTAGGAGCCCATCTGTCTCAGTGTATCAGCTGGTGTTGTGAGAGGTTTCATTCTGCTTCAGTAAATTTTTTTGAAGACTCTTCCAACATGTTTGCCCATTTCATGATGGGTGATTTAGAAGCGCACCTGCTGAGTGTCCAGCAATTTTTTGACCAAAAAGCAGCATGACCCCTATGCCCCACTTGATATCACCCCAAGTGACTCTTTTTTTGTTTATCCTGATGAAAAATCTTCAAAGGGATACATTTTGCCAATGTGGAAGAGGTAAAACAAAAAAAACAGGGTCAGACAAAAAAGACAAGGTCAGAAACTGTTTTGAAGAGTGAAAAAAGTCTCGATAGGTGTATTGCATCAAATAGAGAATACTTTGAAGGTGACTGAAGTTTAAACATGTAAGAATAAATACACAGTTTGTTATAAATGAATTCTGGTTTTTGGGGTGCCCCCCCACCATATACCCAAGAAAACTCAAGATATATGTTCACACAAAAACTTGTAAGCAAACATTCATAGCAGCCTTATTCATAGTGCCCAAAAAGTACAAACCACCCAAGTGTCCATCAACTGATGATGTGGTGTGTCCACTTTGGAATATTATTCAGGCATTTAAAGGAATGACAAACTGGACTTCTGGTCAAGATGGAGGTATAGGTAGACATACTTCACCTCCTTGTGAAACCACAAAAAGAATTATAACTAAATCTCAAAGCAACACCCAGAACTGTCAGGAAATCAAACTGTATGGAAGTCTTGACAACCAAGGATTTAGAGAAGCCACATTCATCCAGACAGGGAGGAGGGGCAGAGACACGGAGACAGGCAGAAAGGCAAGGTGTGGCAGCAGTGGTCAAACAGGCATGGGCAGTCCCACGGTCACATGTGGATAAAAATTGGGAGGGATACCTTGGGAGTGAGCAATCCCAAGGCCAGACCACACAGCCTGGGGTTCTAGCACCAGAAAGATAAATCCCCGTAACTTCTGGCTATAAGAACCAGTTGGAGTTGGGGTGGCAGAAGAAGTTGCCGGATTTTCAGGAAATTCTATTTAAAAGACCTGCACAGTCTTAAAATGTAAACAAAGCCACCCACTCCGGGATTCACCACCAGGGCTACAGCTGGAAGGGAGCCAGTCACATACAGGGAGTGGGTGAAGTGACTGGAAATGGGCAAACCTCCAGAAGCCAGGCAGCGGCACAGTCCCCTCTCCAAGCCCTCTCCCCACACAGAGCCACAGTGGTGAAGTGGGTTGCCCCACTCAGACAATTAGCTAAAGCTCTGCCCTACACAATTTATAGGTGCCTTTTCGACAACAGACCACACTACTAAGACAAAGAGTCAAAGCATCTCTACCTAACACACAGAAACAAACAGGGAGGCTGCCAAATTGAGGAGACAAAGAAATATAGCCCAAATGAAAGAACAGAACAAAACCCTAGATATAATAACTAAATGTAACAGAGATAAGCAACCTATCAGATGCAGAGTTCAAAACACTGGTGATGGAGATACTCAAAGAACTCACTGAGTATGGCAACAACATAAAGGAAGAAATGAAAGCTACACTAAGTGAAATAAAGAAAAATCTACAGGGAGCCAACAGTGAAGGGAAGGAAGCTGGGATTCAAATCAATGATTTGGAACATAAGAAAGGAAAAAGCATTCAATCGGAACAGCAGGAAGAAAAAAGAATTCAAAAAAACATGGAGAAGCTTAGAAACCTCTGGAACAACTTTATACATACCAACATCTGGGGTGCCAAAAGAAAAAGAAGAGCAAGAAATTGAAAATTTATTTGAAAAAATAATGAAAGAAAACTTACCTAATTTGGCAAAGGAAATAGACATACAAGTCCAGGAAGCACAGAGAGTCTCAAACAAGTTGGACCCAAAGAGGACCACACCAAGGCACATCATAATCAATATGCCAAAGGTGAAAGATAAAGAGAGAATCTTAAAAGCAGCAAGAGAAAAGCAAAGAGTTACCTACAAAGGAGTTCCCATAATACTATCAGCTGATTTCTCAAAAGAAACTTGGCAGGTAAGAAGGGACTAACAAGAAGTATTCAAAGTAATGAAAAGCAAGGACCTACAACCTAGATTACATGAAATGTTAAAGGGACTTACTTCAGAAAAAGAAGATGGTCAAAACTATGAACATTACAAAGGCAACAAATTCACAACTATCAACAACTGAATCTTTAAAAAAAATAAAAAAAAAACTAAGCAAACAAGAACAGGAACAGAATCATAGGTATGGAGATCATTTAGAGGGTCATCAGCTGGGAGAGGGAAAGGAGAGAATGGGGGAAAAGGTACAGGAAATAAGATGCATAATTGGTAGGTACAAAACAGACAGGGGGATGTTAAGGACAGAATAGGAAATGGAGAAGCCAAAGAACTTATATACCATGAACTAAGGGTGGGGACTGCTGGAGGGAAGGTGGGTACTGGGTGGAGGGGAGCAATGGGGGGAAAATTGGGACAACTGTAATAACATAATAAAATACACTTTAAAAAAAGAATGAATAACTGATGTATGCTAAAACATAAATGAACCTTGAAAACATACTAACGGAAAGACCCAGACACAAAAAGCCCACATACCCAGCACACGCAAATTCACAGAGACAGAAAAGAGACTGATAGTTGCCAGGGCAGGAGAGAATAGAGAGGGACTGCCAACAGGTAAGGAGTTTCTTTGGGGGAGATGAAACATTCTGGAATTAGATAGTGGGGGTGGTTGCACAACCTTGTGAATGTACTAAAAGCTGCTGAATTCTACACTTTGAAATGATGAATAGTACGTGAATTATCTCAATAGAAAAATAAAAGGAACAGGAACACTACATTTCATATAACCAATGAAAGAGAAGCTTTCAAAGAAAATGAAAATAAAGCAGCGCAGCTGAGGAAACCAGGGAGGAAGAAAAGACTATTGGACTTGGGCAAGATAAGAAGGCAGATTAAGGCAAAACAGTCTCTATCAGCAGTTGTCAAAGTGGAGTCTGTGAACTCCTTGGGGAGTCCTTTTTAACCCTTAAGGGGATCCATGGCATAAAAATTATTTTCATAGTAATACTAAGATGTTACCTGCCGTTCCCACTGTGGTGACGTGCACTGACGGTGAAAAGGCGGTGGTGTGTAAAGGCGCTGGTGCCTTAGTGCAAATGAAGGTGAGGTGCCAGAGTGCGCTAGCAGTCACTGCCACACACTCAAAAACAAGCCAGCTTCACTGCAGAATGTCCTTGTTGAAGCAGTAAATATTATGAATTTTACTAAAAATCAACCCCTGAGTACATACATCTTTTTAATATTCTGAAGAAATGAGAAATATACCTACAGCATTTCTGCATACTGAAGTACATACTGAAGGCTGTCTGGGGACAGAGCCCCCCTGCTTGGGTTGCGTGTTGAATTAACAGTTTTTTTCATGGAATACCATTTTTACATGGAAAAATGACAAACTTAGGCACGGATTATTTAGACTATCTATGCATTTTTGGCAGTAGTTTCTTTAAAATGTACAGCATGAGTCTGGCACTTCAAGGAAAATAACTGACAGTATCTGTGGTCAATGACAAAACTCAAGCTTTTAAGTGAAGATCAAAATTTTGTAAAACTTGTATCCGCTACCATCAGCTTGACAACTTCCCAATACATGAAACTTTTCTGTTGGAAATCAGTGGTGATAGTAAAAGATGTGACTGTTGGGTTTTTTTGATACTGTATTATAATAACGTATTATCAGTATTTGGAAGATCTGCCTAAAAAACACAACCAACATTTCCAGATGACCAGTACATGACATTACAAAAACCATGCCTGGGTAAAAGATCGATCAAAGCCCATGAGAGACCACTGATTTTCATGTAACAGAGTATGGGAAGTTCATTGATATGGTTGCTGCAGATCCCACCTCGCAACTCACCTCTAAGAAACTACTTACCTTCCCGGGCTGGTGTGGCTCAGTGGATTGAGCACAGGCTGTGAACCAAAGGGTCACTAGTTCGATTCCCAGTCAGGGCACATACCTGGGTTGCAGGCCAGGTCCCAGTGGGGGCCATGTGAGAGGCAACCACACATTGATGTTTCTCTCTCTCTCTTTCTCCCTCCCTTCCCCTGTCTCTAAAAACAAATAAAATCAAATAAAAACAAATAAAATATTTTTGAAGGATAAAATCCTTAAAAAATATATGATTTAAAAAAAAGTTTTTTTAAAGAAACTACTTACCTGTCAAGGTTTGGTATAGTATCAAAGAAGAATACCCAAATTTATCTGAAAAGGCTATTGATTCACTTTCTAGCTATATATCTGTGTAAAGCCAGATTTTCTTCATATATTTTAACCAAAACAATATATTACAACAGATTAAATGCAGAAGCAAGTTTGAAAATCCAGCTATCTTCTAAATATTGAGCTAGAGAAAGGCCAAAAATCTGTACACATGTAAAACAATGCCACTCTTCACATAAAATGGTCTTATTTGTTTGTTTTGGAAAACATAGTTTTCATTAAAAGTATGCATTTGCATGTAATGAATTAGTAATTAAATATTTTTAAATTTTCTTAGTTTATTTCTGTTTATACAGTAGATATTGATAGAGAGTAGCCACACTAACAGAGTTGTTTGGGGTCCTCAGTAACCCTTCAGGGTGTAAGATGGTCCTGAGACCACAGAGTCTGGAAACCGCTATATGTGCAGTGGGTGCTCCATCAGCTCTTCCAATCGTGTTTGAGGTGGCTTTCCTTTCTGTAAAACTGACACCAGTATCCCGCCAAGCCCACATATAGCAGTTCTAATTCCATATTCTCCTTCACACTTGTCAAAACATGCTCTATTTTCCTTTTATTTTAACATACTGATTTTTGAGAGAGAAGCATCGATGTGTTGTTCCACTTATTTATGCATTCATTGGTTGAGTCTTGTATGTGCCCTGACCCAGGACCAGGCCTACAACTTCAGCTTCTCGAGACAGTGCTCTAACCAACCGAGCTGCCAGACCAGGGCCAAAGCGTGCTCTGTTTTCTTTTCACCAGTCTTATAAATCACTGACTAATCAAATGAGGTCATATGCTATTCCTACAGAGCCCAGAAAGAGCTCTACAGGATGAAAAGGTAAATAAATTTACCAGACTTTAATGAAAACAGCTCATTTCTGTTTCTTCAAATGAAACTTCAGAACCTCTAAGATTAATAAGTAATTTCACGATTATACCGAAAATAAGGAGTTCACTAGCAACTAGGCTGTGGTCGATCCTAGTCCCTGGCTCCAGCGGCACTCGGACCTGAGTTGATGTCCAGTTTCCGACTAGAGAACACAGCGGGATACACTCCATGTGCTCGAAGACCTGAACCCTGAACAGAGCCAGACTCCGTGTATCGCAGCAGTCTGCTTTAAAATCACAGCATTTGAAACGCCCTAAGTGTTGCTCTTGAAATGCTCCCATTCTACTGTGGGTTTAGGGATAGGTTAGGTCATCATCCTGCATGTGCTAATTAAGTTTCTGAAGACCCTCCTTTAAACAAACAAAAGGGAGAAAATAGTTACAGTATTGCCAAACAGGTTCTTAAAAACCTCCCGACCAGGTTTGCAAAACAAACCGATGCCTGTTAGGTGCTATTAAAGGAAGGATAGCAACACTGAGAATTCTGTCCTCAGGACCTAGCAAGTGCTGCCACCTTACACTGGGATTTTAGTAAGATGGTGCTTCTTAACCCTAGCTGCACATCCAGTCACTCAGACCTGCTGAATCGCACTCTGACTGGTGGTGACAAGGGGGGGGAGGTACTTCCATTGTTTTTCAAGCTTTTCAGGTGACTATAGCCAGTATATGAAGCATTGGCTCCCATGAAAAAGCATGAAGACTCAGAAACACCTTGGGGGACAACACTCTCCAAAAAAACAGCACGTCCCTAAAGGGGTGCCTAGGCAGCCAGGCTTCAAAGCCTGCTGAGCTGAGCAGCAGCCAAGAGCAAGGTTTGATGTTTACACACTCACACTCAGCTCTGGTTGTCACAGCAACTCACCCCAGCGCAGTTCCTTCTTCCCATTTGCTGTTCTCTGTTATGATCTTAAGGTTCTTGGTAACCTGAATGGCCTGCTGCATTCTTTTTCTGCCAAGTGCTCCATCTTACCATGTGTTTACTAGTGGGCAATGATACTTCACCTGCCTGTGTGGAACTCAACAACCTCCACTCCCCCAAAGTACACCTGAACAGGAAATTCCACAGAGGGCTTCGAATGCCCAGAACAGAGGTTACCAGCCTAAGCAGTAAGTCTAAGGAAAGCACCCAAACCCTGGCTCTTGTCTTACATCTTTTTTTTTTTTAACCTTTAAAACAAAGTTATGGTTCCTAAGGCCTGCATTAAATTAGAAGTAGGGAAAACAACTTTTCTTGGCAGGCATAGTGAAAGCTCAAGAAGTGACTACTGATCCCTGAATAGGAAGGAAAGGCAGAAAAGCTTTAAGAAATGGATACAAGAACTCAGAATGCAAGACAGTGTAGGCCGTACTAGAATCAAACAGTTTTACACACCTCAGCAGGTCATAAAGCTATCGTGACTTTTAGAATGATTATGGCCCTGATCACCCAGAGAGTGTTAAATTACACTCAGTTTATAGGGCAGAGTACGGTGTGCTGCGTTACTTAATTTCAGGTATTCCAAATGGTTCAGGGTTTTAGTGCTTGAAAAGGTTAATAACTTAGCTATTCAGGATTTGTTTGTTTATGGATACTGTAGATAATTAAGATATACCCTGTTTATTCTATTCATTTATACCCCGATTCCTAAAACATTAAAAATAAAAAGCAAAAAATTTAAGGCAGTCATATTTTATTCTATATATTTTCTAGTACTTGGCCCTGGTTCTTAGCAATACCTGTCGACAATGTGGTGTTCCAGCCCTGCCACATCTGATAATGTGCTTGCTATGCATGAGACTTGATCCTATTTCTCTGCTCATTCATCTGCCTGTGAAAAGGGTTATAGCTATCTCCCTCTCCCTTGAGCTAGTAATCCTATATCACTTCACCTCAGATAGCTAGAAAATAAACCATCATATGCCACCTTGTACCCCATTATGTGATCTACAAACAGAATACCTGGCATATAGTAGGCATTTAGTAAACATTTGTTGAATGAATGAATAAACCAGTAATCCACAGAGTATCTATAAAATTAGCCACTTGCATGAAGCTATAAATGTGTTGAAGAGTCTAGCCCATTATGAGAAGAGCAGTCAAAAAAAAAAAAAAAAACAACAACCAGCAAATCCTGGCACCAGGATACACTACAATTTAAAAACTAGGTTACATAAGTACATAGGCTGTGATCATAAGTTCTAAAAAACAGTATGGGGCCCTGGCTGGTATGACTCAGTGGATTGAGTGCTGACTTGCAAGCCAAAAGGTCGCTGGTTCAATTCCTGGTCAGGGCACATGCCTGGGTTATGGGGCCAGGTCCCTTGTCGGGGGTGTGCAAGAGATAACAGATCAATGTATCTCAGTGTGTATCTCACACACCACTCTTTCTCTCCTCTTCCCCCCTTCCCCCTCTCTAAAAGTAAATAAGTAAAATCTTTAAAAAAAATAAAAAATAATGGGAAAAAAGACTATAACATGGCCAATTATACAACAGGATTATCCACTTACTTAAATAATTAATTGAGCACTTGGTGCATGATGCTTTTCCAAGCACTGCAGAGTTAACTAAACTCACAACTGTATTGCCAGTGATAAACTAACTGCAACCTGTAATTTAAAAGCAAGAATTGCAGCAGCTGTAAACCATGAGCAACTCAAGGCTCTAGCAGACATTTTTCTGTTACACTTAACAGAGTTATAACTCAGTGGACGCCTAGATCTCAGTATGTGGAGCATCCACATGTGTCCTATGAGTGCTATGCAACTGTGTAAACAGTCAGCAATCCCAGTGTAGCCTTATGTTCATTTATGTCTATCCTATTAAAAATCTGACTGATAGCCCTGGCTGATGTGGCTCAATGGATTGAGCACGGGCCTGCGAACCAAAGAGTTGCTGGTTTGATTCCCAGTCAGGGCACACACCTGGGTTGCAGGCCAGGTCACCAGCAGGGGCACTCGGGAGGCAACCACACATTGATGCTTCTCTCCCTTTCTTTTTCCCTCCCTTGCCCTCTGTTTAAAAATAAATAAATAAAATCTTTTTTTAAAAAAATCTGACTGATAATGCTTTACTAGCAGGACAGGGGATAGAACTATAATAGGTCATAAAAGTATAAAACTGTTTCTGGGCACAATTGGGTACCCTCAAGTCATTGTATCGTTACAGAAAAATGTGAGAGGAAATTCCCGGCGATACTCAGTAGGCTGTAAGAGAAGCCTAGCCTTGGGGCCGATTTTGTATTGCCACTATATAAAACTGCTGTCTTCAGTTCTAAATGTGTCTTTATAAAGAGACTTCTGACTCTGGGGGATATTGTTATCTTCTCTGCTGACATCCACATAATGTATGTTTTTCCTCTCTGGGCTGAGTTTCATGCCAAATAAACGTCAAAAACAAAATTGAGAGAAGGCACCAGCCACAAATAACCCTCTTCTGATCTCCCCTCAGGTTACCCCTTGGCTTTGCTTTATCGGCATTACCTGTTCTACAAAGACAGCTACCTCATCCATCTCTTCCACACCTTCACAGGCCTCTCGATTGCTTATTTTAACTTTGGTGAGTAGATTGAGTTAGCAGTGGCGCTGTGATTAGAGGGAGCCCGGGAAGGAACCAACTTGAACAAAGCTTCGGGAGAGAATTTGATTGATAGGGAAGTTACTTGCTCTGCTTGCAAAGAGCGCGTTTGTATGGACAGGAACTCTGCTTAAATTCTTTCATGTCCAGTCATGTCCCAGATGAAACATTTTGAGAGTGGTCACCCTTGCCAGACCGCATTAGCAGGGAGGCATCAGCTCCTCTCCGCTGCGGCTGTTGCTGGATCACAGATCCAAGCAGTCTCCTCAGGAGCAGCCCTGAGCTCAGACATTCAGAAATACAGTGACTGCCTGACAGTCCCTTTTATTTACACAATTAGTTTCCTTCCTTTCTTCCAGAACATGAGACCATTTTGACAAAAATATCCTAATATCAAAATAGTTTTTCTTTATGTATTCTCTTTGTGTTTAGAAGTCTCAGGATGGGTGAGAATTAAAAAGAAGTCTAAAATTTGCTCTCTTCTGCACCCAGGAAACCAGCTCTACCACTCCCTGCTGTGTGTCACCCTTCAGTTCCTCATCCTGCGACTAATGGGCCGAACCATCACTGCCGTGCTCACTACCTTTTTTTTCCAGATGGTAAACATCTTTCGCTTGGCAGCTCAGGTCACAGCTGACAGCAGTTCGGGGCTGGGGACAGGTCAGGGACTGTGGTGTAGAAAAAGCAGTGAACTGGGAGATCCGATTTCTCATCCTTTCTCCCAGTAACACTTAACAGTATGACTTTACGTAGGTCACTTTACACAGCTCCCGGTGTTGCATCTGCCAGTGGCAATGACAATACTTTACCTGCCTCAAGGAAGGGGTGCCAGCTAATCATTTGCATAGGACTGTGCATTAAGGTTCTTTGATTCTGAGGGGAGTCACTGGAAGGCAAGGCAGAAAATCAACTTAGAATGAGCTACAGAACCTAAGCATCCAAATGTTCAATTTAGCCCTCATTTTGTGGAGAAACCTGGGGCAAGTCTCTTCCCCTTTAAGTGTCTCCACTCATAGGAACTTCCTAAGGCCTTTAATGATGGGAATAGGAGCAAGGAAAAATGAAAACGTACACTGGGGGAAAAAAGAATACATTAGATTTCAGAACAAGGAGAAAATAAATCATAGCGATAATGCGATAAATACTTTCCTCTCTTAGGCCTACCTTCTTGCGGGGTATTATTACACAGCCACTGGCAACTACGATATCAAGTGGACAATGCCTCATTGTGTTCTGACCCTGAAGCTGATTGGTAAGTGAGGGGTCACTGCCTTCCCCTTTACACCGAGGCTCCTCCCCATCTGACCATAAACTTACTCTGTGCTTCCCCCCAACACTCCTGCTACCCTCAGTCCACAGGTCACATCCTCAGTGTCCTCTCCCTCTACCCACACCTTCTCTCTCTGCTCAGGTTTGGCTGTTGACTACTTTGATGGAGGGAAAGATCAGGTAAGAATGATCCCTCCAAAGAGAGGTTAAGGAACTAAACCGGAAGGAAGGAGAAAGGCTGTGGTTACCAAAAGACTGAACCCAAATTCCAGGGGCAGAGCCCCTCCCTTACCCCCAGCCTGTGTGATCTCCATCTCAGATAGCACTGAGCAAGGATCGACAACTGTAACTTGCCCGGATCCAGCTCTTGCACAAAGTCCAGAGATCAATGCCAGCAAGGCATTTGGAAAGGCAGCAGCAGCCAACTGTTGCTACACACACTTGTTTCCGCGGGAAGCAACTGCTTTTCTCCGTGCCATCCTCTCAGAGATGGCTGTCTGAAGAACCAATTCAGTGGGCCAAGGGGTGGGGAACACACAAACTGGCTCTTGCGGGGAGATTGAAGGCTATCCTGAACCATTCATTCTCTTCTTGGCATAGAATTCCTTGTCCTCTGAGCAACAGAAATATGCCATACGTGGTGTCCCTTCCCTGCTGGAAGTTGCTGGTTTCTCCTACTTCTATGGGGCCTTCTTGGTAGGGCCCCAGTTCTCAATGAACCACTACATGAAGCTGGTGCAGAGACAGCTGACTGACGTACCAGGGAAGATACCAAACAGGTAATTGCCCCTCTTGGTTAAGACCTCTGTGTAAGTGTCTAAAGTGACTTCTGCGAAGACAGCCCTGGCTGCACTCCCCAGCACGGCCCTGGCTCCCAGGCCCATGCCACAAGGCCCTGCACTGTCGTGACAGGCACCCTGTACTTGCTCACTGCAGGCAGTGGGCTCTTGTCAGCTTAGGTCACTTCCAGCCCTCCAGTCTGACCCTGTAGTGCAAAACAAACTTTCTCTCAGTTCAAAAAAATAGATTTTAAATACATATAAAAATATATCACAGCCCTGGCTGGCGTAGCTCAGTGGATTGAGCGCGGGCTGCAAACCAGGCATCGCAGGTTCGATTCCCAGTCAGGGCACATGCCTAGGTTGCAGGCCATGTCCCCCAGCACCCGCACATTGATGTTTCTCTCTCTCTCTCTCTCTCTCTCTCTCCCCCTCTACCTCCCCTCTCTAAAAATAAACAAATAAAATCTTTAAAAATATATATATATATCACAGTAAAAAATTTAAAAGTTACCAGAGAAATCCCTTCACTGAGAACATGCCCCACCTGTGTTTGAGCATTAGCTCAAACCGGAATAGGAAGGAGTGGGTTCAAAATTGGCCGTTATCATCCATGCATTGGGTTTTCAGTCCCGCTGCAGACTGAGAACATTGGTGAGACCTTGCGATCAGTAGTATTCGGAGGGGAAGCACCAGACAGGGACACGCTGCTCCTCCCCCGTTGCCCTCCCTTCCCTGTGACTCTCGGAGGTTTACTTTCACCCTTCTCATACCCAAGCATGGAGAGGAGGCTTTCCCCAAGACCGAGTATAGACACAGGCAATGGAGCTGCTCATCCCTCCCACATGGATAGCTCCCCTCTGTGATTTGTCATAGGGTGGAAGGAGTGGCCTCTGCACATTGTGACCCCACCTGTTCCTTTCCAGCACCGTACCTGCTCTCAAGCGCCTCAGTCTGGGCCTTGTCTACCTGGTGGGCTACGTTCTGCTCAGCCCCCACATCACAGAAAACTATCTCCTCTCCGAAGACTATGAAGTGAGTGGCTGCTAAAGCAAGAGCAGTGTGACTGCATCCAAGATAGAAAATGGACAGGCGAGGATCCCTGTAGGTAGCCAAGAAGTATACCACCGACAAATGCATGTTGGTTTTGCTCTAGATCTGTGAGAGTTGGTGTCAATGCCAGCCGGGCCTGGACATGCTCATCAGCCAGCACTGAACGACCTTCGCGGGCACAGGGCTGTGCCAGGTGCACTCTCAGCACCCCTTGCCACCCCAGGAGCAGCTCCTAGTTTGCTGTATTACAGCCCAGCATAGCAGCTTCTGGTCCTTTCCAGCCTGGTCCTTCTCTTGATAGAGTGGGGGCTTCTAGGGAATTCAGAATCCAAGGGAGGGGGAAGTGCTGGCTTTTGCTCCCGCCCACCTGAAAGGCTTGCAACAGTTCCATACTCACTCTAGGTAGGTTGTCTCCTTAAATTGAACATGAATACATAAAAAGTCCCTCAGTACTTAAGTGTCCCAAGTGCTCAGTACTTCAAGGAGGAGTTAAGGACAGTGCTCTTCCCAGGACTCCCCAAGGGAAAGGAGGTGAATGGATGTTCACCGGCCTCCCTGCTCGTCCTCTGAGCCTCTTGCAGAGGCCGTCAGGCAGACACGACGCAGTCAGCCACAGTGTGGAAAGGAAGAAAACTAGGGAAATTCGCCTGGCCTCACACACATTTGTTCTTCTCTCAAGAACCACCATTTCTGGTTCCGCTGCATGTACATGCTGATCTGGGGCAAGTTTGTGCTGTACAAGTACGTCACCTGCTGGCTGGTCACAGTAAGTAGCAAAGAAGAACCAGGGTGTAGACAAGCTGTGGGGGACGAGGGGGCAGAGTGGCAAGGACATTGAGTCAACCCTTCCTGCAGGAAGGAGTGTGCATATTGACGGGGCTGGGCTTCAATGACTTTGATGAACATGGAAAAGCAAAGTGGGACGCCTGCGCTAACATGAAGGTGTGGCTCTTCGAAACCACCCCCCGCTTCACCGGCACCATCGCCTCTTTCAACATCAACACCAATGCCTGGGTGGCCCGGTAAGCTGCAGAGACGGGAGGTCTGGCCCTGGGCTTATGCCTTCCACCATTTTTCCCGACTTGAGGGCAGAAGTGTATCGTCTCTTCTGTCTTCTCTCACTTTGCGTAGAACTTCCCGTCCTTCTCACATGTATACCTACACACTTAGTTGTGTCCCCACTCCTACCTGCTCCCCCCAAAACCATTCCTGTCATCATTTGAAAAACAAAAGCAAGATATGTAAGTGCCTTGAGTCCTGGGCCTTAACCCCAATTCGGCCACTGGTTTTATGTTCTCCATTGACCTGTTTATGAATATCTTTGTTATTCATCCCACCACTGGAGTGTAGGCAGGAGTAGAAAACCAGCCTGCCCTGTTCACTGCAGTTCAACACTGGGTGCTTCACAGGTACCAGTCATCTGAGGGGCTTGCCCCAGTTCACCCAGCGAAGGCTTCGGTCTGTTTTCTGTCTCTAAACTGAGACAACTTCACTGCCTTTCAGCTCTAAAGCTAATCAGATAGCACTGCACCCCTTACCCCAGGTGGCCCCAAGGGGGAGCCAGCCACCACCACTGCACTCCTCAGGGTGCTGAGAACCCAGAGGCAGGGTGGTGCGAATGAGGCTCACCCTTACCCTTTTCTCTAGTTACTTCTTCAAACGACTCAAGTTCCTTGGAAAGAAAGAACTATCCCAGGGTCTCTCATTGCTATTCTTGGCGCTCTGGCATGGCCTACACTCAGGATACCTGGTCTGCTTCCAGATGGAATTCCTCATTGTTATCGTGGAAAGACAGGTAGGCCTTGAGGGTGGCTGGTGAAAGGGGACTGTGAGAAGAGGCAAGACACAGATCACCTCTTCCCTTCCTCCCCAGGCTGCCAGCCTAATTCGGGACAGCCCAAGCCTGAGCAACCTGGCTTCCATTACTGTCCTGCAACCCTTCTACTACTTGGTGCAACAGACCATCCACTGGCTCTTCATGGGTTACTCAATGACTGCCTTCTGCCTCTTCACGTGGGACAAGTGGCTGAAGGTGAGGGGCTGCCTGCCAGGACTGGGGGACCACCGAAGCCTCAGGCAGTAAAGGCTATGCCCTATTTTGTCATGTATAATGCACACTTTTTTGCCCAAATTTTTGAGGGAAAAATAAGGATGTGCATTATACATGGGTAGTACCTGAAATGCCTTGTATTTGTTCTTGTGCTTTATAATTATTTGTTACAAAAAAAATTCTTGTACTATAATATGTTGAATATATGCTAAAATTCCTCTATAATACAAAAATCAAGTATCTAAACATAAATAGAAACTTGAATTAAAAAACTAAAAGATTTTTTCCTGAAAGTTTGGGCAAAAGACATGGGTGCACATTCTACACAGCAAAATGTGGCATACCATGCCCGTGGGCCACCTCGGTGGCCTGTATCTCTCCACAGGTGTACAAATCTGTCTACTTCCTTGGCCACGTCTTCTTCCTGAGCCTACTATTCATACTGCCTTATATTCGCAAAGCAATGGTGCCAAGGAAAGAGAAGTTAAAGAAAATGGAATAATCTATTTAAACTATTTTCCTGGTAAGTTAACATCCCTTACAGCTAAACTGAAACTACCAGGTTACAGAACCGAGCAGTAGATTGGGGGGAAGGGGTATAGTGTTCGAAATTTGTGGTGAATCTCAAGGTAGCCTGGCTTCTAGGAATCACGATATGGGACACTAACTTAACACGCCAGGAAGAAGCTTAGAAGGGCTACAGACCAGGGACTAGGAGTAATCTGACCAACCTGCCAATCAAATTTCTTCTGCAGGTGGCCTAGAGCAAGACTGGTGCAGAATCGACTTGTCTCCCTTTCTACACTCCCTCGCCCCAGAGCAGAGAACACGGAAGCCAGGGAGCAGGAACACGTGACGCTCCCAGCTGTACCTCTGCGGACAGCCAAGTCTTCATTTGGGCCAAAGGGGAAACTCTTGTGGGAGGAGTAGAGGGGCCCATGTGCCCCCTCGGACTCCCCCATGCACGTTGCCTTATCTCTCCCCCTCTAGCCAGGAATCTGTTGTGTTTTTCTTCTGCCAATTTACTATGATTGTATATGTGTCACCGCCACCACTCCCCCCATGGGGGAGTGGGGAGGGGCACAAAGCCCTGCCTGCTCCACTTTTTCTACCTTGGAACTGTACCAGATAAAATCACTTGTTTGTTCAATTTTTCACTGCTAGCATTCCTGGCTGTTGTTCAGGCACAATTCTCCACGCTTGCCATGGCTCCAGTAATCAGGGCCGTCTTCTTTACAGAAGCAACCGCACGAGTTTGGGGCTAAAGCCCAGAACCACACTGCACACACTATAACCTCACACCTTTCCCTGACCGTTAAAGACTAAGTTTAGGAACCCCCAAAGAACAACCAGGTTTGCAAGAACAGTGTTTATAAGATAAACAAATGGCAAATATACAGCCTGGCTTCCACTAGCCCACAGTCTTGGTGCAGGAAGGTCATCCTCCAGCAGTGAGCTGGGGGAGTCCAGGGATGCAGCGTCAACAGTCTGCGTTTCAGAACAAGGTCCTATCGTCAAATGACCCTCCATACTTCTTCAAAGGCTGTGGTAAGCTTTGCACAGGTGAGGGCAGCAGAAAGGGGGTAGTTACTGATGGACACCATCTTCTCTGTATACTCCACACTGACCTGAGGAGAGAACAGTTCCGTCAGCCAACTCCGCCACTGTAACAGGTTCAGTCCTCCTGCAGGCCAGGAGCACTGGGCTGAGCTCCTGTTTCACAGTGCTGTTTAATATGAATTCGTACACAGGATGAAGAAGCTTCCAGCTTTGAGGATTGCAGTCCTCCAAGGACGTGTCCTGGGGCAGGTTAGGGAACCTACGCTTATCTCCCAGCTTTGTTCTTACCCTCCATTTCCTAACTGATAAGGACAAGGATCAACGAAATACTAACTGCGCTAGGGGTTCTGCAGTAAGCTTCGGCTCTATGAAGAATCTGAGAGTTGAGCCCAGACCTTACCTTGCCATGAGCAAAGGCCCCCACCACAAAAACAATAGGGTCACTGCTGGGCACCAACTCTCGCACATCACTGACGACAGGGATGGAAAAGGAAGTGCCAATTTTCATACATCCAACTGGGAAGTGATCTGACACTGGATTCTTAATTACCTAAAGTGAAAGAGAAAAATGAGTCCCAAAGTCACTCTCAGAACCCTACCTCCAATCAGTACGTGTCCGTATCTCACCTTCAGGAGCTTCTGGGGGCCATCAGCTGCTCGAACACTGAGTTTGTGTAAAAGCTGAACTAGGGCGAAAATAAAAACGTTCAGAGCCAGGTGGAGAGAGACCGCATTTCTGCCCGGTGATCTAACCAGAAAACCCCACAGGTGAGGTGGGCCCCACACATCCTTCAGAGCTCTGCTGCACTGCTAAAATGTCATGAACAAGCAGTTGTCAGGCGTGTGACTACTTGGGTGCTGATGGGTTGGTTCACACTCCCTTTTTTACTCAGCCAGGAACTCATGCAGGCTTTACCCCTACACATGGAAAGGAATGAAGGGTCCACACTGTGGAATCAACTATGCTCCCTCTTTCTCCCTTCTTTACTCCTGCCAAGCTTATTCTGAACTTTAAGTTCTAAAGATCTCACCCATGAGGCCACAGAAACGGTCAAAGGTTCTGGGAATTCGAGTCTGGGGGTTCACTTCGATCAGCACATTCTTCTGTGTGTGGATATAGACCTGCAGCAAGCCAGCTCGGTTCAGGGGACTGTCCATCAGCATCAGTAAACTCTGGGGGAGGCAGACACCGAGGCACAGTAAGAGTGAAGAGAAGTAATATGCTACTGTTTCACATTCCATAGAAAGGCTCCAGGGGATGTGAGCTCTGTCCCTGGAGTTACCTGGTGAGCTATGTCTGGTCTCACTTCCCCAGGGTCCCGTCCGTTCTTCAACAACACAGACTTGTGTTTGTCACAGTTTAGTAGCTCATATGTCTTCCCTACCTGAAGGAGAGGGAAATGACAGAGAACAATATAAGCTGCTTTTACCTAGCCCAGTGGTTCTCAAAGTGTGGTCCCCAAACCAGCAGCATCTGGAAACCTGTCAGATTCCCAGGTTCACCCTGGAGTTCCTAAACCAGAAGCTATGTGGGTGGGCCCCAGCAAGCCCTTCAGGGGTTCACAGTGTGGCCACATTTATCCTCCCCTCCCTTCCCCTAACCCTCCTACCATAACTGATTTTAGAGGGAAAAGGAAAGAAGGCACAACCTGTGATTTCAGATTATTTAAGCTGGATGTACTTTTAAAACCTGTGGCTATTAGACAAAGCTGGTGAAGGATTCTGGGAGCAGGTGGAGTAAGGTTAATGAGCAAGGCTGAATGCTTGTTTATCACAGGAGCACTGTGATATACTGAGCAAAAGACACATGGTCACTACCTTCAGTTTGCTTATACCAAATACACACCAAGTGAAGAGCTGCAATTCTGAATGAGAAGTGTGAAAATTCTAGTGATGCAGGAGGTAGTTTGATCACGGAATACTTGTCAGAAGTAAAGTTGGTAAGATGGGTTGTTCCTAGTTTTAAGGCGTGCAAGCAAAGGGCCCTGGCTGGTGTGGCTCGGTGGACTGAGTGCCGGTCTGCAAATCAACAAGTCACCAATTTGATTCCCTGTCAGGGCACATGCCTGGGTTGCGGGCCAGGTCCCCAGTAGGGGGTGCACAAGGGGCAACCACCCACTGACATTTCTCTCCCTTCCCCTCTAAAAATAAATAAAATCTTTTTAAAAATAAAGAGGGAAAATTAATTTTAAAAAGATGTGTGAGAAAAATCAGAAATTCGAAGAAAGAAAATTATGCTGAAAAAGTGAGAACTGAAACACTGAAGGGCCGTGAGTACATATGAAATTCTTTGTAAACTGCAGAATCTCCAGGTATCCAGCAAAAAGAAACCATTCTGGAATAACGGGCATAAGAATGGCTGAGAAATACTATCCTGGCAACTCTGCATATACTGGGGTAGAAATTTGACACTAAACATCTGTCTGGATCCATCTGTAGCAGCTAAAAGAAATAGGAATAGCCCTGGCTGGTGTAGCTCAGTGGATTGAGCGCGGGCTGCGAACCAGGCATCACAGGTTCGATTCCCAGTCAGGGCACATGCCTAGGTTGCAGGCCATGTCTCCAAGCAACCGCACGTTGATGTTTCTCTCTCTCTCTCCCTCTCTTCCCTCTCTAGAAATAAATAAATAAAATCTTTAAAAAAAAAAAAGAAATAGGTATAAATTGTAATTTGGAGTCCTAAGGAGCATAAGATGGTCAGTAAAAAGTGTAAAAACATTATTAATGTACAAATACAGATTTCGAAAGGCTAAGTTTTTATGTACCAATAGAACGTTTTATGTCTGACAACACCTTAAGACATACAACTCCAAAAACTGAGGGAAGAGGCGTGTGGACTTTGAAACTGAGTAACTGAAATAACAAGAATGGCACAAAGCACAGAGCAAGAACAAAGGCCAAGAATTATGAGCATAAGACACTCTCAGTTAAACAAGAAAAAGACTCTCTTCAATAAAAGAATTCAATTTTAACCCATTAGTAAGTTATAACCAGAGTTTTTAATGAAATATCATAAAAACATCAAAGTACTTCACATGTAGTAATGTAAGTGATGGTTTATGAAACTTGGTTTCATACAGTTGAGTGTGGGTATTAGCTCACAGCGTAATTTTTATTGTGGGTTGTGGTTAAGCTTGAAAACCACTAACTAAAATAATCAGAATGAATATCATGTGCATTCACTTTCTATAATAGGCACTGGAGACAAGAGTTTTTAAAACCTTATTCTCTGCCCACATAGACCCTTCTAGTGGAAGAGACAAATAGTAAACAACCACATGACTAATTACCTCAAATTGTGATAAGCATAAAGGATAGGTGAACGGTCCATTAAAAGATTATAATAGAACTGATTTATACAGAGTCATTTCTGTCAGGAATTAACATTTAACTTAGTAATTAAATAATGAGCAACATAACAGACTCAATAACTGCTAAACAAATGAACCTTCAGTAGGAATTAAGGACGCAAAGAGCTGAGTACAGAGAGCTTCCAGTTAGAGAACATCAAGTGCAATGGCTTTAAGATACAAAGGAACCTCCTGCCTTCAAAGAGTTTAAAGAAGGCCAATGAGCCTGGAATATAAAGGGCCCTGGCCGGTGGGGCTCAGTGGATTGAGCATGAGCCTGCAAACCAAAGGATCGCCAGTTCGATTCCCAGTCAGGGCACGTGCCTGAGTTGCCTGCCAGGACCTCAGCTGGGGGCGTATGACAGGCAACTGATCGATATGTCTCTCACACAGTGTCTCTCGCCCTCTCTCCCTCTTTCTCCCTCCCTTCTCCTCTCTCTAAAAATAAATAAATAAAATCTTAAAAAAAAGAAGAAGAAACGGATGGGGGGATAATCTGAGGTGCCAGCCATGTGCTTGTGCCTCACAGCCATACCTCGAAAAATTAAGGAAATCAAGGACTTCCTGCTTGCAGTCAGGCAAAAAGATGCCAAATCTGTCAAGATAAAAATAAATAAATAAAGACAGCCCTGGCTGGTGTGGCTCAGTGGACTGAGCACTGGCCTGTGAACCAAAGGGTCGCCGGTTTGATTCCCAATCAGGGCACATGCCTGGGTTGCAGGCCAGGTGCCCGGTGGGGGATGTATAAGAGGCAACCATACATTGATGTTTCTCTCTCTCCCCCTTCCCCTCTCTCTAAAAATAATAAAATCTTTTAAAAATAAATAAAGACAATGTAAGGTCCAATGCAGCATATACCTTTATACCTTGGTCATTACAAAGAGAAGGCCCAGTGCAGCAGTCCCTGCCCCCAGGTTTGGCGGTGAAGGAGCTGAAATGAACCAGACTCACTGAGAACAACAGAGCGGGCCCAGAGGGGGCTGGCACAGCAAGACGTACCACACAAGGAAGGCACAAGGTAACGGTACGGAAGATTTCAATCAGCTATCAATTCTGTCAGCCTTGGAGTACCATTAATGACAACTTGGCCTAAATTTTTCCAGAGCATTGTCTAGGAATTTTAATGTGGTCATGACCTTTTCAACTACTGTACTTTGCCCTGTATAAGGCACTCCCGTGTGTAGTGCACACCCACGTTTTTGGTCCAAACTTTCAGGAAAAAAAATGTTTTGTTTTAATTTTTTAATTCAATTTTTATTTATTTATATTTAGAAACAAAACTGATTCTCATACTCCAGGGTATTATTTTGCAAATGAATATCATTATTTCTTTGTAGAATTACACTTTTAATGCAAAAGCATAAACAAAAGAATTAAAAACATTTATATAGCTACAGAATTAATATTACCCATGTATAATGCGAATCCTTATTTTTCCCTCAAAAATTTGGGCACAAAAGTGGACACTATACACAGCAAAATATAGTACTTAATAGTTAACATGGACTCAGTAGCAGTAATAACTAATTCCAAGTGACAGACATTACTCTAAACCCCTTACACACACTAACTCTTTAATCTTCCTGACAACGCAGTAACGTGGGTACCACTATCATCCCCAAGGAGCACAGGAAGAAATGGAGTGGTTAAGTAACATTCAGAATTAACAGGCTGGAAAGATAGCAGGCAATTAAGAGGGATGAACATAAGAGCCTATAATTAGGTTAGAAATATCAACCACAGAAGAAAATGAAAACAGATGGGGGGGGCGGTGTTTCTAAATTGCAAGCTTATTAAAGTGCCATAGTAGCTGAGGAACAAAACATGAAAAAGAATCACAAGGCAGATTACTATGGAAATGTACTACGTTTAAATGTACTACTTTTCTTTTTCATTACATTCTCCCTGTGAAGTATGAACCTCTGCTTTACAAACTGAGGACAAACTGTTCTCAAGACCACACACTTAAAATAAGTATAAGAAACAAGATTAAAATCTAGGTCCGATTTCTAAACCAGTGCTATTTCTTCTGGGCCTACTCATTGAACAAATTTAGCTCTAAACAGTAAAAGAACAACAAAGTCAGAGGAAATGGGAACACAGCACAAAGTTCTAGGCCAGAATGGCTAGATCATTTGGGAAAAGAGCCAAATGATAGGTAAAAATAAAAATGTTAAATTATTAAACAATCATCTGAAGTGGATACTAACACATAGAAGGGTGACAATAAACATCTGTTATAAAACATGAAGTCCCCACGAATAAAAGGATGGGCCAACTATGCTACAGTAACCACCTTTCTCCTTTCCTAGTAACTTGTGGTGGGATTGAGGCAGGAGACAGCATAGAACTCTGAGACTGCAATACTGCCACTGGCCAGCATTTAGCACCCTGGTTGCCAGGAAACACCTTTTACCAATTAGATAGAATAAATAGTAAACCGAGGCAGGGCAGAGGAAGGAGAGGAGTCTCACATGCTAACTCGGCAGTCCTGAGCCTGGTCTGATAATATTGCCAGGTGTTCCAACATCACAAGAAGCACTATGTTAGCAAGAAAGAAGGGAAGCCCTTGAAATTCTATGTAGCGTTTCCAGTATTTGGGAAAGAAAGCCTTGAAACTGTGCTTTCCTCCTAAGGCCTGAATGTGGGAGAGGGTCCCCGGTGCCCAAAGAGCGAGCCCATAAAATAACTTTGGTTAATGCCTACCTCTGGTCACTTTCTGTTTTACGAGGGAGTCCCTGATTATTATAGAAAGAGCCCATAAATAACTCTGGAAAGCGCCCCAATTTTAATTAACTGCCTCCTGTCACGTATTTATTTTACAACAAAAAGAACAAATGGGGTCTGGAGCAAGATGAGGATTCGGGCTAACAGACCCCCACACATACCTAAGTTTGGGTAGTCACATTCCCCCAGGAAAGCAGGCACCACAATATAAGTCCTCAGAACAAAGGTCTGTCTCTCCCCTCTCTCCCTCCCCCCTCCCCCTCCCCCTCCCCCTCCCTCGGGGGTTCTGGGGCTTTTAGGCAACTGGGACTCTGGTCACCTGGATCCAGGCTGCCCTGAGGCTTGCCACCCCGGTCTTCACCCATTCTTGCTTCTGCTGCCCTGCTTTGCCCTGAAACTTTGCCTTTCACCCCCTATTCTACCCAGTCCTGTTCTCTTCCAGGGGAATGGGCCACTAATAAACTGATTACATACTACTAGATTTGCTGATACGTAATTCTTTACATGCGTCAGCAAGAAGAATCAGGTCCCTCCCGTCAACAGGATGATGTGGGACACAGCTGTGGACGAAACTCCCTCCCCGTTAGATGACTTAACACCACAGATTTCTGGTAAATCAACTGGAGGCCAGAACGTGACAGCTGCAATGTGATTCAAGAAGGTCAGAAAAAAAACAAATACTGCCAACAGAGGACACTGAACCAAAAGATAGGCAACTAAGCCACTCTTCCTCCAAAAGCATATTCCACTTCTCGGCCTTCTCCATCCACTCTGAGCCTCTCACCCTCATCCCATGAGATCCCATTCTATCGCTAATACTAGTTCTCCACTTTCTCGTCCCACATTACCTTGACTGTCTCCAGACTGGCCCCTTCCAGCACCACAATGAGCCTACGGCCTCCCATCTTGCTTCCCGCCCCAAATCGGGGCCGCTTGGGCTCCACAACATCCCAGTCCTGTTCCTGGTCCTCACGGCGACGCTCACGAGCCTGGAATCCACCACTGGGCGCAGCCATCTTACAACCGGAAATTGTGCTAATATTCTGAAATTAGAAATTACGCTTTTCCTAATCGCTAACTTACTTCCGGCTGCCATTTTGAAAGTGGGCGCTTGGAAATTGCGCCTGTTTGCCGTCTGGCACTACCGAAGTGTCTCTGGGAGGGCAGGGTTTCAGAGAGAGGCGGGACTTCCTGGTGCGCAATTCCTGTGCGCGAAATTCGGGTCCTCCACAGACCCGGGGGCGGGGGGGAGGGTTTAGGAGGGAGCGCACTTCCGGTGCCCTTTCTCCTGCGAGCACCTGGGCCACGGACCCTCGTGTGAAGGGTGCTGTTTCTAAACTGGAGTGGGGTAGAGGCGGGCCGGCACCCCCTCCTGCCCTTTGGTGCCGCGGGCCTCAGGATCGGACATGGCCCAGAACTTGAAGGATTTAGCAGGACGGCTGCCCTCCGGGCCCCGGGGCATGGGCACAGCGTTGAAGCTGCTGCTGGGTGCCGGCGCCGTGGCCTACGGGGTCCGCGAGTCCGTGTTTACCGGTGAGCAACCCCCGCCCGCTCTCCGGACTCCTCCCGTCCTGCCGGGTCTCCGCGCACTCAGCCCCTCGCCTCACCAGGGGCTAGCATGTACTCTCCGAGCAGTGACCTGGCCTGATCTCCACCCCTCTCCCCACAGTGGAAGGCGGGCACAGAGCCATCTTCTTTAATCGGATCGGTGGCGTGCAGCAGGACACCATTCTCGCCGAGGGCCTTCACTTCAGGTAATGGCGGGCAGAGCGGATTGACCCTGACCCTTCACCCTTGAACGCCGCCAACCCACCAATGGCCGTAGTAGGACGTTCTACGGATTCAGCTCTGGTCTTTCCAGTTCTTTCCCCATCTCCCAAGACAGTGGGTTCTGGCCATAATTGCAGTAGCACATAAATGTTGTTTTCTAAAGAAAGAAGAGAATTTCTCCTACTTTGTGGTCATAAAGAGGAGAAGCAGGCCAAGAAACACGTGAGGAAAAAACTAATGAAACTGCACTCTCCCAATAACTGTATCTGTTCCCTCTCCTCCAGGATACCCTGGTTCCAGTATCCCATCATCTATGACATTCGGGCCAGGCCACGAAAAATTTCCTCCCCAACAGGCTCCAAAGGTAGGTTTGGACACTTGGAAGCCACCGACAGAGGGGCCACCTAGAGTCCACAAGGAAGCCTGGCAAGACCCCTAGGGGAAGGTGGTTGTGTCGGAGCTCTTGGGCCTTGGTTTTCACATCTGCAAAAGAGCTGGAGTACAAATACCTGCTTCTGGTGTTAAAGTAGAACATTCTGGACACACTGTGTGTGTGTTTGCACTTTAACTTTTTCTATCTCCTCAGGTAAATTCAATGAGAGTACTCTTTGTTCTTTGTGTTATTCACTGCCTAGATCAAAGCCTTGTTTTAAGGCTTCCTTCTTATTGCTTGACTTATTAATGATATCCATGAGTACAGCCCATCCTGGGGACACTGGTGCTCCTGGTTCCTCCTAGACCATATCTGGAAGCTGTCCTTTCACATTCCCCAGACCCCTTCACACACAGACATGCACACGGAGGCAAGTAACTCATCTGTAATATACTCTTGTGCTGTTTTTAGTGTAGTCACTTAACATTCCGTAAGTCCTAGCTCCTGTGAGTAAAGAATACATAGAACACAGTCCTCATTCTCAAGTCCTGATAATCTAGTAAAGAAGACAGGTGGTTATGTTAAAGCCTGCAGTAGAGGTTGCACGTAGTACAGTGGCAAATAGAACAAGAGAGGTTCACTTTATTGGTAGAGGGGTTGTAGATAGAGAAGACATCACAGTGGACAGATGAGGCTGCATTTGACCAGTGCCAGGTCACTTCTGGTCAGCCTGATTCCTCTCCCCTCCAGGGGAGTTCCAGGCTGAACAACATCACGTGGAGGAGGCCGTGTTTGGGGAAGGATACTGGGCTAAGAGGCCAGACGAGGCCTCCGTGGCCTTGCCCAGCCACTGCTGATCTCACTCTTAGACCTGCAGATGGTGAACATTTCCCTGCGAGTGCTGTCTCGACCCAATGCCCTGGAGCTTCCCAGCATGTACCAGCGCCTAGGACTAGACTACGAGGAGCGAGTGTTGCCGTCCATTGTCAACGAGGTTCTCAAGAGTGTGGTGGCCAAGTTCAACGCCTCGCAGCTGATCACCCAACGGGCCCAGGTTGGACCCACGTCCCATCACCGTCTGCATAATGTCTGCATTTTCCTCATAGGGCCCAGGGCACTGAGTATTAAGAATAATAGCTTATTAGAAAAAGCTTGTGACCCTAGTTCCATTTCTACCTAAAAGCTGCACTGATGGCCACTGTGGGAAACGAGAGCCAAGACTAGAACTCAATAGATCCTAAGAAAGGGTTGGTGGATTTTCTGCCTTTTTCAGAAGATCTGGTATTCAGCTGGTCACAGCAACACACCTTCCTTTCAGTTCTCCAGTCCCCTCTCACCACCTCTCCCTTCCCCTCCTCACCCCTCCCCTCCTCACCCCTCCTCCCAGGTGTCCCTGTTGATCCGAAGGGAGCTGACAGAGAGAGCCAAGGACTTCAGCCTTATCCTGGATGATGTAGCCATCACAGAGCTAAGCTTTAGCCGAGAGTACACAGCTGCTGTAGAAGCCAAACAAGTGGGTGAGTTCCCAGAGGAGGAAGTCAAGGATTTCTGAGAATGCAGGAGGGGTTTGGGGTTCCTGACACCTCACATTTGTGACCTTTTGACTGTCCCACCACAGCGCAACAGGAGGCCCAGCGGGCCCAGTTCTTGGTGGAAAAAGCAAAGCAAGAACAACGGCAGAAGATCGTGCAAGCAGAGGGTGAGGCCGAGGCCGCCAGGATGATATCCTTCTGCTGGAGAGATCTGGACCCAACCCTGGGCACATTGCTGTCCTGTCCTCCCTCGTGGGCTGGCTGATGAGACTAAGGCGAATGCGATTCCGTGCTCTCTGGTTCTTGGCTCTCGGGGGGGGGGGGGGGGGGGGGGTTGCAGATGGGATCTGAAATCTTCATGGGGGTCCTGAGCTTGGCTCCTCACTGTAAGACAGATCAATAGCACTGCTGGCCTTGCCTCTGTTCCTGCTGCTACCTCCAGTTCCTGGCAGCTGCCTGCAGGGGGGCCCACAGGTGAGAACCAAAGTAAGACTGGGCACGAGCCGCCTGAGCGCAACCTTGGATCTGACAGCCCTGAGGAGGGCTGGAGTGACGGAAATAGCAAGGAAGGGTCCAGGGATTGAGACCTGGCCTTGTGTGAACCCTTAACCCTACCCTGCTCACCTTGGAGAAGCACTGAGCAAGAACCCAGGCTACATCAAGCTGCGAAAGATCCGGGCAGCCCAGAACATCTCCAAGACGGTGAGTGTGAGAGCCCAGTGTCCCTCACAGGGCTTCCTGGAGAGTGAGAGTGTTTTCCATTGCAGCTCGCTGAAGTGAGGTCATTGAAATCATGCTCCTTCCGGTTTCTACACAGACTGGTTTCTCTGACACTTCCCTTCATCAGAAACAATTCTATGGGTTCCCTAGACCTTTAGTTCACACCTCTGTTACGGTACTAACACGATCACAGTTACTTGCTGCTTTGGATCATTGTGTGAGGACCGAAACCACATCTTTGTCATTGTTGGATCCCTGTTCCTAACCCCCGTGTGTTCGATCAGTGGTTTTTGAATGCGAGGATAGGAATTGAGGTTGTCTTTACTTAACACAAGCACCTGTCTTGTTTCCTTCCCTGTAGATTGCCACATCACAGAATCGTATCTATCTCACTGCTGACAACCTTGTGCTGAACCTACAGGATGAAAGTTTCACCCGGTGAGAGAAGTGACCTACACAGTGGGGTGTCGCAAAGAACATGGGATCTGCGTTGGTCACTTGGGCTCTGGAGCCTATTAGCTTAGTCATAGGACCCTTGAAAGACACCATTTCTCTGAACCGAAAGATAGAAAAGTATAGTAGACTTAAATCTCACAATCTAATGAGAAGGGGGTTATTCGTGTGAAAACCACTGTAATTGTAAAGTTTTGTTTTAACTGAAAAGCGGTGAAAGATGTTTACTCAGGTCTCAGGAACCCTAACATTGCTGCTCTGGGGCGTAGAAAGCTGCTAGGAAAGGAGAGGGGAGGAATGGCAGTGACTGAGAGAACCAGCTCTTCCTTTCCGGAGCCCGAGATGCCTGGCTTCCACCCTAATTGTCTTTTTCCCTTGGGAGCAAGGGAGGGTTTTAGACCTGGGTAGGGCTGAACTGTAAATCACCTCTGTGTCTTCTTTTTCTATGTTTCCTGTTCACCTGGTGACCTGGTGTGCACAGGGGAAGGTAAGTTGTGGGTGCACCCTTTTTTCTGGGGATCTTGCAGCTCATCTCAGGACCTACCTTCTCCGCCACCAGCTAACCTTTCTCACCTCCCTGTACACTCTTAATCAGGAGGGAGGGTGGTGGAGAAGCGAGTGACCCAGAGGCTGTTCCTTTCACATGTATATCCCCTAATGTCGCCTGTCTCCTTTATCCATGTGCTTTCTGCAGTGACAGCCTCATCAAGGCTAAGAAATGAGCCTAACGACCAAGATCTCCACCCCCAGAGAAGAAATGGAACTGTTTCTGCCCTGGTGTTGGAGGAGCCAGCTTGGGGATCCAGCACACCCCCACCCCGCCCCCAGTATCATGTGACGCTCCCCTCCATATCGTCCTAGCCCTTCTCGGATGAATGAAGACTGACCCGTTTTCAGGGGAATGACTCCTCCTCTGTGGTGGCCAGGGTTGTTGGGACAGTGCGTGATTTCTTAGTGATTTCCTACAGTGTTGGCTCCTCTCTCAAGGTTGGGAGGCGATAAACACCAGCCCAGGAATTCTCAATAAATTTTTATTACTTAAGCAGAAGTCAAGGCTTTCTGTGTCTGAGCTGGGTTAGGGGAGGCACGCATGCGCACGCTCACACAACACTCGAGTCTTTTCTCATCTTCGCCAGCAGGGGGCGCACAGACTCTGGCCAGGGGATTTGCGGAATAACAGGCCTGGGCCCTGCTGCTCACCCTGGAAGCCTAGCAGAGTCATTGGAAACAGCAGGCCCAGCTGCACTTTCGGCCCCATCCTCCCATTAAGGCTTGGAGCAGCTGTGGGTTTGCTGAGCTAGACCAAAAATGTGATGACGCCAGCAGGAGCTGCTTCCTTAGTAACAGGGTTCCATGCAGCTGTGGGTAGACCACTCATGCCTATCAAGGGTTAGGCCCTGTGGGTTGTGTTACCTGCTGTGAGCTACCCCCACTGCCAATTTCACACCCGTTCACGCTTGTGAAGGAACCGATGTGAAACAGGGCTCTACCTGCAGAGATGAGCTCATCACTCCCACAGCTCGAGACCCCCAGACAACACGTGCCAGTGTTCAGTCCCTACTTGAGCCACCTCATCTTCCCAAGACTGTCCCCACTGAAACTCAAACACCAGAGATACGAAGTCACTGCTGTACCTGATGCCACTACAGGCCAATTACCATCCCTCTTCCTTACAGGAAGACAAGGGGCATTTGGAACTGAAAAAGCACTGGAGGCAAAAGTATGTACAGGAATTACAAAGTGGGGGGGGAGGAGGTGAGTCTCACGTGGTGAGGGACTGGGTTCTTCTTCAGCTTATTCGGTTTTTGGAGAAGGTGGGTTGACTTGTCCCGGCTCTGCAGGTTGGCTGTCATGAAAGGGACAGGGAAATGGGGCAGATGGGGCAGCCCCACTCCTCAGGAGCTGGGAGCCTAAAAAAGGGCAACGAACAAGAATAAATAAATAAATGGGCCCGGCTGGTGTGGCCCAGTGTATTGAGTGCCGGCCTGTGAACCAAAGGGTCGCCGGTTCAATCCCTGTCTAGGACACATGCCTGGGTTGCAGGCCAGGCCCCCAGTTGGGGGCACGCGAGAGGCAACCTCGCACTGATGCTTCTCTCCCTCCCTTCCTCCCTCCCTTCCCCTCTGTCTAAAAATAAATAAAATCTTTTTTTTAAGATGAGTCAAGTAACCTGAATCAGTCTGCAACAGGCACCCATCCACACTTTATTTTGTTCGTTTCCCAAGGCGGGAGAAGTAGAGGTTCCTGGAAAGCAAGTATGTTTTCAAATCCTGCAGTGGCCCTAGAGGCAGCCATTTTGTCTCTTCCCCATTGTTTCCCTTTTCCTAGTGATTTACACCCGCGGCCACAGGGTAAAGGTCAGAGGTTGTTGGTCAGAAGGCCTCCATGGTCTTCAGGGCTCCCTGAAGGTCACTGCCGAGGGACCCGGCCCGGGGGCCATCTTTACCAGACAGTGTTAGGAGCTTCACAAGTAGACCATCCAACACTGTACTGGAAGATGGACCCAGAGCCGGTGGACACGCAGCTCCGGGCTAGAGCTGACCCGTTGCTACAGGGACCCTGGCCACAGGCCAGGTGAGGTCTCTTGAGCGTACATGAGCCAATCCGAAGCTCAAGGTCTGCTGTGGGTTCTGGATCCACCAGATGACAAATCACTCCAGGCTGGGGGAGGGGCTCGGAACCATTGTGTCCCTTCAGTGGGCAGCTAGCCAACGAAGAGCCACTCTGTTTGCAGCACCCTCCACTCAAGATGAAGGGGATTTCGGGGTGCGCGGGGAGCTTCAGGAATGGGGGGGGCTGCAGCCTGCTGAGGGCCTAAAGGAAAAGATGCCGCTGACACAGGGACAGGGGCCTCCATCTTTACCCGGCAGTATTAGAGACTCCCAACCAGCACCCAAACACTGCTGGGTAAGACGGGGGCCCCCACCCAACCTGCCTGCCTCTAGGCCAGGCAGTCCTGGGCCCAGGCTCCCCGTGGGGAAGCTGCAGGACCCTGGCTCCCTTCCCCCAGCCACCCGGGTCCCTGAGGACACTTCCGGGTGAGCCCTGCAGCCCGCCACCAGCTCCGCCCTGAGGAGTGGGCCCACTGAGGCCTGGGCACAGCTTCAGCAGCCCCTACCCACCTGGTCTCTGCCTCTGCGCCCCTTCCCCCACCACCCGCATAGCCTGCCCCAGCCCCCACCTACCAATTCACGGGCCCTTATCGCCCCTCGGGCAGTCCCCAGCTCAGGACCCCTCTCCCACGGCCTTCCCCAGGTCAGCAGGCCCCCTGCCCCACAGAGAGTGAGTGCTGAGGAGAGGAAGGGGAGTCGGGCCCAGGACTCGACCGCCGCCCCAGCCTGCACTCTTCCTTCTTCCTTCTCCACCGGCAGGCAGCGCAGGCTCCTCACCTGGGCCCCGCCCGCCGCCCCTGCCTGCGCACAGGTGTGTCCTGCTGCCATAGGCTGCCCCCCCACTGCCTTAACCCCTTGCCTCCCAGCGCCGGCCCACGCGCCTCCTCTGACTCCCAGCCGCCTTGGTAGGCCTCGCACCATTTCCTAGCGGTGTCCTCTCACCCGCCTCCTCTGCCCCCAGGCCTAGATCAGGGAGACTGGTCGGTCACCAGAGGGACGAAAGACAGGGCTGTCTTTGGGCCCTTTTGCCTTCCTCCTTGGCATCTCCCCACAGCCACTCTGCCCCCAACTACCTTCTTCTTCTGAGCCTCTGGCCCTGCCCTCTGACCCTGCCCTCTGACCTGGACAGCCGGAGATCCCTGCGATTAGCTTGGTAGATTCCGGTTGCGCCCAGACCTAATGCCCCATCTGTGCCGGGCATCCCTGCCCGTGGAGGGCAGACAGGCCCCAGCATGGCGCCTCCCTGTCCTCGGCCAGCCCTAGCGTTGGGGTGCCCAGCTCTGCTGAGAGGCCCGAGCTGGCCAGGAACGTCAGTACTGACCTAGACGACTCAAGTCCAGAGCAGCTCTCCTTCAGCCTGCACAGGCTCAGCCCCTGCAGTTGCCCCTCAGGGAGGGGTAACCGGGGAACCTGCTCTGTTCTCCAGAGGGACCCGAGTCAGGCGAGCTGCTTCCGGACCCACCTTATGGCTCTGGGTCCAAGTCCCAGCCTCAGGCAGCTAGCCCAAGGGCGGTTAGAGGGTGTGGAGCCTACCTTTCCTTTGTGCAGCTCTAGCTGGGACAAAAAGGGCGTTGCTGGGAGAGGGGCCCTGAGGCCCACAGGTGATGGCCCCACCCACCCACCCCCTGGAGAGCCTTAGCTCCAGGGAGCTTATTGTGTTGCCCAATCTGAGGTCTCTCCCTCCCTCTCTCTCTCTCTTCCCACCCCTGCCCTCTCCTTCCCTCCCTCTTTCTCTCCCTCCGTCCTTTGTTGTCTTTGCATCCTTCTTAATATCTTTCTGTATTTATTTTATGTTTGCGGACTGTCTCTGGGTCTGCCTCCCCTACCCTTCTCCGAAGTTCATCATCACACCCCCAGCACGACTCCAGTGCCTGTGACTCGGTGGGTGCTCAAAAGAGAAAGTGCATGCTGAATGAAGGACAGCCCACAAGGCCTCAGAAGTGTGCCTACTCCTGAGTGTGGGTGGGGGGACAGGACTCCCACAGGCTTGACTCCCCAGGAGTTAAAATAAAGCCTTACTACAAGGAAGGAATCACTGGTAGCCCACTCTGGACACAGGGCAAGGAAGAGGGGACAAAAATAAAACTGATCAGGAGCATAAGGGCGGCGGCAGCCCCAGTGGAAAGGAGGAACAGGGGTCTCCTGCGAGCATCAGGAGCCCAGAGAGCAGAGGAAGAGCCAGAGGCCCCGCACCTCCTGGACTTGGTCTCCTCAGCTCTCGGACCTAGAAGTCGGCACCGGGACTGTGTGGCTGTGTCCCACTCAGGTCACTGCCGCTGCGTCTCCACGGCCGTGGGCTCTGAGGCCAGACAGCTTGCGCTGAAATCTTAGCTTCCCTGCTCAATTGTCCTGTGACCTTGAGCAAGATATTGAATCTGCCTCAGTTTCCTCTACTGTAAAATGGGAATGATAGATATCTAGGCTGAATGAATAGGTGTAGTCTTTCAAATGGTGCCTGACAGGAGCATTTGAGATCTTGCTCCCTGGTATACATGGTCAGTTTGGCTCAAATAAACTACACACACACACACACACACACACACACACACACACACGCTGTGGCTGGTGTGGTTCAGTAGATTAAGTGCCCGCCTGTGAACCAAGGGGTCACCAGGTTGATTCCCAGACAGGCCATATGCCTGGGTGGCAGCCAGGTACCCAGTAGGGGGCATGCAAGAGGCAACCACACATTGACATTTCTCTCCCTTTCTCTTTCCTTTCCCCTCTCTCTAAAATAAAGAAATAATAAAACCTTCAAAAATATTTATTTTAAAAAATAAAATAAAAAATAAATAACAGTGCCTGACACATGGCGCGTGTGTTACAAATTATTGTTGCCTTTGCAGTTTTTGAGCCTCATCTCGGTGATCTTCACAGCTGCCTGTCAGGGTCATCCTCCACTTTCCAGGACAGAGGCTGAGGGACCTGACCCACAGCCACACTCTTAGTGTGTTAAGCAGAGTCCACAGCCAGGTCTGACTGTGAAGATGGAGCTTTTATTCGCCACCCCTCTCCACACACACACATACACACGCCTCTCCCTGCCCACCTGTCCCTCCACCCCCTTCAGCCCTTCCCACCGGGCAGCACAGAGTTAGAGACCCACACACAGTGATCCTGGGGTCTTTATTTACAAGAGTAGAAGGGTCTGGCCCCACCTGGAGCCTTGCTGGGCTATATACAGGGTCTGGGAGAGGGAGGCAGAGACGCAACCATTTAAATTACAACAGAGTTAGGCTAGCAGCTCCTAGGCTCAGGCTGTGGATGTTCACTGGAGGCTTCTACGGAGATCAGGGCTGCAGCTGCAGAGAGAAGGGAATGAGGGTGTGAGGGCGTGAGGGTGTGGCTGGAACCTGGGGAGGGGTCCGGAGAGCAGGTCTGGGAGGCCTGGGAAAGGCAGAGTGAGGCTGCAGCCATCCAGGGTAAGCTCCAGAGCCAGAGGACACTGGGGGCAGGGGAGGGGAGACCCCTGGGCAGAGGGGTCAGGGGACACTGGGGACAGGGCAGGGCTGAGCCCCGAGCAGTGGGGCCATACCATGGCCGCCTCAGGACGGTGCCCAGCTCACTTCCTCTTGAGGGAGCCCTTGCCCTTGTCCTTGTCTGCTGACCGCTGCTTCTTCACCTTCTCCTCCCGCTTGCTCTTGCTCTGCAGGTTCTCGTACACGTCCTCCTTGTGTCTGCGGTGGGTGGGCAGGTGTGGGCAGTGGCCCAGGTCAGGAGACAGTGGAGCGTCACCCAGCACCAGCAGCCCCTTCTGGGCCATTCTGCCTCACAGGTGAGAAAACTGAGGCCAGGAGATGGCGGAGAGCTGGTCACTCTCCTTGCACTAGACTAGCAGCTCCTTGGGGGCAGAGGCTCCATCTCACACCTTAATATATTACCAGCACCCAGCACAGGCCCCACGCAGAAGAAGGGCACTCAGGAAACACTAAACACAGGTTCAAGCTTGAACTTGAACCCAGGTCTCCTCAACAGCAGCACCTGTCCTCTCTGGAAAGAGAGGGCCTAGCTGAGGAGGAGAAAGGGGTGAATGCCGAGAGGTGGCAGGCAGGGAGGGCCACTCACTTGGATGAGGTGCGAAAGGCCTTGGCATGGGCGTTCTTCATGGCGGGGGGGTAGGAGATGTTCCCGTACTCCGACTCCTGGCCCTTCTGGGACTGCAGGCAGAAGCATAGTGGGAGGACAGTGGTCTCAAGCAGAACCAGGTGACACCCACTGCCCTCCCCAGCGCCCCCAGGCCCTGCTTGGCACGCACCTGCATGACCTCCAGCTTCCTCTTGGTGGTTTCAATGAACTGGGCAATGGCCACGTAAATGAACTTGTACTGCGCCTCCGTCTGCACCATGCCTGAGCGCTGCGCCCGCACCATCTGGATTGTCTTCTGGATGTCAATGTCACAGTCCAGCCCTGCGCAGGGATGACAGCTGGACATCAGGCCCAGGGGGAGGGGACACGAGGAGCGGCTCACCCACCCTACCACCTGCACCACTGGCAGCCCTCACCTTTGGTGGAGATGCTCTCCATGAGCATGTCGATGACAATGATGGTACCTGTGCGGCCTATGCCCGCGCTGGGGAGAGAAGGGGGCACCGTCAGAGGCCAGTCACACCTCCCCAGGAAGGGGGCCCAGGGCGTCTCTCCAGCCACCACTCTCTTTCCACTTCCTCCACTCCCTGTCGTGACTCCTCATTTCTGGCCAGTAGTTGCTGCAAACCCGGGAAGACCCAGGACCCCCACTCCCACCACCGTCCTGCCCATCCCCCTCCCTGGGACCTTCTCTGAAACCCTTGGCCTGAGGGAGGTCTTCCCCTTCTCCCTTCCTAAGTCATCTTTGGAGCTTCTTTCTTCAGGGCTTCATTTCCCTTTTTCTTCAGACCCTGATGGCAGGAAATGGACAGCCCTCAGACAGTGGGGTGCAGGGGCCGCACGGGTCAGGAGACATGGAGGAACAGTGCAGCAGGAGGTCTGTCTGCCTTCTCCCCCACCCTCTGCCTCCGCCCTTGGGCAGACAGAACCCAGGCACCTCGGGACCCCACATGGACCTCAGTCCCGCCCCTTCTCCGGGCCTGTCAGGCTAGTGCCCAAGTCGCGCTAATTTCAAACCCAGATTGTCAAAAATAACCCCCCCTCACCCACTTCCTTCCTGTAATGTCTAAATAAAGGCCATGGGGATTTCAAGAATTGAGTGAGAGTGTGGGGGTGGGAGGCAGCAGGAGGGTCGTTCCTGGTGATGGGTCTGCCCCTCGAAGCAGAGTATGGAGGTGCCTCCAGATCCAGGCCACCGAGCCCTGCCCCAGGAAAAGCAGTTGCTGGTGGGAAGAAAGCAGTCGAGGGCCTCACAGCCTGGCTCACGTGGAGGGGGCGGGAAGAGAAGAGCACAGAGCAGGTTTCTATTTCCCGTTCCCTGACAGCTCCCACTTCTTGAGGGCTTTCTGTATTCCAGACACAATGATAGAATCTCACGTAATCCTCACCACAGCCCTGTGAGATCCCGATTTTACAGATGAGGAAGCTGAGGGTCAGAGAAGTGAAGTAATTTGTCCAAGGTCACCCAGCCGGTGAGTGGAGGAGCTGGAATTTAAACCAGCAGTCTCTGTCCCAGACCCTGTGCCCACTTCCCCCTACCCCCAGGCCAGGCCGGCTGGGTCAGCCCATCTGTGGGACTCTGCCCCTCAGACGTGCTCCTCCTTGCTGACTGACCCTCCCAAAAGGAATGGGGTCTTCTGATCATGAACATGAGGGTCTCCCCTGGAGCCAGTGATGTATGTGCCCCTCCTGAAGAGATCACCTGTCCCTGCATACTCAGGCCAGGTGGGAGGGCACTGGCTGGGAAGGGGAGGCTGGGAGCAGCAATGAAAAGGCCCAGCACTCACAGGGCTGCAGGTAGGAAAAGAGAAGGGACGGGGGAGCCACACTGACCCTACATGGAGGGTGGTGGAGCCAAGAGGAAACAGGCTGAGTGGGCCAGTACGAGAAAACGGCGACCAGGATCTTGGGCTATTGTGAGCGCCAGTCCAGGCTCTCCCCTGACCCGCTAGCTAGGTCTGTTTCTTCATCTGTCTTTGGCAGGGTTAGACAAGACGGTACATCCAGGGAGGTCTCTGGGAAAGCCACCCCAAGCACAGGATCAGACAGTGGGGCTGGTTTAAGCTAAGTTTCCCCCATGGATCTGGAGCCCCAGGGGGTCCACAAGAGGCTGGAGGAGAGGGGAAGGCAATAAAGGAGTTAACACGTAAATTGCTTACAGTGTGCATGGCATTCAGCAGCATTTACTCACCAGCTACTATTGTTGTGATCACTACTAATCTCTTTATTATTATTCTCACCTGCAATGCACGATGATGGGCCCTGGGTGAGGCAGACTTTCCTGCTTCTGATTGACCTGGTCCAGGAAGCTGAGGACGCCCCCAGGCTCGCTGGGGACACCATGGTCAGGCCAGCTCAGGTACTGGTAGTGCCAAATCTCCCGCACCAGGTTCCCCTGGACAGAGTACGAGAATCAGTGTCCCCTACTCCCACACATGGCTCCATCCCTCCCAAACCAGACAAGAGAACAGGTCTGAGGAGGGCCTGGAAGGGGGAGGAAGTAGGGGACACTCACATTGTCCAGCGGGGAGACCTGTAGGGTGCGGAGTTTGTACTCAGCTGTGTCGTGTTCCTTACAGCTGGTTACAGTGTAGGGTCCATACACGCGCTGAGTGCCCACCTCTGGCCAATAAGGGACACATTTGTTCTGGAAGGGAAGGTGGGGGTGGAGAATGAGGCAGAGAAGCAGGCGTGAGGCTGGGCACTCTGGGCCCTGTTCTAGGTCCCAAGTCCTGGTGCTGGCCCAGTCAACATCTCTTAGATGAACAGATGAACTGGCCAAGAGTCAGAGTCTTAGGACCCAGGGCTGAGACTTGACCAGCCACCTAACTTACAAGGCATTCAACACACATAGGTTGACACACACTGCACCTGAAGCTGTGCAAACAAGGCAGGAGTCACAAATGCAAATAAAGAGGCAGTCTGCACCCCTGTGCCTCCAGGAGCTCACAGAGAGACAGGGAGACAGGAAAACATGGAGCGTGGGTGAGAGAGAGAGACTAATTCTCCCTCTAGGTTATGGAGGAAATCAGAGATGGCTTCACAGAGGAGGGAGCATTTGAACTGGGTCTTCACAGATGAGGAGTCTGTCAGGCAGAGATAGTGCAGAGAGAGGAAGTCATTTCCTAGCAGCAAGTGAGCTTGTGCAAAAAGGCACAGAAACCTGAAAGATCCTGGCCCCCTAGAAGCAATGGATGTTGCAGAGAGGCCACCAGGCCTTGAGTGCCAAGTCTTAGAGTGTGACTGAATCCTGAAGGCAACTGGGAGCCGTTGAAGGGTCTTCAGCGAGAGAACTACATGACACAGTCTGTGATTTGGATGGGATCACTCTGACTACAGTACAGAGGGTTCTGCAGTGCAGGGGTGAGGGAAGAGCCAATTCGAGAGATTTCTAAGGCAAAAGAGACAAGAGGGGCTCTTGGCCACGTGGGGACAGATGGAGGAAGAGCAGGCAGAATGTTTGCTTCAGGACACTAAGGCAGAAGCCCCATTTAAAACCTGGGTCTAGGCCCTGGCTGGGCAGCTCAGTTGGTTAGAACAACATCCTGATACACCAAGGTTGTGGGTCAGATCCCCAGTCAGGGCACACACAAGAACCAACCAATGAATGCACAAATAAACAGAACAACAAATCGATGTTTCTCCCCCGACCCCTTTTTCTCTCTCTAAAATCAATAAATAAGGGTTTAAAAAAAAAAATCCTGGGTCTGGTAGTCAGGAGAGCCCAAGGCTAGAAGTGGGGATCTGGGAGTCAGAGTGTATCTAAGATTTTGTCTCTGTGCCTATTTCCGAAGAAGGGCTGAATCCTTGCCCTCTGAGGTGCCTTTCTGCCCTGGCATCCTTTGCTTTGATGGTGGTGGGCAATGAGTACTGGGGAGGGGTGAGTGGGTCAGGGGGCGGCCAGGGGCCCAGTCTTACCCGGCCTTTCTCCACCTCCCGGGTAGTCATGACGATGACACGGCTGTTCTCCTGCCATATCATCTGCCAGAAGTCGTTGACCGTGGCATCCAGGCAGCCCTGGCTGGCAATGTAGGTCTTAGCATTCTCATCAGGGCCTAGCAGCTGGTTCTGGAAACAAGTGCAGAAGACATACACCAGGACTGTGGGCCTCCCAGCTCAGGACACGCCCTTTGCCCCCACCACCCTCAGCCACACAAGTCATCAGCTTTGCCTTTGCCCACGCACCTCTGGACCTGGTGGCCCCCGAGATGGGGAACCCCCAGGGCCCAGCCTCCCCTCCTGTATGACTTGTGGGCAACACTGACCTTGATGTAGTTGGCGTTGATGTAGTCAGATCCAGGGATGTTACTGTCACGCCCCTGCAGGATCACTCGGCTGTGGTCGACTGAGAGTGAGCAGAGAAGAGGCCAGAAGGGCCTGGGTCAGTAGGAACTCACCAGCCCCTGGGTCAGGCCCTTCCTAAACTCACAGGCTATTGTTGTCCGAGAAGCCATGAAGCTCTCGGAGCTCTGTGGGCTGGCAGGGCACCTGCAGGAGTTGGGCTGGAGGTTTCAAAGGAAGGACAGCGGTGAGGGTGGTGGGTGCGGGAGGCTCTACTGGGAGGGGTAGAGGCTTTCTGAAGGAGAGGAGGTTCTGCTGTGTGTGGGAGGGGTAGACCCTCCCCGCGATGGGCGTAGAGACACTATGATGGGGGAGGTGGGCTGAGGGAAGGAGAATCTCCTGGGTGAATGGACGCTGCTTGGGAGCAGGAGGGATGGAGGCTGCAGGACTGCTCACAGGGCAGAATGTTCTTGTAACGGTTCTTGCTCTTGTTCTCTGGCCGCTGCCCTTCCAGCCGCTCGTGCAGGTTCTTCACCTCCTGCTTCTGCAGACTCTGAGGGGCGAGAGGGGGCAATGGAGCGTCAGCCCCCAAAAGGGGTGTCCATGGATGGACATAGCATGGGGTAGGTCAGCCCTGACAGGGTAGCTCTGCTGGTTAGAGCGTCATCCCTACACACTAAGTTACTGGTTTGGTGCCCTGTCAGAGCACATGAAAGAAGCAAACAAAGAATGCATAAATAAGTAGAACGACAAACAAATCAATGTTTCTCTCTCTCTCCCTTCCTCTCTCTAAAATCCATCAATAATTGTTTTTAATGGGGCATATCAGCATCAGCAGTGGAGAGAGAAGGGTTTCTCCACCCCATGCCAGACGCCTTGATGGCCCCCATCACGAACCTCAAACTCCTCCCAGAAGCCGGCCTTGGCTGTGTCCTCCGACTCTTGCTTCTTGTTCAGTTCCAAGACCCGGTTCTCAATGTCAGCTGCGTTCACCCGTGTGGCGTAGTATGGCTAGGGAGGGCGAGGATGAGAAGTCAGCGGCTTCCAGATCTCCGAGGCTCATGGGGCTGAGGGACTGCTTGGGGAGGAGGGAGGCAACCAGACCCACCCCTCACCTGCCGCAGGTAGACAAAGGCGCCCGAGGCCTCCTCAATCCCTGTCTTCTTGAAATGCTCCACCAGGTCCGTGAGGCTGTCAAAGGTCTCTGAACCACCCACCGTGTAGCGTCCACCCTGAGGGATACCAAGTCAGGCTACCCCACAGGGCCTGCCTGAGTCTCCCTCCCTCTACCCCCAACCTTGGACGGAAGCCTGGCTGATCCTCTCCACCGCCCCCACTATGAACGCAGATGGGAGCGCCAGTAAGATCCTCCCCCCCCCACCCCCGCAACTGCCCGGCTGCCTTACCTCACACATGACCTTGATATGGGTGACTTTGAGCGGGGAGCCTGGGCCAGCCTTGGGTTGGTCACTGAGCACGGACAGCACAAAATCTCCAGGCTGACTGAGACTCTCACGCACGAGAAACGTCCAGGGCTCACCCTTGGCCTGCAGCAGTGTCTCCGCCTGCCCCCCAGACATGTGGCCATGGTACCACCTAGAAAAGGCAGCATCAGCAAAGATGAGTCCTGGGCCAAGGGGCAGTTACTGAGCTGAGATGCTCACAGAGCAGGGCAGGGAAACTGAGTATCTGTGGTGCGATAGGCACTGTGCTAGATGCTTTCACACCCACCACGACATTTAGGTCCGTTACTCACAAAAACACAGAGGTAGGTACCATCCCCATTTTACAGATGAGAAAACTGAGGCTGGTGATTATACATTGGCCCCAGGCCCTTGCTGATCCAAGGCAAGCCTCAGGAGTGCTAACCAGGTCCATGTCTGGAAGTTTAAGACAAAAGCAGAAAAGCAGGCTATATCCAGAATATTTGGAGGGGAGAAACCCAGGAAGAGTCTCCATCAAAGACAGGGCTAAGCTCAGGAAAGAGAACAAAGAGTAAGAGAAATGCAAAGGTCAAACCACAGAGAGCCATGGAGATGGGAGAGACGGAAGTCACCAGGGAGGCTTGATGGGAGAACTCCCTCAGGGAGGCGGGGAAGACAGACAACCCACTGGGGAGAGTGGTTTAGGGGGCTCTGGGGTGACCAGGGATGATGCCATTGAAAGGCAAGCTGGGGTTCAGAGGGGCTCAGAGAGGCTCAAAGGGGCTCAAAGGGGCAAAAAGCAGAACTAGGACCTTTCCCCAAAGCACACCCCCTTCCCAGGAGGAAACTGTAGCCCCACAATGCCCAGCCCCACAGGAAACCACGTGATGGAAAAAACACAAAACTCCTTCTGGGGAGAGAGTGAGAAGTGAGGTTGTGAGGTTTCCTCAGCCCAGGGACCTCGGGAGGGGGGCATTTTCCAACCGCAAGGAAGGGGGGAAAGAGGGAGGGGACCCATCTGTCTCACCCATCTCACTCCAGCCCAGAGAAGACCACAGCTCAGAGACCTCCAGAGTCCCCTGGACCCCCCCTGGGCCACCCCATCCCACCACTTAAGGACAGGCTCGAGTGCCAGGGCAATGAGGAGGGGTCCAGCCCTCTCCCCCCAGGCTCCAGGATGAGGAAGTTCCCATGCAAATGTTAGGCTGACCACAGGCACAGAGCTAGCCATCAAGGGGACAAATGCAAATTCCTGGTGGGGGGGGGCGGGCAGCAGTCAAGGCCCAGACACAGACAGAGGCTTTGAGAAAGAGCTTCCTACACACTTCCAGGGTCAGGGGTGAGCCCAGGCGTTCAGGCGTGGGTAACCAAAAGGGCTCTTCAAGTCAGCTTCCCTGGGCTTAACCAGCCCTGGCCCCAGCTCGGCTCTTCTCCTGTTTCTCCCAAGTGATGTGCACCAGGCCCGGCCCCCTCCCCCAGGGGGTTCACTCAGCTCCTTTTCCCCCTCCAGATCAATACCCAGCCTACTGATTCTCTATGGTCTGGCCTCCCCATTCTCCTCTGGCAGGACAGAGGATGGCTGTAGGCAAGGGTGGAGAGAGAGGACCTGAGGCATTCAGAGGGTGTGGGTGACAAACTCCCTTGCGTGCTGCCGGTGGGACAGGGTGAGAAAGTACTGGGGAAGGCAGTGGTGAGCAAGATCATCAATGCTGAGGATTCTCTCCTGGAAGATGTGGCTTCAAAGGAAGTGGATCAGTGGCTTCATGTTGACTGGAGAGAGGTCTGTTCGTGGTGGGACATGGGGCCTACACGTCACCTCGTCCAGGTCTAAGTTTTAATCAGTGACTTGAACAAAAACACTGATGCAAGCTGGGAGGCGAGCATCTCAGAAACACCGAAAACTGACACAATCAAGTTCGGAATCATTTCAACGATCAATACACAAGTACAGTACAAGGGCACGTTGGCTTGGCCCCAGGAGTGTGAGGGTGAAAAAAAAAAAATCCCTAGAGTTTTCCAGCTACCCTTCGCCTTAATAGGAGCTGTCATTGAGAGAGCTGCCAAAAGGAGCCACCTGAGCTGCTGAGTGTTCAGGTGCCCCCACCTCCCACCCAGACTTTAGGGAGACCACCTGGGTGTGGCCAGCCCAGGCCTGGGGCCACATCTTTGGAGCCAAAGGGACGGAAGGGAAATGCCTTGAGTGTCACCCTGTGCCCAGGTGCTAGGCCCTTGCACACGTGACTATGGGGACTATGTGTCACAGGGACGGCCAACCAGCCCCAAAGTGGACCATTCCCTCTGGTTGGCTCAGATAAAGCAGTGAGTGTCCTCAGAGACGTTAGCCCCTGTACTCCTTCTCAGTGTCCACCTCCTCCTGTAGTAACCTGTGCTGGAGGAGGGAGCAGTTATAGGAAGTCAGATTCATTTGCACAGAAGGAAGAAGAGCTTTCTAACAACAAAGCTGGCCACAAGGAACAGCCTCTCTGTCACCAGAAACGCCTGGGTTTTCGGCTGATGGGGACCCTGAAGAAGGGCAAGGCAGCCTCTTGCAATCCCGGGGGGTTGATGGGAAGGGGTGGGAGGTTAGTCCTCAGAGACACGGCCTCAGGGTCACATGGAAGAAAGAGGGCCACAGAGGAGCCAGGATGGGGACGGTGCCGACAAGCCGGGGTGGAAACAGAGCCCCTCACCTCTCACTGGTAGGGTCAGAGCAGTTAAGCGGGTACTTGAGGTGGATGATGGTGCCGTCGCGGTCCTGGAGGACACCGTGCTGCTGCGTGTAGTACTCCACTAGCTCCGTCAGTGTCGCAAACTTCTCCCCTCCATACAGGTCGTAGAAATCCCCAGAGTTCTGGATGCGAATGTGGGTCACCTGATCCCCTACCCTGCAGGACACCAGGGAGTGAGGCCCGTGGGTGCAGGAATAGCGGTGGGGAGGGCTGGGGGAGTGCTGGGGGACAGGCTGAGTATGGGGCACACACAGGATGGGGTGGACGAAGACAGGGACAGGGACATGCTGGCCCTGGGGGATGGGGAATCGGCAACGCCACAAGGGAACTGGAACAAACACCCAAAATATGGGTCCTGAGTGGAGCTGAGGGCCACCTACCTGACGGAAAGGGAGAAGTCGCCCTGGTTCTTACGACTGGGCCGAGCCAGGAAGCTCCCGTGGACACCTCGGCCCTTGAGCAGGGTCTCTGCATCCAGCCCACTGAGGTCTCGATGAAACCACCTGGGAGGCCCAGGAGGGCGGTGAGGAGAGGTCGCATGGGCTCCAGGTCACCCATGCCTCCTGCCTACCGTGGGTCCCAGGCCCTTACCTCACCATCCTGGGGGCTCCCCAAGAGGAAAGGGGTGCAGGGAACGAGGTGGTGCTGGGAGTCCGGGCAAGTGGAGCACGCTAGGGGTAAGCCTCCACCACAGCCCTCAGAGCCCAGACCACCTCACCACCCCTGCAGTCCTGGTTCTGGGGCTGCCACTCCAATGGCTCAGGGCTACCAGCAGGGCGGGGACAGGAAGGGGCGCGGCCCCCTGGGGGAACTCACTGTACTTCTCATTTTAGAGCAGAGGGAAGAGAAGCAGAGCCTGTGGAGATGGGGGTGGGGACGGGTCCCACTTCCCACGTCTGTCATCAAGGCCTCAGGAGCATGGCAGTGCACAAATAAGGACACATGTGTGCCTTGTGCCCCCCAAGCAAAGGTCATGCTCCATACATGTAACCCCATACAGTCACATGCCATCTCTCGCTGCTCCACACAGCCTTCCCTGGTCCAAGGTAACAGTGATGGTCCTGGCGATCACTGCCATTGATTGGAACCTTGCTGTCCACCAGGCACTGTGCTTTAGGGGCCTTATCTGATCTACCCCTCACAATAGCCCCGTGAAGCTGGTACTGTCTTGGTCCCCATGTTATAGACAAAGAACTGGGGGTGCTGGGAGTGTAGAGAACTTGCCCAAGGTCACCCAGACAGTAAGTGGCAGTGTCACCACAAAACCCAGCCTGTCTGGTTCTAAAGCATGTGATCTTAGCCACCATATGCCAGCTCTCTAGGCTTCAGAAAACAGAGGTGGGAGCCTCTTCTTCCATTGAGGCTGCAGCAGGAGGGGGAGAGTCCCTAACAGGCAAGACATGCAGATGCTTACAAAGGAAGGGGTGCCCGTGCCTTCCCGGCACACGCCGGTGGAGAGGGGCAACTGAGGCAGAGAGTGGACAAAATGGCCCCTGTGCAGCCTGTCAGACTTGCACATTTTCTACTTCTTGTCCTCAGGCCTCTGCCCCCACCCTGCCCTAACCGTGTGGTTGGAGCCCAGGAAAGAAATGGGGGTGTGTGTGCAGAGTCGGGGAAGCAGGTGGGGGCAGAGTTGCCAGGCCCCTTGGGTCCAACCACCCTATGCCTGAGCCATAGCTTCTTGCCACGTGGGTCTGGTATGGACCAGCCAGAGCACAGAACAGCCAGGGACGTGTCTCCTGAGGCCTGGGGACAAGGTCCCTGCCATGGCTGATATTCTCAGGGTTGGTTGACCTTGAGTGGCCATACACACTAAACGCCTATGATGCTCTCTGTGTGTGGTTCCAGGACAGGCACCACCCAACCAAACTGAGACGAAGGACACCCAACAAAGGATATAGAAGAGAGTCATATTGGTGGCTTCCCCTAGGGAGGGAGTCTGGGCTGGCTGGAGGAGAGGGCTGGGAGGGACATCAACTTCTCCCTTATACCTTTTTGAAAACTTGTAGCATGGCATGCATTATCTTTATAAAAATAAATTCACCCTGTCCTGTGAGGCTCAGTGGATTGAGTGCCAGACTGCAAAGCAAAGGGCCGCCAGGTCGATTCCCAGTTGGGGCACAGGCCTGGGTTGTGGGCCAGGTCCCCAGTAGGAGGTGCACGAGAGGCAACCACACATTGATGTTCTCGCTCTCTCTTTCTCCTCCCTTCCCCTCTCTCTAAAAAATAAATAAAATATTTTAAAAATAATAAAAATAAATTGACTGGAAGAATGCAATTTCCAGGGAAGTTCTGGGGTGTTGGTAATGCCCTACATCTTGATCTAGGTCGTGCATACATGAGTGTGTTAATCTGAGGTTCATCAGGCTGTGTGCTTCATATTAATGCACATTATGTATACCATGCCTAATTAAAAACTAAGGAAAAACAAATAACACTGTTAAAGTCCAACAAAAGTCTATTTTTCCTATGATGACTACTATATCATTTTTTGAAACATCCAACATCAATGTCCACCCTAGGGCTTTTTATCCCCTCTTCCTGGTACGTGGGGGACTTGCTCCGTCCATTTATTGTATGGTCTAACACTAACTGCCCTCCAGCCTTGGACAGCCACACTGAAGACCACGAGCTCTCTCCCACGGCAGGGGCAAGAAGAGCAGCTGCAAGGTCCACTCCGCCACTGAGGGCCCCTGCCAGTCTCGCTTACCTCCAAGTGCTCAAACTTCACACAATGCCTCACATACAGTGCATGTCCAACAAACAAGCTCATCAATACCCACGCCCCTCCGTGGCCACAGGTCCAGCTCCTGGTCCTACAAATATACCTCTGGCTTGTCATATACAGACATGTGCACACACACACACAGAGTCATCCATCTATGTACACACAGTCTCACTACATGCACCTCGTCTGCCATGTCCAGTACAAATACCCACATGGAGTTGTGCTGGTGGTACAGCGGTGAGTGTAGCTGCCCTCCAGATAACCACATGGACACCCCATCCTGACCCACACAAAGTGGCAGGTCCATGCTCAGCACTGAACACCTGCTGCATCCTGGCCCCGGGGAAAACGTCCTTCTGGGGCTTAACCCCCCTTGGTAGGAAGAAACTAGCTGGGCTCTGACCCATGGAAGAGGCAGGGATTTTTCTGAAGGGTGTCAAGCCAAAAGACAGACACTAAGGTAAGATGTACAGCATCCGATGTCCCCTTAACAGGAAAATAAGCAACAACCACCTTCCTTACCTTGGCAGAAGCACCCCGGTGCTGGCGGAGCACTCACACACACAGAATCCTGCTTGGGCCTCACGCATCCCTGTGATGTAGGGCTTATTTTCCCCGTTTTTTTAAGGGAGGAAAACAGGCTCAAGGAGGCTGAGAGTTACAAAAGTCAGAGCCTAACAGTTCTGAAGAAAAAACTATTCACAGGGGAAGCAGGGAGACAAAGGGAGACGGACAGAAATCAGTGGTGATGCAGAAAGACAGCCAGTCGAGAAGAGCAAACAAGGCAAAATAATCCCAAGAAAGTGGTCCAGCTTCCCCGAGCCTCAGTATCCGCACCTGAAAACTGGGCTTAACAGTACTTCCCAAATACAGATACAGAAAGACTGATGTGTAATAGGGTTTTAGTACCAACAGCATCTACATTACAAGTTAATCCACAAGCCAACCCCATTTAGTAGGTCTCATTAGCCCAATTTTAGAAACAAAAATGAAGGCTCAGAGAAGTTAAATAAGTTGCCCAAGGTCACAAGCTCATGAGCGAGAAGGTGGACAGACCGAGGCTGTCTGACACCAGAGCTGGCTGTCCTTCCCAACACATGGACCGCACTGCTGGAGCAAGCTTCACTGGGAGGTGGGAAGGTGCTGGCATGGCCCCCGGGAGAAGCTCGGAGGCTGGAGCTCCCAGGAGGCAGCACCAAGGTGGCAGGCCCTGGATGCACTGGAGCAGGGCTGGGTGTGAGGGGTGAGCCCTCTGCTGCAAGGCTGCGCTGAGAGGCTGGGACCTGTTGCAGAGGATCTTTCCAGACCAGGCTGAGGGACCAAGGAAGGGTTCTGCACCAGGAGAGGCTTTACCACCCACCTACTAGGAAAACGACCATGGCAGGCAAATAAAAGGGAGCAGGGTGGGTAGCCCTGGCTGGTGTGGCTCAGTGGACTGAGTACTAGCCTGCGAACCGAAAGGTCACAGGTTGGATTCCCAGTCAGGCCACATGCCTGGGTTGCGGGGCAGGTCCCCAGTTGAGAGGCAACTAATCAATATATCTCAAAAATAAAAATAAAATAAAAGGCATCAGGGAAACTGATAGACTGGATAAGAATCGCTGACAGTGACCGGACGTGCACTGGGGAAGGCAGCACAGGTGGAAAAGAGAGGGGCAACCAACCCACCAACCCACAGACACTCCAGCAGGTCTTCGCTGCAAGAGCCAGACTCTCACAGGTCGCCCTGGGCCTCGCCTTCCCCTCCACTCGTTCACTCCAGGCACACTGTCCTTGTGTCACTATTCCCACAGCAAGGCCATCCCCTCTGCCCAGGGTGCTACACTGGCTCTTCTAGGTCTCGGCTCGTCCCCCCTCAGGAAAGCCCTCCTTGCCCCTCACGCTGCTCCTCGAGCGGCAGCCCCAGCCACCAGTTGTTTCGTTTCACGCTGAGAATCTGAAATCAGCCCGTCTGTTGCATTCTTCGTGTGGTCTGCCGCCTCCCACTGAAGTGAGGCTCTGTGAGAGCAGCGACACGCACACCAGCGTGCTGCAAGAATGCTTGAAACGTGTTGTACCTGACCATGTAGTCAGGGGCACTGACCTCTTTCCCCTTAGATTGTCATTTTTTAAAAAAAAATGACAACAGCCAACACAACAATAACTGTCCAGTATGAATAAATCAAAATTATACCTATTTTTTGTGTCAGATCGGCAAAAAACGTATGTTTTTAGTGTGCCACAGAATTTTAGTAATTCATTTATGTGTGCCCTGAGATGAAAAAGGTTGAAAACCACTGGGCTGCCACCTTAAAAAGTACCAGGCACACAACAGATGCTCACTGTGTATCTGGTGAGTGAATGATGCAGGGGAGGGGTAAGGAAGTGGAACAAAGGCACACTTTCTTGGGTTTGCCCTTTGGACACATTATGTCACAGGTGATGCGGACTACCCAGGGGGCCAGGTCTTAAGCAGACAGCAGAAGCAGGGGACCAGAGGCTGGAGAGAGAAATGCAATGGTGAGAAGACACATCTGTCAGGGGAACAGTGCTGGAGAAGAAGGGGGAGCCCCCCACCAGGAGCACAAATGAACCTGGAGTTCCTCAAAACTTGATGCAGACCCAGGGCTGGGAGCAACGACAAACTGCATTCATGGTCACTCACACACCTGTCAGGAATGAGCATGAACCTTGCCCCTCCCTCCCAAATTAACCGGAGACGGTAACACTCAGGTGGAACAGGAGACTTACCCACGAGACAGCATCTCCCCTGAGGGATGGGGGTGTCACAGGCAGCGGGCCACAAAGAGCAGGGCTAAACCCAAGGTGCAGCAGTGTAGTGGCCCAAACCTGGTGAAAAGTGCTCTGAACTCAGCCACTTCCTCCTCGATGCTGTCCACTGGGCCAATGGTACAGCAGGAACAAGCCTCTGGACTAATGATCCCCAGAAAAGGAACAGGTGGGAGGCCTGGCCTCAGACCAACCACAGCAGCCTGCTTTTCCCCTCCAGCTCTACTTCTTGGTCGGGAGTCCAGGACTGCCGCCTGCCTGTCCAGGGCCTCCTTCCCTTGGGAGGGGAGGAGCCACCTGGAGCTCCACCTGGAGCTCCAGCTGACATGGCAGCAAGCGGGCGGGTGGGGGCAAAGACCAGGAAGTAACCCTGGCCAATCGAACACCAACCAATGGGGAGCCTCTTGGTCCACAGCCACCAACAGGCCTCAGGAAAAGCTCAGAAAGCCCCACTCCTCAGCAGAGGTACTGCCTGTGCAGGCCTACCAACCCAGGATATTGAAGGGCCGGCCCACCCTCCTACCCTGCCTTGTACCAGGGTTGGTCCCAACAAGAGTATAGGAAGGATCTGGACAGGGAGATGAGCAGCTGGAATGGCAGGGGGAATCTGGGGCCAGGAGGTGGGGTCGTCAGGTCACAAAAGATCGACATGGAGGCTAAGTCACAGGTATGTTTATTACCCTCGGGAACATCAATATTTTCCCAAGAAGTGTTACAAGGGAGGCCAACCCTCAGGAGGCAGCGACGCCACCACCTGAAGCAGGCCCATGGGGCGGCAGTGTCATGGGAGGCAGGAACAGCGCCTTCAGCTTGCCGGACAGGCTGGCAATCTCAGGATCCTGGGCTTCATAAGATTTGACCAAGCGGGCAAACTTAAGAACACCTGCAAGGGAAATCTGAGCATCAACCCACATGCCCAGGGAATGGAGGTGCCCAAGACAAGGAGGTGGGTAGCTTGGATATGAGTAACTGGCTACTCCCTTTCTGGCCAGGTAGCTGCCTGCAAAACAAGGCACATGCAAGACCTCTGTCCTGTGTGGTTTGCACCAACCACTTCCTGGTCTACACAGGGCACAGCTAGATGGGATGCGGTGAATGGAAATATACCAAAGCAGTGTACTTCTCACCATCAGGTAAACAACTGTAGCCATTTCATTATCGGAACCCAAAGTATGAACACCCACGAGATCTGACGTCCATAACCACAATACAGGAAGGCCATGGGCCAACTGGTCTAAATCAGATCTCACCAAAGAAAATGAACTTCCAACCTTCAGGGACAGATTAGCTGAAACACCTTGGAGGGGCTGAAAAAGCCTGCTGTCCTCACGCAGACATCTCACTGAAGCTTCCAGGACAGGGTTCAGGTCCAGCTCTGCTGTGACCTCCGGCACTTAGTTTACTACAGGAGTCTGTTTTTCTCATCTTAAAATGGAGTAGTAGTATAATTAATGGTAACTACAAAATGCATTTAGGACTTCACCTGGTGCAGTTCAGGGAAGATCTAAGGCTCTCAGTGCCAATACTATTAGTCAGATTGTGGCTGCCGCCGTGTGGCGAGAAGGGAGACGACAGCTCCCAGATTCACTCCACCTCCCCGGCCTTCCCCGCCCGGCCCACCTTCCCCGTCGCAGCTGAAGCCGTAGGCTTTGATAACCTCCTGCTGAATTTGTGTGGCCACCGGCAGCACGAATTGCAGCATCTTGCCCATGTCGTTGCAAGCGTTGTCTCGAGCCTCGTCCATGCGTACGGCGTTCTCAGGGGCCGAGAACGCCTGGATCACCTCGGCTAGGACCACTGTATGGCAGATGCAACCCAAGGTGGCGTCCGGGGGTAGACAGAGGCGCATTGCCAGCAGGCCCAGCCGACAAAGCAAGGAAGAGAGCGAGGAATTAATTAGTGGTCCCAAGCCATAAGAACCCGATAAACACGGCCCGGAATCTCTCGCTTTAGGGTATCCTTGTTAAAGGAAAGGGGGAGGGGGAAAATGGTACCGCGCTCCGCGTTTCCCAGCGATGCAAGTACGTCTCTCACTGTTACCCACCACCCGCCCCCTCTTCCCGCAGGCAGTCAGCCGGGTGATGAGAACACTTCTCACCCTTGGCCTGCTCGGCGCTCAGGGCCGCAGGCTGGGCGGACGCGGACGCCATCGTGCTGTAGTGGATGCACGTGTAGCAAAAGCCAAGAAATACTGTAAAAGGAGAGACGGTTTCCAAACTAGAATCTCCACACAGCTCCAGAAAGGAAACGCGATAGCAGCAGCAACCGGAAGTTCCGTCAGTATAATGCCAACTACTGTGCTATGAACTGCTAAGAACTTCCGTACGCTTTTAAATATACGTTTTCAAATATAACATCAGCGTATAAGCCTACGCAAAAGGCGCGCCTTACTAAATCTAATACTTCAACAGTTCTATTGTTGACTGTTACGCATAATCGTGGGTCTTCCGGTAAAGACAGGAAGACCTACTAGACAAATTCAAAAAGAGCTGTAAGCACTGCAAGATAAAACCTGGAGAGAACACGGGGTATCCATGAACTCCACTACTGGTGAGGGTGAGTTCAGAGCGGCCTTTTCTAATTCTTACTGTTGTATAATCAACGGGATGCACTGTAACATTCACAAGGGAAAACGGTAATCTAAGGAACTTACATTATTCACTTCTAGAGTTTCTTAACATTTGATACGAGTTTATGCAAATTAAATCGATGCTGATTGGCTGGAAGAAGCCAGTCACACCCTTTAGTTTTTAAGAACGGAGATTCGCAGCAGTAAAAGCTTGGAACTAAAAGCCCTCTCGCACTTTCCTAAAAGGGCCTGTTTAGGAATGTATGCTGCAGCGTAACACCCTCTAATTTCTTTTCTAGGTGTTTGAAATTGTCAGCTACTCTTCTCAAACCATAGAGTAAAGACTCCTGGATTCTAATCTACTTGATCTGTTGAAACTCTGGCTCCTGCTTCATAACCATGTATCAAACTATTGTGCAGAAAAGATTCAGACTGGTCGCTCCAGTAGCAAAACCACCTCAAGTCTGAGTATTTCCTAGAACTGGCCTTGGCAGAGGGGTGCCTGTCCCAGGCCTCCATCACCCTGACTTCCCAGCCTCGGGAGGAAGCAGGGGGACTAGCTTCAGTGGCACCCTCTCCAACTGTCCAGGGTCCCTCCACCCAGTTGTTTCTTCCAGAAGGCCCATCCCTTCCCTTCCCTTCCAACTTCAGAGCTGATGTATCTTGAGGCCCCGACCTCATAGCCCGCAAATAAAGAGTCACAGCCATCTTCCTGGGGAGTTGTGAGGATGTTTTGTTTGGTTGTTTTTGGTCGGGATGTTTTTAAAGAGCATCATATAGATATTTATATATAAATTATTAATGTGGGGCAGGGGCAAGGAGCATACATCGCAGAGGGGGCGCGCTCACAGGGATTAGGGAGGGGCAGGGGCGGCACACAATGCTACGCAAAACAGCCACATCTAACAGATGAAATAATCACACCAATGAGGTGGGGGAGGGCGTGATGGCCACAGGGATTGGGCACGGGAGAGGAAGAAAGCAGGGGGACAAGGAAGGACCTGGTCCGAGATACTGTGCGCCTTCTGCCCCCACCGCTGCCACCTCCCCACCTCTGCACACCACAGGAGCCTTGGCCTTCCATCTGTCCCTTCCTCCCTCCCTCTGCCCAGCTGCGGAGGCCCTGCAGCTGAGCAGCACCCCTCGATGCTCTGGATTGCAGGCCAGGAGGGAGACCTCCAAGGTCCAGATGCACACTCAGGCCCTGGCTGTCTTGATTGCAGGTTTACAGCGGCTTGTCACTTTCCTTTTTCAGGTGACTGGGGAAGAGAAAGGGTATAGAACAGATGAGAGACTGAATTCAAACCTGATCTGACCCCTCTCACAGAGGATAGTGGAGGGGATCTCCCCCAGGAGCCCAGCCCAGTTGTACCATGCCCACACCCCATCCTAGGCTTGCATCCCTTCACTCCGGGACCAGGCATGCCTGGTAGTACCTGTAGTAGTCCTCCTGGGCGGGTAGCGGCACGCTGTGCAGCGGGTGATGGGCGTGCAACCACTGCTGCTGCTCTAGCGCCAAGCGCTGCAGCTCAGCGGACTGCGCGTGCATGGCCTGCAGCTGGTGAGCTGCTGACATCGGGGCAGAGAGGGAAGCTGGCAGGTCCCGGTAAGGAGCAGCTGTGGGCAAGAACAGCAGAGAACACATAACTGATGAGGAACTGAAGGCCTACTCTGAACCAGGAGATAGCCAACCACTTTACATAGAGGAAACTGAGACCAAAAAAAAAAAAAAAAAAAAAGTGTAATAGCCAGTCCTAGAAAATGCCAGCAGTGGAGTTAGGATTCAAACTTCTTAGCCTGGCACTAAAATCTATTACCTCCCTTAGGCAGGGTCTACCCCCACTCCCACCTCCTCTGGGTGCCTCCTCACCCACTCCCAAGCCCAACTAGACCAATCCCACCATCCAAATTCCTCCTTTCTGCCCTTCACTCATTAGACCTTCCTCATCCCTAACCTCCATCCTTACCAAAGAGCTGATGACGAAGAACTTCGTTCTCGTGCAGAGGGTGAGGAAGAAGGGGGTTGGGAAGGGTCCCAGCTGGGTAGGGTATCCGGGTAAGGTGAGACCCTGAGGCCAGGGGGTCAATGAGAGGGTGCACCGAGGCAGAGGCTGGAGGGTAGAGAAGAGGAAGGTGTCACCAGAAGGTAGGTTTGGGGAAAACCATGCATGTAGGGGAAGGGAATCCAAGCCTGGGAAGAGAGATGGAAAATCAAACACAGAGAGATCCAGAGTGGAACGAGGAGGCACAATAGACAGCATAAGACATTACTAGAGCAGGGACATACTGATGGCAGAGGGCAGATTACAGCTGTCAGAGGGGTCTGAGGAAAAGAAAAGAGAGAAGTGGACTGCTTAGAGGGGATGGACAAGGATAGAAAGTTTAGAAAATGAGACAGGAAGAGGACAGAGGATAAGAGAGAGGGAAAGCTCAAGAGACATTGGAATGAACATGAGTATAAGGCTAGATTGGGCAATATGAAAATATAGTGAAGGGATAGTAAGCTAAGCTCATTATTACCTAGGATGCCCACAACCACAGCTACAAGGCTCTTTCTGAAAAGGCACAGAAATGGGGAGGAACAGAAAAGACCTCCAGGTGGGAGAAGTCGGCAAGAAGCCACAAGAGTTGAATCCAGAGGAACAAGAAGACAGGTATGTGAAGGGCTATAAAAGTAGAAAGGTGGTGCTCTTTCCAAGATTCCCAGCTTGAACCTCTATCATGGGTGGGATGCTAGACTCTGAAGAGGGTGGGGTGTGAGGAACAGTCTTTGTGGCAAGGGTAGGGTATGAAGGAACAGGCTGGTGCATGACAGGGAGGCAAAGGTCATGGCAGCACTCAAGAGAGAGGCTCATGGAGGACACAGAAGTCCTGGCTTGAGGAACAGAAGAGCTCGGTCACTTCCTAGGGGGCAAGGTGGCCCCAAGGGGTGAAGGAAGGAAGTGGGAGTCTCACCTGCATGGATGGCGTCCTGCTGGTGGAGGTGCAGGTGAGAGTGGATGTGGGAGTGCTGGTGGTGATGGGGGGTCACATTGAGCATCTGCAGCCGGGCCAGTGGGTCATTGCCCAAGGCTGCCACCCTTTCTGCATGCTGTCTCTCAGCTGCCAGACGCTCCGCATAGGACATGTCAGGCCGCAGGGCTGGCCCAGCAGCCAGTGCCAGACGTTCCCTCTCAAGGGGCCCCAGGCTGGGATGAAAGGGGAAAGGGTGCAGGCCAGGAGGGCCAGGCTGCAGAGCCAGACCCCCGTGTCGGGGGAAGGGATCCAGGCCTGGCCCAGGAACCCCGTGTAGAGGTTCCAGCTCACTGGGCTTCACCTCGAAGCCAGGCTTGAGGCGGTCACGGAGGTCTCGTTCTCGGGCCTCCCGCTCCCTCTCCCGGGCTGCTGGGTCACTGCTGTACAGGGCTGGGACATTGTAACCCAGAAGCCCCGGGTCCACTGCCCCCAGGGGCACGTAGAACGGATGGTTGCGATTGCCGGGAGACATGACGTGGGGCCGGGCATATTCACTGAGAGTGCGCAGGGCCGGAGTGTCAGGACCCAAGTACGGGGGCACTGTAGCCACAGCGCTGCCCGGCTCAAACGGAGGGCGATGGGGCACAGGGCCGAGAGATGGACACTCCACTGGAGCACGTCCCTCCTGAGCCAACTTCTGTGGGGTACAAAGAAAAGAAGGGTCAGAAGAGCAGTCCTGTAAAAAGGCGGCCGGTCCTAAGCTACTCATTTACCTCAGCAGCTGAATGCAGCCTACCAGGACCTTCCCTAACCCCTTCTCCTAAATAGTGGCTGTTCTCACAGTCCACAGGTAGTCTGACCTGAGCTGTCCTTCAGCCAACCCAGGCAGGCAGTCCTCTCGCAGGAATCCTTTCGGTCTCCACTTCCTAGGCTGCAGTGCTTCCTCCTCTCCAGGAGGTGGCGCGGTGACACCCCGCTCCTCGAGCCTCCCAGCGCAGCGCAAATGGAGCCTTAAGGCGGGAGACGCACGTGGTGACGCACTCACCATGCTCCGTTCCAGCTCGCGCTCCTTCTCGCGCTCCCGCTCCTTCTCGCGTTCCCGCTCGCGCTCGCGCTCCTTTTCTTCGCGTGCGCGCTGCTCGGCCTCGCGCCGCACCTTCTCCACCAGATCGGCTCTCTTCTTGGCCAGCTTGGAGCCCTCCAGTGGCACAAAGTATAAGTCGCTGCGCGCGCACGAGTTAAAGCCGCGATCCAGGTGTTTATTGAACCTGCCAGGGCGCGGAGGCAGCATGCGTTTAGTCCCTGTGAGCGGCCCCACAGCGACCCCCGCCCAAAAGTCAGCATCCGCAGGCTGGAAAGGAGGGGCGAGGGTGCTTTAAAAAGCACTGACCGCAAGCACCCTTCCTTTCGTGCCTCCTGCCTATCTGTCACCCTCTGCGTTGTTCCCCATCCCAGTCCCGCCCATGCCCCACTCACCTGGCTGACTGACTGGCGTGGCTGGGTACGTCTACCACCTTGGGAGGGGGCGAGGGACTGCGGACCGGGGGCACTGGGCTGTCGGGGGTCTCATATTCCTCAGCCGGCTCCTGTTTGATCTGCGTGGCATTGAGGGGCGGCCCCGAGGCAGGGCCCGCAGGAGGTGGTGGCAGGGATGACAGGCTCGAGGGCCCTGCACTTGGCAGGGGTGGCCCAGGCCCCACGGTGGGCGAGCCTGGCTTGAAGGTCCCTGGGCCTGCGGGCGGCGAAGCGCCTCGGTAGCCTGGTGGGGTCCCCGTTCGGAAGGAGGGTGGTGACCCCGGCTTGTATCCTGGTGGGGTGGCTGTCTTGTAGGCCCCTGGGGACTGGGCTCTCTTTCCATACGGTGGGGGCCCAGGTGGGGAGGCTGTTTTGTAGCCTGCTGGCGAGGAAGCCACTGTGGCAATGACTGTGGAAAGTGTAGCTGAGGAGGTGGTGACCGGAGGCACCGGTGGGAAGGGGTAGGGCCCCCCTTGGGGGCCCTGGGAAGGGGAGGGGTGTGAACATGGGTAGGACCCTTGAGAGGAGGAAGAAGAGTTGGAAGAGGAGGAAGAGGCCGGGGGACCATTGGGGCCTGCTTGGCTATAGGACACCTGGCTGTGAGGTGGGGGCAGGTGTGCTGGCCCCGGTGGGTAGGGCCTCAGAGAGCCCAGGGAGGGGGACATGGCATAAGGGTGTGCATGGTGGGAATTACTGCTCTCTAGGGGGTGGGGATATGCTCCAGGTGGAGGGGGCCCAGAGCTACCATGATGTTGTTGCTGCTGTTGCTGCTGCTGTTGCTGGTGGTGATGGTGATGTGTTGGAGCTGGTGGGTGGGCAGTGGACTGTCCTCCAGTAGAAGGAGGGAAGGGGCCTGGGTGGGCATTGCTGTTGGCTAAGAGCCGGCCATAGGGTGGAGGTGGTGGGGGACCCTGGCTCCACACAGCCTGGGATGGGAGAGAGGGCTGAGTATACTTGGGTGGCTGATTAGAGACAGACAAGCTGGTTGGGGGAGGGAAGGAGTGGGGATAACTGGGCAATGCCTGGGAAGCTGGGTATTGGGAGGCAGAGACAGAGGCAGATGAAGAACTGGCAGAGGAGGCTGCTGCAGAACTACTACTAGAGGACGAATAAGGATACCTCATTGGGGGGGCTGGGGCAGAAGAGGAGGAAACAGGGGGCAGAGGGTGGGGTGAGGGAGCAAGAGTGGGGCCCTTCTCTGGGCCAGGAGGAAGTCCACCCATACCCTGCCCCATGGCATGGGGAGAGGGCAGATGCCCAGGTAGCGGCTGGGCCCCCAGCCCAGGAGGAGAGGCTGATGCATTGTTAAGGGGTCTCAGAGCAGGTGGGGGAGGCAGGTTTGGTGTCACATGGGGGAAAGTGGCTGGTGGTGGAGCAGAGGGTAGGTTTCCACCACCCACTGGAGTGTTAGGCGGCTTTGTTGGGGGAACACCACCAGCCCCAGAGCTTGATATTGAAATGGGGGTAGTAGGTGGGGGGTGCTGCTTACCCCCACCAGGGGCCCCCACTGAAGAGGCAGCCCCTCCCCCCTTGGGACCCATTGGGGGTCCAGACAAAACCCCTCCACCAGCACCCCCAGGATAGAGCTGTGGATGAGGGGGAGGGGCCCCAGGAGGAGCCTGGAACATCCGAGATGGGGGGGGTTCCATGGGAGCATGATATCCAGTGGGCGTCACAGAAGAATGAGGTTCAAAACCAGGCTCTGGCTGTCGGGGGTTGCTGTCTGGCGGTGGAGGGGAGGGAGGAAAGAGTGGAGGTGGGTGGTAGGGGCGGGCTGGGCCCTGAGACAGGCCAGAAGACGAGTCGGAGTCATTCTCAACACTTCCAGGGCTGTAGATGCTGGGGGAGGTGCTTCGGTTATCCTGGTCTATATCCCTCGGGTCACTGCTGCCATCATCATTGAGGCTCCGCCCATCTAAGCTGTCCAGATCGGAGGGAGACTGTGGCCGAGGGAGCTCCTGCTGCAGAAAAGGGAGGGCCATTTTCCCCTTTCCTTTCTTGCTTCCCCTAGATTTGGGGGGGTCTCCTTGGCAAAAAATCATTTCCCCCTCACAGCACACCACTGTGCCAAAGTGTGATGAATACTCTTACTCAAGCCCACTTTCCTACCATCTCTGGATTCCACCCCTCTCCCCACATTCTCAGTTGCCCTCTAGCAGTCAGTCTGGATTCCTCCTTGTAAAACCCTAGCCCTTCAAGTGTCCATCTCAGGTACCTTCTCTCTATCCACAGCTGAACCCAAAGCCCTGTCTTCCACCGGCTCATATCTACCCTCCTCTCCTTTACCCCTTTACCATCCCAGAAACCCTTGGTTCTTAAAAGGACCACCTCTACATTTTCCTTATGATTTATCTGTTCCTTCCAGTAAGACTTTTCACCCTTAACCTCCTCCCCTACCCCTTCCTGAAAATCAGGACCTAGAAAAGGAAAGGCCAGACTCTTCCACACTTCCAGTCCCCTTTGACCCAGCCTAGCCAAAGTGCTAAAGATATGTCTGATATATTATAGACAGGACCACTTTACTAAGTACTAGGATGTGATTTTTCTCTTATATCCCAGGTGAGATTAAAATAGGAATCCTGCCCTGGCTGGTGTGGCTCAGCAGACTGAGTGCTGGCCTGTGAACCAAAGGGTTGCCAGTTCAATTCCTGGCCAGGGCACGTGCCTGGGCTGGGGGCTGGGTACCTGCTTGGGGCGGGGGTGGGGGGGGTGAGAGGCAACGATTGATGTTTCTCTCCCTCACTTCCCTCCTCTCTAAAAATGAATAAATTAAACCTTAAGAAAAATAGTGAGATTAAAAAGAAAAAAGGAATCTGAATGAAAGAAAGTGTGGGGGAAGAAAAGTCAGAAGACGGGTCAGGACGGCTGCGAGGGTCTCCCACCTCAGTTTTAGTCTTTTTGGGTGCGTTGGGCTCCTCACTCTCACTCTCTGAGATCTCCTCACTCCGGCCCTGCTTGCTGACCTTCGGGGTGGAGGCTTCCTCTACTCGTGCCTTCTGTTAAAGAGAAAGAGAAAATTCTTGTCTTACACCTCCCAAGCCTCCGCCACTACCCTGTGCCAGACAGGAAGTTCCCCCACAACACACACACACCCCCTCAGCCCCAGTGCCTGAGCATCCTGTGGGAGGACCTCAGGACGGAATACCTTGGCTGTCTGCCTAGACTTCTCGGCTTTGCCATCACTGCTGGATGTGCTGACCCCTCCAGGGGAGGCCCGGCCCCTCGATCTCAGTTCTTCCCGGGGCCCAGGGGCCTCTTTCTTCCGTCCACTCCTCATTGACATCTGAGGGATAAGGAAGAAAACAATAAAATGGTTTTTTTACGTTTTACCTAACTGCAGGATGCACCTTACTTCTATTCTTTCTCTCCAGACCCTTCCCCCTAGCTTCCCTGCCCCTAATCTGTCATGTCTCTCAATTAAGCTATCACTCACTGAGTCTTTATTCTGTCGTGTCTTCATTCTTCAGGCTGTGGAGACCCCATTCTCCTCTGCCTGGGCAGCTGAATACAGAAAGTTCTCTGCTTCACCCCAAGCTCCCCACAGCTGTGGCCTGGGAAGCAGGAAGCAGGATCTCCAAGTTTCCAGTGTAGGCGCCTGGGACTTGCAGGATCTGTTTTCAGTGAAGCCTGTTAGAAAGACCATCAAAGTCTCCAAATCAGGGACCAGAGTCTGAAAGGGCTACCACTGTGCTTGTCAAGGGGCTGAGCGAGTGGTCCCACTCTAGGCCTTTCGGTCAAGAGGTACTAGCCCCATAACTCAGCTGGCTTGCCCCATGGGCTACCCAGCTATCTACAAGTGCGGAAGACTCTGCTCACAATACCATCTCTTTCATCCCTGGGGAGGGCAATACAACTCAGATGTAGCTAGGGAGCCCCCATTCTAGAGATGACACTGTTTTACCCTTCATGGTCCCCAGGAGATACCTGTGCACACACGAATTCCACAGGGACTTACAGAGGAGTGAAAAGAAATGAGCTCAAGTTTTAACTTATTTATCAAGTACCTTCTTTATGTCAAACCTTCACCTACACGATTTAATATTTACAACCAACCCTCAAAAGTAGGTATTCTTATTACTCCCATTATATAGGTGAGGAAACTGAGACTCAAAGATTGTGATTCTGACTTGTCAAATTCATGTGATAATACACTATGAGGAACCAGTGACAGCACCAGAATCAAGCCCACCTCTCCCTGATTTCAAAGCCCACGTTCTTTCTTCTATACTTTGCTATATTCTCATCAAAAGCTGGTGCAATTAATCTTCAGAAGACCTAGATCAGCCCCAGATATACAAAAAGAATCTTTTTTCACATCAGAGTAGGTGGGAGAAGACTGCCCCATTCTACAGTGCAAAGGCACACAACCCTACCAATCCCAAGACCAAATCCAGGTATCCCCAAAGAGCAAAGCTTCACTTCTGAGAGCATCATCAAGACCCTCTCTCTAGTACATGGGTTCCTGAAGGCCAGAGGAAAAGGCAGGACTTTTGATTTTGCCAACCAAATCAATGAGATCGGTGAGCACACAACACAACTTTACAATCCTGTGAACCTATCTCTCACTCGGCTTAGATGGGCACACACCCCTCCTCACAGCTGATCTATATCTATACATATCTATATAGTCAGCTATTTTTGTTTGCAGTGGTTTGTATTTCTTGCTAAGTGTCCTATCTTTCAATACTACTGACCATATGATCTTTAGAGAGCAAAAATGTTGTTACTGTTCTCTTCTTTCTGTATCCCCCACTGATGTCATGTATATATGGGTGTTCTGTTCTTGTTTTTGATCTTTAAACCCACTGACTTCACAGGTCTTCTTGGATGAAGTGCTGGTGGCCTCAGTGGGAACCAAGTAAGCTTACCTGCCTGTTCTGAGTTAGGAGGCCTGGCTGGGCAAGTGGCATTTCCGCATCCTAGATCATACTTTCCCCAAGGAATACAAAGTAATTACTTCACTCAGTGCCACTGAACCATACTGAGGCAGGTAGTGAGGAGTGAGCCTAACCTTTCCAGGAAACTTAGTAAGAATTTACTTAGAGTAACAACATAGCTGGAACAGGGCCCCAGGTCTTTTGAACTTACAACTGATGCTCTGCCCAGTAAACCAGCCATTTTTCCTCAACTACAACTATTATCACATTTTTGTTGTGTAGATTGATTTGAAAATTCAACCCCCAAAATCCAAAGAAAACCCAAATAACAAAAGAGAAAAGCAATCCTAACAAAAGTACAACAATGAGCATTTGTGACTGGTGTGCCTTTGCTAGCCCCTCCAGAGAACAGTGCCCATCTCTCCTCCCCATCACTGACGCTGCTCCCAAGTCAGTCAGAGCTAGGTCAGGGGAATGTGGGAATGTCCCTGAGCGATCCCAGTGTGCCCCTCCCCCCGCCTCAACTTTTAAAATCACCTGAAATCTGATAAAATAAGCAATGAGTAAGTTTGAAAAATAAAAGCAGTCATAAAAAGGCAGGTAATCCTGGGGCAAGGAGGGGCAGGGCCACAGCAGTTAGGGTTGTATCTGAATCAGAGGCAGGTTTTAGCACCAGCAAGCTAAACTATACTCCACCTTGCCCTAGTAGCCAGTCACTGTAACTAACATTTATAGAGCACCTACTATGTGTCTGGCAACACACTAAGCTTACTCACCTTCACTGCCTTACTGCAAAAGGAAAATGGTAAAAAAACAGATTGGGGAAGTGGAAAAATGAAAACTAGGGAAAGAGTCTCTAAGTAAGGACAGAAAAAGAAATTAAGGGAGAAATGTGAGAAGGATGCCAGAAGGAACACAATACAAGCACAAAGCTTTTCTGGGAAGGGCTTACCGAGTGAATCTCAGGATCACTGGCCCAGCCCCCACGGTCATCCCAGATCGGCCAGACTAACAAACCAGTCCAAAATGACTGCTAGATAACGATGCAGCCCGGACCAGCAGACAACAATGCACTGGCCTAAGCCTTCAGAGAATCCAGGATTGTTAGGCGGACCTCAGAAATCATCTTATCTATAACTCCTTCACCTCACAAGGAAGCCGAGGCTAAGAGAAACAGGTGACTTGCCCAAGGTCACAGAAGAACAGCCAGGACTAGACCCAAGTCTCCTGGCTCCAGTTCCAGAGTATTTCCACTGCACCAGGCTATTCCACAGCCCTTACCCCTGGGCCACCCTCACCTGAGACGAGCATGAAAAGCCCAGACAGTCCTACAAGGTCTGGGAAATAGGTCAAAGGTTAGCTGAGGGAAGGGGTCAGTGTGTCAAAAGAGGAAAAGGTTGATTGGGGAAGACAGACTCAGATTAAGAAAATGGAAGACTATCAGTGCGAAGAATCAAAAAGACTACTATTGCATACAAAAAGTCCCTGCTAATAAGAGATAGAGTCAGAAAGAACTACCAAAAGAGGGTATAGTGAAGAGAGCATTTCCATGCTCCCACCATGCCTAGGGTGACAGCCTTGGAGAAGCACTGGGACTGTCAGGTAACATATCTACCTGTGTCCAACAGACTGCTCATGGAAGGGGGTGGGCCCCTGCTAAACCCAGACTCGGGCAACACCAGACACGTTCTCCAGAACCCAGACAACGGCCCTACGGATGTGTCCAAAGTCTGAGGTCCAGGCAACATTCTGAACCCCCACCTATTAGACAGCCACTGGATCGTTGCCATGGCAACCAAATGGCAGAACCTGAACCTCGAGAGTCCATCCCAGGGGTCCATCAGCCAGCCGCTCCCCTTCCAGTTGCTAAAGCAACTCCTACTCCCCTATAGTACCCTCAGGGAAGAGAGCTGAACAGGACCTACCCCAGTAGAAATAAGCCCATGCACAAAGGGAAATCTCTGAGCTCAAAATAGTAATGAAGACAACCCCCCTCCTGCCACAAACCACAGCTAGAGGGGCAGAGGGATGCCCTAGGGATCTGAAGGTGGAGGTGACAACTTGTCTGGCGTGCCTACAAGATGGCCCAATTCTTCCACCCTCCCAGAAACCGTGTCTCCCTGACTCTCCCGTCAGTGTTCCTCCCTCCATTAGTTTTAAGATGACCCACACTACTGGGCCCCGATGTGCCCCTCTCCGAGAAGTAACTCTGTCTGAAATTGGGAGGGGAAAAAAAAAGGACCAGAGGTGACTAGCATGAGGGGAAAGAAAACTGAATCACCAGAGCATTGCCTCCCCAATTCCACTCGGGAACACCTCGGGGTCCTCTCGAAGGCGGGCCCCTCCTCGGCCGTTCCCCAGGTTCCATTCTCCTCCCTCATCGGCTACAATCCCTCCCCACCTACCACACCCCTTCCCCACTCCCCACTTCCCTTCCACACAAACCACCCCCGACCTCGAGCTCGGAAACCCGGGTTCTGGGCCTTTGGGGCTTTTCCTGGAGACCTTATGCCCCACCTCGCTGCCATCTGTCCAATTTCTTTTTGCCTTCGCCCCAAAGCCCCTTCCCGGGTGTCTCCCGTTTATCCCCAGTCAACCCTCGGCCGCGGGGTCCTGGCTCCCCCTGCACTGCCCCGTCAGCCGCCTCCGGAGACCCTCCCACCTGCCCCCACCCGCCCGACCCTCGGGGCGCCCCGGCCCTCCTCCCTCCGCGGGGCGCCGGCCCCACTCGGAGCCCCCGCGCCGGGCCCGGCAGAGCCCGCAGCGGGGGGACCCGGCCGGGAAAATAACAAATGGAGGCGGCGGCGGCGGCGGGAGGGGAAGTGGGAGGGTGGGGGTGGGGAGCGCGGCCCGGGCCCGGGCGTGCCCCAGGCCCGCGCGGCGGCGGGTCTTACCTGGCTGGAGCTCGGGACGGCTGGCTGGCTCCGAGCGGGATGCCGGACCCGGCGCCTCCGGGGGGCGGCGGCGGCCGCTCCCCCGCCCCCCTCTCCTCTTCCCGCTTCAGTCGCCGCCGCGACGCCGGCGGCGGCGGCCCCGACCCGCTCGGAGGGCGGCCCCCATCCCCCTCTCCCCCACCCCGGCCCCGATCGCCCGCGGACCCCGAGCGATCCCGACCCCGGCTCCGGCTCAGCCCCTCCCCAGGCCCGCCGCCGCCGCCGCCGCCGCCCCGCGGCCCCCGGAACGCCCGGGCCGCGCCGCCCGCCCCGCCGCGCCGCTCGCCCCCGCGGCCCTCCGCGCGGCGCTGCCCGGCTGCCCGCTGCCCGCCGCCGCCGCCCGCCTCGCGCGGCCCGCACTCGCGCTACCCGCGGCCCCCTCGGAGGCCTCCGCCCGCGGCCCCCGCCCCTTCCCGGCGGCCGTCTCCCGCGCCCCCTCCTGCCCCTCCCGCGGCCAGCGGCGCCCCCACTGGGTCCCGGCCCCCGGCCCCCGGCGCCGGCCCGACCCCGGGCTGCGGGCGGGCTGCGCGGCGCGTCCGGCGACTCGCACAGGAAAGCGGCCGGCGAAGGGAGGGAGCTCGGGAGAGGGGGATGGGAGAAGGGAGGAAGAGGGAGAAGGAGGGAGCGCGGAGGAACGGGGAGAGAGGGGCCAGGAGGGAGACGCGAGGGAGGGAGAGCGAGGCGAGCTGCGAGGGGGGAGGGGGACCGGAGAGGGGAGGCGCCGCGCGAGTTGGCCGAGGCCGAGGCCGAGGGGGCCCGGGGCGCAGGGAGGGGTTCGCGGGGGCGGAACGTGGGGAGCCCAAGGGCCTGGCACTGGAGCGGGCTAGGGAGGGAGGGGCTGTGGTTATAGGGGTAGATGTGGGAGGCAGAAGTTTGAGGGCAAAGGGGTCTATGGCAGAGGTGGGGCGGGAGGTTGCGGGTACGAGGCAGAGATTGGGGTAATGGGGTGAGATTGGAAAGACGGAGCTACACGGGGGCTTTCGGGGCAATGAGGTGTGTGATAAGAGATGAAAGCAGCTTGGGTGACAGCGTCCGTGGCAGACATGTCGGGCGCGGGAAGGTTGGGGAGGCAGTTATGACAGAATGGGGTGGAAGTTTGGAGTCAGAAGGAGGGGAAGAAATTGGAAAAAAATGGAGACATATAGGAGGCTGAGATTTCTGGAAGGGGGTAGATTTTGAGAGTAACTGGTGTTGGGAAAAGAAAAGGAAATGTAAGAATTTGGGGGTGATGAAGGCAAGCTGGGGAGAGACAAGTTCAAAGACATCAGCTTGGAGTGAGAAAAGAAAGCATGAGGAGCTTTAAGAAAGGCTGACAGAGGTAGAGCCAGATGCATATTCTGGGAGGCCCTGGGGCTCTGGGTAGTGGAAGACACAGGGGTGGCTGGGCTCTGGAGGTGAGGGGTTTCCAAGAGAGCTGAGGAGGATTTTGATAGCAAGACAAAGTAGTTAGAATGGCGTGGGTGTGGAGGGGTTGGGAATGCATAAAGAAGACTGGATGGAAACGTAAGATCAACGCGGTCCTTGGTGGTAATATGAAAGAGGGGAGGTCAGTGATGCAGAAGACAAGAGAGTGGAAGGGAAGGCAGGAGAAGGAAATGATAGAAATGGGGGCCGGTGAGCTCCAGTGTAGGGAAGAGATTACTTTATAGGAGTGGGACACCATGCTCGGGCCCTCTGTCTGGCGGTGTCTCGGTTGAAGTCATCACTGATGGTACTTTGGGTCCCAGGGAAGGGGTGAGGTGGGGATTAGGTTCAAAGCATAGCCAAATGCCTAGGTGCCCTCATTCCCCAATCCCAATCATTCTAATGTGGAGACAGTCCCCACCACAGGCCTAAGGCTCTTTCTTCTCCCACTGCTCTCCAGGCAGCCTCTGACACTGTCAGTCTGCCAGCCATTCCCAATCTTCAGCCTTGAAGCCAGCACCCCCAGCAGTCCAGCACCAATGTCTTCTGGGCTGGCTCCCTGGCCCCACACTAAACTGCAACATCTCCCAGGACAAAGGACGCCAAGACACTGGTTGGTTTTTGGCAGCTGAGAGTGGGAAGGCCAGAGAATGGGAGGGAGGCAGGCTGGGAAACAGGAAGAGCTGGAGCTGGAGTTTGGATTGGGAGCCCTAATAGTTCTCCAGATTTGGGGTGGGGGTAGGGTATGTGTGAGGCCAGGACAGCCAGAGGCCAAGGGTGGACCCTGAGTGGCAGGATCCCCCATAGCCTTCTGGAAAGGAAGGAGGTTGGCTCTGTAGCAACTCAGTAGATTTTGTCTCATATTTCCTTGGACCAGGCTCAGCCAAGTTCTAGAAATACCCAAAAGCTCTAAAAAGATTCTAAAGCTCTGGGGACCCCGAACAAGAAGGCTTCCTTGGCCTAGGAAGGAGTCACCACTCTTCAATCTCTTGAATTGGCTGGCACGTTACCACCCCATGCCCACCTTCCTTATTCTTTAGGACCTTCAAATGACCAGACCAGCTTTCTATCTCCCCCCCACTCCCCAATGCTCTCCCCCATCCCAGTATCCTAGGGTAGCTCCTGCTCCTAAATCCCCACCTCCCTACTTTGCTCCAAGACTCCTCCTACCCCTCACCCTCCTCCCTATTACATTTCCTTCTCCCTCCTTCCCTCCCTCCCTCTCTCCCCACTTCCCCGTTCAGTCTCCTGCTGGGCTCTGGCCCAGGCCCTTTCCAATTCCCTTACAGGTTTGTTTTTTTGTTGTTGTTGTTGTTACTGTTTGGGGGTTTGTTTGCAGTTTTTTGCTTGTTTTTCACCACTAAGGGATGGATTAGGATGATGGCATATCTGAGCCTAAAAGAAAAATTTAGGCACAGGTAGGAATAGAGGATGGGAGAGTCAGAAGAAAAGCCAGGGCCTACCCCTTCCAGTTCCTCTCCCACCTGAGGGCCAGCTGACAGCTCAGCCTCAGGAAGCACCACACACACACCACCACCCACACCATCACCACTACCATCCCTCACCCCAGCTCCCTCTCTGGCCCCAGCCCCCCACAACCCACTGGTCTCCAGGCAACGGCACAAAGGGAAAGTGGAGAGAAGGGCCTAGGAAGCCCTGGCAGGCTGGCGGTAACCCTATCCACCCAGTACCTGGGTGGTGGTGGTGGTGGAGGGGGAGGCATGGCTGCCAGAGAAGGTAACTTAGTGAGGAGGGAGGAAAGGGCAGAGGAGGGCAGAGGTTAGGAAATGGGGCTCCCACCAGAATAAGCCTGGTCAGTCCAGGAGGCACTAAAGAAAGGTGAATATAATGCACCCTAGAGAAAAGGTGAATATAATGCACCAAGAGGTACGGAAAAGGTGGTGTGCCCCAACAGCAGCGTGCCCCAAGGGAGACAGAAAAGACGCCAGGAGAGGAGGGAAAGATGAGATGCCCACACCGAAGCAGTGGCACGAAGAGGCACAGAGCAGAGGGGCAAGAAGTTCTTCGGACTGAAAATGGAGGAGGTGTCAGCGACACAGGAAGGACAGGGCAGAGAAATGGATCCTGCCCATGCAGAACTGGAAGCTTGTTCTAGTCCTGGAGCTGGGTAGGACGGCAGAGGAAGTCCAGGACCAGAACTCTGAGTAGAAACAGAGTGGGAGGCCCACAAAGGGAACAACCTTGAAATTCCTCCCACCCCGCTTGAGCCAGGCTCCCATATGTTCTCCTGCAGAACCTTGCCTCCCTCTAGTGGCCACAGCTTCCCACAGCCCCTAGTATCCAAAGTAGTGAAGGGGGTGGTCACCCCTGCTTGGTTTCTGGGTTCCCATCTCAGTGCTGGGGCTCCATAGGAGCTGAGGAGCTGTGTGTCCCCAGCCACACACTAGCACCCTCCCTGAAGGCTGACCAACTGGAGGGAGTGGAGCCTGTTGAGTGGTTCAGGTCCCGAATCTTCAGTTTGCTGGAGGACTGTTTCCTCAGGCCCTCCTCTCCATCCCCTAGTACCGTTCTTCCCTCCCCGGTCCCCACCTTGCAGGGAGTAATAGCCATGCAATGCTGTTTCATCCCAGAAGCAGACAGGGTTTTGTTTGGGAGAGCCCCGGTATGGGAGCTGCTGTAGTTCACAGATCTATCCCTTCTTTCGTCAAGGCCCTTTGGGAACCTGAAAACACTTTGGACACCCTTCCCCCAAAATGCATATAAGCACATTTTTTATAGTTTTAGGAATTCTTGCACCAAGTTAAGAACTCCTAATTCACCTGGGGCCAAGCTTGCTGCTGAGAAGGCAGAGGCAAGGCAGACCTCACCTGGCCGGGGTGGCGTAGGCAATGCGGTCTGCTGCCACCTTTGTTCTATTTGTCTTCCTCCTCCTGTGTGTGTGCCCTCCCCAGCTCTGCTATCCAGTGTCACCGACTGCCTTCCCGGTGCTCCCCTCACACGGACTACAGTGAGACTCCTCAGACACAACAATGCACTGTGATTCAGACTTTAATGGTGGTGCTCGTTTCAGTGCCACAGAGGTGTGGAACGTGGCACAGGGAGTGAGGCATTGCTCTGGTGCAGCTGAAGGAGGAACGGGGAAGGTAGAGCTGGGAAGAGGTCTGGAGAAGAGCCCCCTGGTGCACAGCCCCACCTGTGGCCCCAGCCAGGCTCCAGTGAGGGGGTGGTACACACAAAGGGACCACCAGCAGGGCCCTTTCCTGTTAGCCTTGGCATTCCAGCAAGACTTCCCATCCCAGGCCATCTTGGAATCTACAGCCACATGAAATACAGACACTAGTGCCCCCACCTCCAGTCGGGCCAGTTTTTAGCCCTGGAGTTATGGGGAAATGATTAATTAACAGGATGGATGAAAATAAACAAACAAACAAACAACACACTGAAACCTTAGGCCAGACATGACCAGCAGCCGGCACCTCCCTCCACCTCAGCACCGAGCAGCCAGCGCCTGGCTCATCCGCAACATGGAGAACGCATGGAATCAACACAGATCACAAGTGACGCGTGGCCCCTCTCCAAATGCCTCAGCCACCAGCCCTGATGCTCCCATCACAGACCCTGCTCATCCTGCCATGGACCCCCTTGTAATCCTCGGTCCTGTGGCCAGTCTTCGAGGAGAGAGAACGGGAAGGAAGGGGAAGTGAAGAGTGTGGAACCCGAGGGGGAAAGCAGAAACAGCAGGGGTGGGACAAGCCCAGGAGCAGCGCAGCAGGTCAGCCGGGGTGTCGGAGATGAAATACCGCAGAGCAGGACAGGAAGGGGCTCCAGGATGATGGGAGGGGGTCCCAGGCTCCAGGCAGGCAGAGGGATCACAGCACGCTGGGGTTGCGGAAATTGTGTCCTGCGAAGCGAGCTTCATCTCCCAGCTCTTCCTCAATTCTGAGAGAGATGAGCCGGAAAGGAAATGTCAAGTGGGCGGTTGCAGGAGGCCCCGGGTCTCCAGGCGCCTCACAAGGCCTGCTCCCGAGGCCCAGCCCCAGGCCCCAGCAGGGGCATTCCCTGGCTTTCCCACGTGACCTGCAGGATTTGTCCGTCAGGCTACCAGTCAACCCATCTTTCCATCTTTTCTGGATTTCTACTGGCCAGGGCACTGGAGATGGGACAGTGGGCAAACAGCTTTTACCCCTGAGCCCTGGCTCCCATTCCCCAGGTTCCCTCACCTCATGAGCTGGTTGTACTTAGCCAGACGCTCAGAACGGCACGGGGCTCCAGTCTTGATCTGAAACATCCAGAGAGACAAGCAGCTCAGCAGCTGCCCCTTCATTCCTTGAAAGGAAACTTACACTCTCCCTTGAAATTCCCCTGACACCTTCAAACACCTGGAAGGAGACACCCACCTGAGCCTAGAACCCAAGTGCACAAAGATCTCCTTTGCGCTCACCTGACCTGTGCACAGCCCCACCACCAGGTCTGCGATGAACGTGTCCTCAGTCTCTCCTGAGCGATGACTCACCATGACCCCCCAGCCATTCTCCTGGGCCAGCTTGCACCTGTATGGATACATCAGCACTGACCGCCAGCCCCTCATCCTGGGCACTCTTTTCCCAGCCCCAGTGTTGGTCTGTGTTATGAAATAATCTGGTCCTGCCTGGTGTGGCCCAGTGGATTGAGCACTGGCCTGCAAACCGAAAGGTCACCTATTCAATTGCCCGTCAGGGCATGTGGGCCAGGTCCATGGCTGGGGGCGAGAGGCAACCAATCATATCTCTTGCTCATTAAGTTTCTCTCCCTCTCTTTCTCCCACCCTTCCCCCTCTCTAAAAACAAACAAACAAATAAATAAATACTTGGACCCCTCCCTTAAAAAAGAAAAGAAGTATCTGGAGGGAAGCTGTCTGGGAGGGGAGCAGAGAATCAGTGTCAGAGAGAGCAGAACTGAGGGCTCTGAAGGTGACGCCAGGTTCCCTGTTCTCTTCAGCGTCAATGGACGGGATTAGACTTACAGCCCTCGCAGGAGGGTCCTGGGAAGCAAGGGCTGAGCAGGAGAGAACCAGGGGGCACTCACGCTTGGATGGCTTCAGTGACCGAACCGATCTGGTTGACCTTGAGCAGCAGACAGTTGCAGGCCTTTTCTTCCACTGCCCGCTCGATACGCTTTGGGTTGGTCACTGTCAGGTCATCACCCACAATCTGTATCCCTACATTGGCTGTGAACTTGGACCAGGCAGCCCAGTCATCCTGGTCGAAGGGGTCCTCAATGGAGACCACTGCAGGGAGAGTGGTGAAGGGGTTGTTGACCCTCCCTGGGGCTCTGTGCCAGGCGGGCATGATTCCCTGAAATGGCCGGATCCCCCGGCCAACTGAGCCTGCTCCTCTTGCTTCCCCCGTCCCCAAATAAGCCTGCCCCAACTGGTCCTTACCTTGATTCATTCATAAAGCTTTAAAAAAATAAGGGTTCAGAATCTCTCTCACGACCTACCTGCATTTCCATATTTTCACAACCAGGCAGCCCTTCCTCATTACTAATCAAAATCCTTCATTCTGCAATTTATATCTGAAGCCTCTGGTAGACCTGAAGGCTGATTCAGTTCCTCATCAGCCTTCTGTTCACACATCACTTCGGGATGCATTCTGCATCCCCAAATTTATCCATCAAAAATACTGAAATGTGCTTGTTCCCTGCCAGGTCCAGTCATGCTCTCAACATCCCTGGTTTCTTCCAAAGCCTTCCCCAGGATCCCAGTAGCTTCAGAGCACATGACTTTAATCAGAATCCAAAGCAAATGGAGCAGATCCATCACAGGTACCTGCATTCTTACACCACATACAAAGCCTTGGCTCTGCAGGAGGCTTCCACATCCCATCCCTCTACTGGGCACCTGAGTCAGCACCCAATAAGGTCCAGAATTGCCCCAACACATCCCTGCTGGCCCGCTGCTGGCCCCCTGCCCTCTCCCACACCCCGTCTTGCTCTCACCAGGATAGTCCCTGACAAAGTCCTGGTAGAGGGACCCCAGCTGGTCCCCAGTGATGTAGCGGGAAGGGTTAGCAGGAGACTTGAAATCCAAGTCATATTTGCCGTCACGATAAAACTCTGAGGCAGCGACATCCATGCCGATGACAATCTTTTCTGTGTAGCCTGCCTTGTCAATGGCTTCCTTCACCAGTTCCAAGGCTAGAGGTGAAACACAGTGAGATTATTAGCAGGAAGGGCAGACAAGAGGAATGGGGGAAAGGAAGAGATTAAGGGCAGTGGTAGAGGGCTTGCTGTGGAGACGCAGCTACGGTTCTCCCTGGGGTTATCCTCAGGTCTGGAAGGAGCAGGCCACCTTCCAGGAAGGCAGAGGAATGGATTTATATTAATAAAAGTGCTTTTTTAATAGCTTTCATTTATTGAGGGCTAACTATGTCACCTAAGTACTTCACATATATGATCTCACACAATGAGCCCTGGCTGGTGTGGCTCAATGGATTGAGTGCCAGCTTGTGAACCAAAGGGTTGCTGGTTCAATTCCCAGTCAGGGCACATGCCTGCGTTGCAGGCCAGGTCCCCAGTAGGGGGCATGTGAGAGCCAATTGATAGATGTTTCCCTCCCCTCCCTCTCTCTAAAAATAAACAAACAAAATCTTTAATCTCCACAATGATGTTATGAAGTAGATGTTGTTGTTAGTATTCCCATCTTACAGATAAGAAAGACAAACCATGGAGAAAATAAGTGAGAAAGATCATCAGCCAGTAAGTCGTCAAGTCAAGATTCAAACACAGGCAGTTTGGCCTCAGAACCCTAACTCTTAGCCACTGCGGCATTGTTTCTACTCACTATGCAGTTTCTCCAGGGGCAGAGAGAAGTTAAGGATCCTTGAGGCCTCGGAAGTTGGGGTGAGATGGGATAGATTTGAAATAGATTGCCTGGAGTTTGGTGTGTCTCATCAAACTGAGAACCCTTTGGAGTTAAAGGCTGGAATGGATCCCACAGGTGACCTAGATCACCTTCCAGCTCTCCCAGGAGCTCTGGAGAGAACTTATAGATGCTAAGGAACCCGTCTGGGCAGGTGACAACTGTTCTCCTAGGCCTGCATGTGAATTCGGCAGGCCTTCTGGAAGCCACTCCCAGAAGTGCCACCTCTGAGAGCTAGCAGGAGTCAAGGACCATCCACCCAAACTCCTCAGGATGTGGTGAAGCGTGCACCCCCCTCCCCAAACCCACCGATGGCCCAGAGCTGGGAGTAGGGCTCCTGGTCTCACCTTCACTGTTCTCCAGGATATTGGGGGCAAAGCCACCCTCGTCTCCCACATTGGTGGCATCCTTGCCATACTTGTCCTTGATGACCCCCTTGAGGGTGTGGTAGACCTCCGCCCCGAGTCGCATGGCGTCGCGAAAGCTCTCCGCGCCCACTGGGAGGATCATGAACTCCTGCATGGCCAGCTTGTTGCCGGCATGAGAGCCACCATTGATCACGTTGAAGGCCTGGGAGCCACAGGACAGAAAAGCCACTGAGCATTTGCCTTTCCGCCCCCGGGATTGTTCGCCCAAGATCCCAAACTTTCCCCAGCTCCCCAGACTCTGAGCCTCCTGTCCCCGTCCTTTCTCTTTAGTCGCCCCAGTTCCCTTGCCTTCCCAAGGTTCCATGTGCCCCTCCCCCACCCTGGGAGAGGCACAGACGTGGCGCGGTGCTCACCGGCACAGGCAGGATAAGGTCTGAGTTCCCAGCCAGCTGAGCGATGTGGCGGTATAGGGGCAGTTCCCGCTCAGCTGCCCCTGCCTTACACACGGCCAGGGATACACCCAGGATGGCATTGGCGCCAAACTTGGCTGGGAGATTATAGAGAGAAGCACTGAACAAAAATGTCCCCTTCCCTATCTACCCCTAGCCTCCACCCACACTCCGCAAGGGAGCCAGGAAAGGCGACGCCCCCTCCCTCCCTTCCTGCAACATCTCATCCATTTTCCCCTGAAATAGCAGGTCAGTTGCGCGGAGGTGACAAGAAAGGGCAGAGAGCTGCACGTATTTCTAAACATCCCAAGACCAGGCTGCCTCATGCCAACCCCCTTCTCTCCACGCTGCAAAGTTCTTCATCTGTCTGATGTCCCCCCCTCCCCCAAGCACTGCAGTTAAACTCATCTTCTGCTGATTCTGGGGGTGGATGGAAGAAGTCCTTCCTCAGGAAGCCCCCACAGTGCTGGCCCCCTCTGTTCTCTGGCCGCAGCATACATCCCCATCCTCAGCCTCCCCACTTTTTCCCTGGCCCCCGCTTACATTTGTTCTCAGTCCCATCCAACTGCAACATCAGATTGTCCAGCTTCTCCTGCTCCACCACCGAGAGACCCTGCAGGCAGAGCCACCATCACGCAGGGCCAGAATGGAGCTGGGCCCTCAGACACAGGGCCCCCCTTGCACAGGCTCACATCCGGCCAGGGTCCAACCGGGGTCTTGTGACAGTGGCCTGCCGGGATCTGGGGACCTGAGCCCCCACTGGAGCAGAGAACAGTAAGGGGTCATCTTCCCACCCTTCCCTTGGTAACCATGATTCCCAAGAGGTGGGCCTTTCTCTCCCTCTCCCTCCTCCCCTGACCCAGGATGCCTTCCAGGACCCTGGTCCTGCCTCCCCCCCCCTGCTCCCCCCGCCCCCCCCCACTCCCGCAAAGAGTGAGCCTCACTGAGCTGATGAGGGCTGGCGCAATGATAGTGTTGATGTGGTCCACTGCCTTCAGGACACCTGGGGAGAGGCAAAGAGGCTAGGCTGGGTCAGGCCAGAGGGGCCAGAAGAGAAAAGGCAGGGAAGGAATGCAAGCAGAGGCCTGGGGACTGAATGAGGTAGGAGTATTAGGATGAGGGGTGAGAGAGCTTGGAAAAGAGAGAGGGCCTCACCTTTGCCTAAGTAGCGCTGTTTGTCCCCATCCCTTAGCTCCAGGGCCTCATAGATCCCAGTGGAGGCCCCACTGGGCACCGCAGCCCTGAAAAGACCTGGGAGAGGACGTGGAGTGAGGAGGAAGACAGAAAGACAGTGCAGGAACAGGGGTCCCATTAGCACTCCAGGCTGTCACATCCAGCCCTCTCCCCATACAGCTCCTAATACACAGATACACACAGATACACACACACACACACACACAGCTCCCAGATACACACACACACTGCTTCCCAACAAACACACAACCCGCTAATACACAAAACACAGTTCCCTAATACATATACTACATGCTGCTCCCTAATCCACAATACTGTTCCCTAACACATATATGCTACTCCCTAGTCCACACATGTACACACACTGCTCCCTAGCACACAATACTGTTCCCTAACACACACACACTACTCCCTAGCACACATGTGTGCAGCTCCCTAAAGCACAACTACTCTAATACACACACTGCTCCCTACTACACACTCATGTATGTGTGTGTGTGAGTGCACATGGCTCCCTAATACACAATTACTCTAATACACACACAGCTCCCTAACACACACATGCACAGTGCTCCCTGGCGCGCGCGCACACACTCACGCATGCAGCTCCCTAATACACAACTATACTCTGATACACACACTGCTCCCTAATGCACACAAGCACACACAAAGGCAGATGCACAAGCAAAGGCCTCCTCCTCCGCCCCACTGAGGCACTGAAGTGATGTGTTCACACGCACACACGGGCACGTTCACAAATATGCAGCGGCAGGGCATGCATCGCACACTGAACTAGAACACGGAGGCCTGTGTATTCTAGCTCCCCTGGACAACGGGACCCACCCCCCACAATCCAGGCTGTGAGCCTGGCCCAGCACCCCACCCCTGCTGGGAATCAAGGAAACTTCCCATCCCAGGCCTGGGCAAACCCAGCACTGGGGGGTGCGGTTGCGGTGGGGGTTGAGGGGCTGTGTTCTGGTCCAGGCCCCGCTCAGTACCTTTGGCCGTGTGGAGATCTACCTCCACGGTGGGGTTTCCACGGGAGTCCAAGATCTCCCGGGCCCAGATCTTCTCTATCGACATGATGGCTGGGATCTCCTTGGGTGGAAGGAAAGTAGGGAGAAAGGTAAGAGGCTTAGAGGGGAGGAGCCTGAGATATCGGTGGGAGGGGCCAGGGGCTGGGAAGGATGGGAAAGAGGTTACTGCAGTGGGTGGGGGGTGGGGAGGAGCAGGCTGCTGCCCTCGGCAGTGGCGGCTGTAGAAGGGATTCCCCCCACCCTGCCTCGGGGAGAGGAGAAGGTCACTGCAGTGAGGAAGGGGAGGTCACTGCCGTGGGAGGCGGGGTGATACCCAGCGTCCAGGTGGGAGGACACCGCACTGAGGAGTCGAGGGGCCCAGCAGGGGTTCCCTCATCCCCTCAGCCGCTTCGGCAGCCAGCTGGTGGGGTTCCCCCAGATCTCCTCCGAGCGGAATGGCTGCCAGGTTTGCCTTTCTCGTTGAAGCCAAGAAGAGGATGGGTAGTCTAAACAGCCCAAGCCTTTCCTGCAGAGCCCCTCCCCCCATCCCACCCAGCTCAGCCCAGGCCCCAGCCCCTGTCCACACAGATGTGCAGCACAGAAGTCGGGCGAGGGTCCTGGGGAGGCTCGCCGTCCCGGGTGTCGCCGGGGGAAAGGAGGGGGAAACGGCAGGGTTAAGCCCGTCCTCCAGCTGCCGCTGGACAAATTCCCCTCTCGCCGCCCCGAGCAAGGCGCCGTGGGGCGGAGTGGGAGAGAGGCAGAAGTCCGGGGATGCTGCGGAAGGCTGAGAGCAGCCATCTCCCCAGATGAAATTCCGAGAGGACGTGCGCGGATAAAAACGCACGGCCCGGGGAGACCTCGAACTTCGTGTCCTCGGAACCGAGGCGGAGCGGAGCGTGGGGAGATCGGGGGCCAGGGTGCAGGTCTGGCGCCCAAATGAGGAGGGGGTGACAGCCAGGATCCCGAAGGAGCGGTCCGGGCAGGCGGGGAAGGAGGGCGCGGGGGAGGCGCGGGTGACAGCAGGTGCGCAGCGGCGGGGGAGAGATGCGCGCGGGCCCAGGCCGCGGGGCGGGGGCGGGGCGGCCAGGGGATGCGCCGGAGGGGTGCAGGGGCCCGGCCGGGGCTTCACCTCGGGGCTGCAGACTCAGGCGGCGGCGGCGGCAGTGGCGGCGGCGGCGCAAAGCGAGCGGGAGTGGCGGTGGCGACTGCGGCTCCCGGGCGGGCGGCGGGCGGCGGACAGGGGAGGCGCCGATAGGGCCGGGCGGGCGCATGTGACCCGGAGCCCCCGATGAGTCAGGAGCGCGGGTGGAGGCGCGCGTAGGAGCGCGGGTGGGGGGCCGACAGGGGTGTGGTGGGGGACAGCTGGGGGCGACCAAGAGCCCGCCTCTCCCGGCGCCCACGCGAGCTCCTGCCCACTTCTCGACCCCCCGGGAAGTAGCAGGCACAGGCTCACCGAGGAATCTGCGTCCTGGGGCCACTACAGCCAGGGAAGCCCCTGACAGAGTCCCCACCTCACAAACCCGGTCAGACACAAGAGTATCAAAATGTCTCTTTATTGGAAAACAGAGCCGTTCTTGACCCCCCAGCCCGCCCTGCAGCCCGTCTGCGGCCAACTCTACCCGCATCCCCTGGGCCGGGCCGGGCTTGGCTCCTACCAGACCTGCCTGAAGGATGCTGGTTGCCAGGCTCTCGGCTGAGCTCAGGCCCTCCGACCCCGCTGCCCAGGTGCCCACAGAGTCTGGGCTGCAGGCGGTGATGAATCCCCAGGTCTGGGGCAAGAGAAGGCATGCTCTGTCTCCGCATGAGGCTGTGCATGTGGTGTCCCCTACTAACGGAGTCTTCTCAGGTCCTGGGGCCAGTACCTCTGATCCGCTGGAGGAAGAGGACGGAAATAAACCCTCCGCCCCCATCTCAAGTGCCCAGCGGCTGCCCGTTACTGGGCGCATCTCCTCGGGCTCTTTCTGCCTCGCCCTGCCCTCCTTCCTTCCCCCAGCCGTGTCCTGTTATTTTTAGCTTCAGATTTTTAGTGCAGGATCCTTCTCTTCTGCCTTCTCTGCTAGGCTCAGCTGCATTCCTTAGACGCCAAGGACCGCCCCCCCCCCCATCCCCACCACCACCACTGTCTTACCCCAGACCTGGCCCTTCCGGCCCGTCTTCACTCTAGGTCAGGTGTGGCTGTGCACCCCACACCAGCACCTCTGTCTGCCTCCCCAGTTCTTTTCACTCATGCTTCTGGCTTCCTGATGCATCTCCTAAGCCTTTTCTCAGCTCCAGGATCCTAGGTCCTGCTGGCTCTTTCTCCTCACTCTGGGACACCCCTCAACTCCTAGCCCTGATCTCTCCAAGGGTGCTCCTTGCCTTTCCCTTCTTCAACCACCTCCTCCTATAGCAACTCTTTTCTCCCCCTACGTGCCAGGCCCTTGGCCTCCTCTTCCTGCCTCCCTGCCTCCCTGCCGGCTTCCTTACTATCCCTGAAGGCCAGAACTGCTGCTACGTCGGTGGCTAGTCCGCTTCCTCATAGTGCTCAGGCTCAGCCTCCTGCTCCTGCTCCTGCTCCTGCTCCTCTTTCATCCTCTGACGAATCTCATTGGCCTCAGCCCGATCCTCCTCCTCGAAGAACTCCTTGTCCAGACGTTCCAGCTGGGGCATCTGCACCAGGGCCTCCTGGCGGTAGTCATTCTCATCTGCACATGGGTTGTCCAGCAGCACCAAGGCTCGCAGCTTGGGCAGGTCCCGAAGCTTGGCAAACTCCCGCAGGTTGCTTATTAGGTTGCCCCTGTCAGTATGGTCAGGAGGGGTTCACTGGGTTTTGGAGGCCAGCTGCCAGGAATGGGGTCTCTAGAGGAGTCTTCCCTGGGCTCCACTTTCCCTGGAAACACTCTCTGTATGGATTGGCCTGCCTAGCATCGACAGACTTGCTGCAGAGATGCTGTCCAGCCCCAATCCTGTCCTTTTTCTGCCCTTTGAGGAATCCCTAAGTACCATATTCTATTCTATAATGTGTCATATTTCTCTTTGGAAGCAGCAAAGCTAGGTCACAGCCCTGTCTTGCAGATGGGGAGCAGGGGGGAAATCTCCTTTGCAGGGACAGACTTCTGTGTCAATGACAACCAATCAGAGGTTGGAAGATAGGACTTGGGCCAGTGGAGAAGGAACTGAGACTGAAGCTCAAGGTGGTGGATGCTATGTTGGTGCTCCCCCCTGAACAGAACCTAGAAACAGGGATGAGCTGGGACCTCCCAGCCTAAAGAACAAACTTCATCTCTTAATATGCCTCATTATACAGTATTCTGCATTTATTTTCAGGTTCTTGCTTCAAGCCTTTATAAAATCGGGTTTCAGTGTTTCACCTTATCTCAGCGGAGGTGTCGAACCTCATGCCGAGTTTCTCACTGGGAGCACTGTGCGCACGTTGTGCTGGACTGCCCTGTGCTTCGCTGGAGGGTGAGCAGCTTTGGGCCCAGAGGCACCTCCGAGTCATTGAGACAATGCATCTCCCCAGCACTTACTTCCAAACCTCCCCAGTGAACAGTCACTGAGAAGGGTCCACTATCCCTGCTTAGACTATTAACAGGAAAACAGAAGTCCCTACAACCAACCAGACCGATGTGGCAGAGCTAATTAGCAAGAGATTGCTCCATGAATTAAGGTTGGAGTTGGGGTTCAAGGTGATACCACCTCTCTCTACTTGGAGATTCTGTTTCCATTGCCAGCCTTGACTGAGGAGGCCCTGTTACTAAGGAGGCAGTTTCCTTACATCTTTGCTTAATGAACACACATAAAATCCTCCCTCAGACAAGAGGGGCTGAAAGAAAATGCCTCTGACCCCTAGTGCCTTTCTATTTAGAGATTTCCTTTCAAAGATTTTTCTCTGCTCATATCTGAGCGCATCTTGTGTGTTTGTGTGTGTATGTTTTTTTGTTTGTTTGTTTGTTTGTTTGTTTTATCAGTAAGGGGGCTTTCCAGGTGGGACTCAGGATAAGAGAGGCAGAAAATGGGAAGGGGACTGGGGTCAAGAACATGGAGAAGCAGAGTAAAACTTATGTGGGTTAGCACCAAAAAAATAGAACTGGAGCCAGTCTGAGTCCCTCCAGCACAGGGACCATCTGGGTTCCATTATGTATTCCTGAAAAGCAGGGCAAGGCCTGATACATAGCATGTTCTTCATAACTGCGGAGTGAATGCGTAAGGATTCAGGGGTCTCAGACTCTAAAGATCTTAGTGTTGCAATTAGGGCTAAATGCAGAAGAAAGTAAGGAAAGGAGGGATAAGGATCAGCGTGGAGAATGAGGTGAGAATCTTGGAGTGGGCTAGGATTGGGGGACTGGGGCCAGGGAAGAACACAGGGTCAAAAGCTGCTCCTGGTCAGGTGTAGGAGCAAGGTGGGGCCTGGAGGGGGTGCATACCTCAGGTTGAGGTACTGCAGTGATTTCATTTCCTTGGAGAAGCCGCTCAGAGTTTCAATCTGGTTGTCTCGAAGATGCAAGCTAGTGAGATTACTTAGGTACTCCAAGCCTTCCACCTTCTTCAACATGTTCTGCGCCTAGACTCCAGGATACAGTAGACATATTGGGAAAGGAGAGAAGCATAAGGAAGGCAGAGCTGCAGCTCTGCTGGTGTGGCTCAATGGATTGAGCGCTGGACTCCAAAGCAAAGCGTTGCCAGTACGATTCCCAGTCAGAGCACATGCCTGGGTTTCAGGCCAGGTTCTTGGTAAGGGGCATGCCAGAGGCAACCACACACTGATGTTTCTCTCCCTCTCTTTCTCCTTCCCTTCTCCTCTTTCTAAAAATAAATAAATAAAATCAAAAGAAAGAAAGAAAGGAAGGAAGGAAGGAAGGAAGGAAGGAAGGAAGGAAGGAAGGAAGGAGGAAGGAAGGAGGAAGGAAGGAAGGAAGGAAGGAAGGAAGGAAGGAAAGAAAGAAAGAAAGAAAGAAAGAAAGAAAGAAAGAAAGAAAGAAAGAAAGAAAGAAAGAAAGAAAGAAAGAAAGAAAGAAAGAAAAAAAGAAAGAAATCCAAGAGAGGCTGCCAGTCCAGACAAAAGTCAGCAGTAACCCCCTACTGACTGCTCATCTCACCAAAGCCGCCTCTGATTAAGGAGGCCATGCTTCAACCCACCCCCAGGTCTTAGAGCCCCACTGCTCTACTGAGGAGAAATGACTTCAACACCATGCTGGAATGAGGAAGCTCAAGAGTCTAAATGACTAAACATTTAAGTGGCCTCCTTCACCTGATGCCTGTACCCCAGTCATGGCACATTATGCAAAGCAGACTATTTCTGTATTACCCTGTATCGTGCATTGTCAGCCCTGCGATCTGGTCAGCACTTGTCGGCTTTAACTTTGCATCACCACAGCATCTGGCATCAAGTAAGGGCTCAATAAATGGTGCTAATTATCATTATGATGATAAAGTTAGTAGCTGAGCCTACTAGAAGCCAGGCATCCTGGCCCCCAGGATAGTGCCCTCTTCTCCGCACCAACCACCCTCTGACCCAGTGAGCTACCAGGAAGAGGTTCTTCAGCTTGGGAAGGTTGAGCCCCATTGTGCTTTCCAGTTGGTTCCCTCGAAGCTCCAGCGTGTGTAGGCTGATCAGTTTTTGGGGGTCCAGACCTGTCACCATTTGGATGTGGTTCCCTGAGGAGCAGGAGGGTGTCGAGAGCTCGAAGGGCCACTCCAAAATGTTCAGCAGCAGAGCCTCAGTTTTGGGAGACTCTGCATCCTTCTTTCCCTCTAATGTCAGGTAGATACGAGGAGAGACAGGTCCAGGTTCAACACCTTCCTCAAGTCTTTGCTCAGTTATCAGCTTTTCAACGATGCTTGTCCTAACCAACCCACTTGAAATTGCCACCTGTGCCCACCCACTCATTTCTTTTACCCTGATCTATTTTCTCCATGGCACATATCTCCTTTTGACTCAGTGTATAAATTTACTTACTGTGTTTATTATGTTCATTGTCTGTCTCCCCCACCTAGATTGCACACTGCATGACAATAGGGACTACTTATCTGTTCACTGTTTTCTCTCCAGTACAGAGAACTACCATAATGAATAATAATGTGTCTGAATGAATAAACGAATGAATGCAAATTGCTGTGTGGCACAGCCGAGGACCACATTGCCTACCTCTGTTGGCCCCAGGCTAGGAAGGAAAGAACCTGTGTAGCCCATCCTAAGGACCTACCTTTGAGATTCAGGGTGCCCAGAAGAGGATGAGAGATGCCCTCAGTGTCCGTGATCTGATTATAGGCAAAACTGGCGATCTGCAGGTAGGGCAGTTCATTCAGCTGGGCACTCCGAAGCCGGTTGCCGTCAGCCTTGAGCCAGAGCAGGTGGGTGAGGTGATTGAGTGGGGACAAGTCTGTCAGATGGTTCTCGGAAATATCCACATAACGCAGATGGATGTAGTAACGCAGCAAGGAGATGTCTGTCAGGTCTCTAGGAGATGGCAGAGGCCATGGTTAAGGTAAGAATCCAGCAAGGCTGGCAGAGGTGCTAAAGCAGAGGGCAACATGGAGATGGCTTATACTGGGGAGAGGAATGAGTGACGGATGGGAGAGGTGAGGGGAGAAGAGAAGGTAGGTGGGTTCTTAATAGCGGGCAAGGGTCTTGTGTCTGTGAAGGGCTGAGACCTTACATTCTGAAGGACAAGCGAGGGAGTCCAGTAGGAGTCCCACATGCCCTCTCACAGCCTCCAGTCCCCAGGGCAGCCCTGACACAGGGAGACTCAGAGCTCCTAAAAAGTAAATTCTATCCTTCCCTCCCACTGGGCCAGGATGAGAGCCATCCAAACTCTCAGCCAAAACACCCAGGAATGAGGATGAGAAGGAAGACTGGGTCCTACAACTTCAGTCCTCTTCTGCACCACACCCCCAAACGCACCTGTCTTTAACCTCCAGCTTGACATAAGCATGGGCCAGTCCATTTCCAGTCTTACAGAGCAAAGAAAGCCCTTCCTTCATCATGTCCTCCGTGAGGGGGTTGAGAATCCACTGCCGGAGGAAGCAGAGTCAAGCATCCCTTTCCAGCCCAACCCTCTCCTTAGCCCCAGAAGCCCCTCGCTTCCATGCTCTCACTTCCTCAGCGCCGCCTTCCTCCTCTTTCCTGTCATCCTCCCACTCATCTGTCTCCTTCTCATCTTCTTCCCTTTCCAGATCTTCCTGGTCTGGCTCGAAATCCTCCAGATCCTCTTCATCTGACATCTTTCTTCCCTGCCGAAGGCTCTGGAGTTTGATCGAGCCAGGTCCTGGTCCAGAGAAAGAAGGTCTCCTCAACGTCTGCCCACCCTCAGCTCCCTCACCTCCACTGATGGGGACGGGGTATTACCCCTCACGTCTCATCTCTTTCCCAGCTATGCTTCTTTCCTCGTCCCTATGAACATCTCGTTTTGATTCCCAGCCTCCATATTTCCCACCAAGGACCCCTCTCTCCTTCAGCAGCTCATCTCCCTGGTTCCTGGATGGCCCTCCCCAGTTCTTCCCACCTCTCTTACCGACCCCGACCCCTCCCCTTGCCTTTCATTCCTAACCCCAGCCCCCGCATTTCTTCAACTCTCCCATCCTGCTAAGTCCCATTTGCCTCTCCCCTCGGGGACGGGGACACCTGCCCGACGCAGTCTCTCCAGTCCTCCCACCCAATCCTCCCACCCAATCCTCCTTCGCAGAAGGGCGCGGACTCTGGTTCTGTTCAATGACAAGCAATTCTGGAGAGGTTCTGGGCCCTGAGAGCGCAGGGTTGTCCTGGAAGAGGGGAAGAGGGAAGAGGCGTCGTGTGCTGTGGTTATGGCAACGGAGGGGCGGGGCACTGGACGCCGCAGTTGACGACCGTTGGGAGAAGGGCCGCGGCTAACTGAACTGGATCGGGGGTCGACGGGTTGCAAATTCATTCTCTCAAACCCAGGAGCCCGGGTGAGGGATTGGCCAAGGGCCTAAAACAGGGGGCGGGGCTTAGAACAGGGCGGAGGGTAGGGATGGGGGCGGGGCTGTCCGTTACGTTACCTGAGGCCTTAAAGGGACCGGACTTCCCCAATGCAAAGCGCTGTGAATTCAAAGGAAACTCATTACCTGAAGCAAAAGGCTGGGGAAGAGGAGCAAAAAGACCAAGGTAAGTGGACTGATTCCCGGCTTCCCTCCTACCTAACCTTCTCCACCCCACCCCGCCCCGCACACACACATCAGGCCCCGTCCTGTCGTTATTTTCATATAGAGCTTTGGAATGGAAGAGGCCCAAGGCCAAAAAGACCTGAGTTGGAGTCCTGACAAATCTGTAGTTTACTAGCAATTTACCTAAGACTCCACTTCCTCGTTTGTAAGGCTTAACTACACCAACTGCCAGGGATAGAGTATGAGTCTAATCTGTGCTAAAGCACTGTACGGATTACTAAACCAGCTTGGGAGCATTTCACTCCTCTTCCTGTCCTGGACTGGCTTGATGCAAAACTTTTGGGGAGAAAATCCTACATGTGCCCACTAAAATGCTCTTCGAACAGCAGTTGAGCACTGATACAGCCAAACCCAGGCACTCTGGCCTGTGACTTGTTGAAGGAGACAAAAGCAGAGAGGCTGAGATGCAACAAATATTTTGTGCTAGACATGGTGTGAGATGCTTTGACAAGTGATATTTAATCTCCACACCAGTCCTGTGAGATAGATAGTATTTGAAAGAAGAGGAAACTAAGACCCAGGGTGGTTAATATTTATGACACAATTCCTGCCTAGGGAAAGGAGATTACCAATCTTGTGGAATCTAATATAAATAAAACAATGAGGCAACAAGGTAAGATATCATGTGACTAATTGTGAAATAGTGTGTTACAAAGTGGTCCAATGGAATATGTGGGGGGCTGGAAATCAGGAAATATTACCTCCTGTCCTGACTAGCTTGGGTGATATAGTTAACAAATATATGTTTTAACACACTTTTGTTAAACACTCTGTGCCAGGCGGTGCCTGCTGGGCTCTCAAGGACTGTAAAACACAGTCCCTGTTCTCAGGGACCTTACAGGGTCCAGTGACAGGGTTAAGTAAACAAGTAATTCAATATAATGAGTGGTCATAATAATGCCACCCAACACTTACAGAGCTTTTACTTAGTGCCAGGGAGTAATTTTATTGTACATAGGTATATTTAATATCATATATTCAGCTCACTGAGCCAGAGGAAGCACCTTTGGTAAGGCCTGGGGGAGAAAGAGCTCAGTGGCTGTGCAAGGAAAGCAGGTAGTTCTGCTGGCTGGAACCGTAGGTAGGTGTACGTAGTGGGGTGAGGCAAGATCAGCAAACAGAGCTGGATCATGCTAAGGAATGTGGACTTGATCCTGAAAGCTATGAGGAGCCATTGGAGTTGTTATTTCCTGTTTCGTTGAAGGACTGAATCTGCAATGTGTAACAAGAGTAGATACTCCATCCTCCTTGATAACATCCTTCCCTCTGTAGCTGTTCTAAATAGTATCTCCTTTGATTATAAAAGTAATAATTAAAATAAAATAAAATAATAGAGAAGTATATAAGAGGAACATAAAAGTCTATGATCTCCCTCAGCACCACTCTCATTTTTTAATAAAGTTAATTTATTAATGAAAATGTTTAAAAAACACAAATGTATCAATTATACATCAACTGGATTATTGTCATTTAAAGATATGTTTTGTGCTCTGACTGGTGTGGCTCAGTAGATTGAGCGCTGGCCTGTGAACCAAAAGGTCACCAGTTTGATTCTCAGTCTGGACACATGCCGGCTGGGGACACACGAGAGCAACTGATCAACGTTTCTCTCCCTCTCTTCCTCCCTCCCTCTCCCTCTAAAAAATAAACAAAACATGTATTAAAAAATCTATAAAAATACATTTTGGACATCTCTCATATCACTAAACATAGATCCACCTCTTTCTGTTTGATAGTTGTCTAGTCTTCCATTATGTGGATATGTGTAATTATTAAACTGTTCCCTATTGATGGATATTAACTTTAAAAATTGTCCACATTATAAACAGTGCTGCATCAAAAATCCCCATAGATATATCCTTACTATTCTGCATAAATACCCTGTACAAGTACTTCTGAAGTCACATGCATAGGAATTGCCTGAGGATCAGATTAAAACGAAGCTCCTGACCCCAAGAGTGATGCCAGCGCTGCTGGTCCACAGACCACACTTTGAGTAACTTGGCTCTGTGGGATCCAGTCTTAGAAGGTGCAGTTTCTAGTTCGATGATACATACTTACCTTTGCCAATCATACTAGGTTGAAAAATTGGTATGTCATTATTTTATTTTGCATTTTTATTGTTAGTGAGGTGGTTTCTTTTTGTGCGTCCATGTACTCGTATTTGTTTTATTTTACAAATCGTCTTTTCATATTCTTTCTCATGTTCCTGCTATGTCATTAAGTTTTAAAATTGGCCCTGGCTGGTGTGGCTCAGTGGATTGAGTGCTGGACTGTGAACCAAAGGGTCACCAGTTCAGTTCCCAGTCAGGACACATGCCTGAGTTGCGGACCAGGTCCCCAGTGGGGGGCACGTGAGAGGCAAACACACATGGATGTTTCTCTCCCTCTCTTTCTCCCTGCCTTCCTCTCTCTCTAAAAATAAGTAAATAAAATCTTTAAAAAAATAATAAAATTGATTTGGAGAAGCTCTTTTTTTTTTTTAAAGATTTTCTTTATTTATTTTTAGAGAGGGAAGGGGGGGATAAAGAGAGAGAGAAACATCAATGTGTGGTTGCTGGGAGACATGGCCTGCAACCCAGGCACATGCCCTGACCGGGAATCGAACCTGTGATGCCTGGTTCACAGCCCACACTCAGTCCACTGAGCTACACCAGCCAGGGCTAGAGAAGCTCTTTTTGATTTGGATACTAAGTGGCAGAGACTTCCACTTGCCTATCTAACATTCATTCTTCACTTTTTTCTCCCTAAGAGAACAGTTTTTAAAAAGCCTTATTGGCCCTGGCTGGTGTAGCTCAGTGGATTGAGCGCGGGCTGCGAACCAGGCATCGCAGGTTCGATTCCCAGTCAGGGCACATGCCTAGGTTGCAGGCCATGTCTCCTAGCAACCGCACATTGATGTTTCTCTCTCTGTCTCTCTCTCTCCTTCCCTTCCCTCTCTAAAAATAAATAAATAAAATCTTAAAAAAAAAAGCTTTATTAACATTTAACATACCATAAAATTCATCCACTTAGAATGTACAATGCAATGGCTTCTAGTATGTGCTTCTAGTATGTTCGGAGTCGTTCTACCATCACTACAATGAAATGTAGAACATTGTCATCACCCCCAGAGAAGCCCTCTGTCCCTTACAACGTGCATCTCAGTCCTCCCTGCCACTCCTGCCCCTGGCCACCGCTAACCCCCTTTATGTCTTTATCAATGTGCCAGTTTTGTGCACTTTACATAAACGAAACCATACAGCGGATGGTCCTTTATAACTGGCTTCCTACTCTTGGCATAATATTTTAAGGTCCATCCATGTTGTAGTCCATATCAGTACTTCATCTCTTTTAATTGCTAAACAATATTTCACTGTATGGTTTTTAGTCTTAAATTCATCTGAAATAACTTTTGTGTATAGTGTGAGATAGGGATCTAACATTTTGCCAAAAGAAAGCTGATTTTCTCAGCACCATTTGTCGATTAATCCCATTTTTCCCTTCTGATTTGAAATGCCATCTTTATCACTATATATAGTTTCTGAACTATTATTTTCCATTGATATGCCTGGCTATTTCTGCTTTAGTACCACGTTGTCTTAGCTATTGGTTTTTCTGGATGTGTCATGTATTCTGCTACTTTATTAGTTCTAATAATAGAATAGATAGTCCATTTATTAGACAGAGAGAAGTGGAGGAGTTCAATAAAACCTAAGAAACTAAGTTCTTAAAATATACCAGGGGAGGCCCCTCAAAACCCCAGAATTTAATTATAAAGAGTTGTGTATTTATTCTTACATGTTAAATGTCAGTCACCTTCAAAATACTCTCCATTTGATGCAATACACGTATTGAAACGTTTTTCCACTGCTCAAATGGGTTTTGAACTTGTCAATTTTGATGCCTTCAGTGCTGCTGGGGGTTTTTGTTTCACCTCTTCCACAGTGGCAAATGTTTCCCTTTGAGGACTTTTTTCATATGGAAACAAAAAAACAGTCGCTCAGGGGAGATCTGAAGAATGGGGAGGGTGGAGCATGGGGGTCGTGCCATTTTTTGGTCAAAAATGTGTGATGTGGGCAGGTGCCCTCGTAAATCACCAGTCATGAAATTGGCAGACATGTTTAGTCTTCAAAAAAACTTCATTGAAGCTGAACGCAGCCTCTCATAACAATGTCAGCTGGCACACTGACACAGATGGGTTCCTAGAACACTCACCTGTGGGGAAGCCTATACTACAAGTGGCACGTCCTTCAGAAGATAATTACAGGTTTTTGGGGGTACCCCCCTCATATAAGAAATGCAGATTAAATAGATATATGGTATAGGATTCATCGAAGGTGGGAGAATCTTGAAGCAGAAAGAATGGGAAGCTGAGGATGATAAGGGCCTGAAGTAAGAAGATGGCATGGAGAGGAAATTTCAACAGGACTCAATAATTGAAAAGATGCAGGGTGTGGAGAAGAGGAATATAATCAGGGTTTGGCTGAATCTAGGATTCCTGGAAAAATAGCATTGGCAGTGAAAAGCAGTGGAGAGGTTTGAACTTGGAGCTGCGGAAGATGCTCACTTTCTTTGAGGCTTACTGAGATTGCAGTGGTAGTGGAGCAGCCATGTGGAGACAGCGAGCTAGAGCTGGGTCTCAGGATGGCTGATCCCTTTGCTCAACCATCCTTCCCAGGACTGCAGCCCACAGAACTGCCTTCTCCCCTGGCTGGGTTTCCCCACTCTGTGTCATGGCTGCAGGTAGCAATCAGGGAGCCAACTGAAACCAGTCATATTCAGACAGAGTTGCTTTTTGCTACTTTCTCATAAGAGCAAGGAAGCTTCTTTTCCAGAATTTCCTGCTACCCCAGGATTTTCTTTTATGTGAAATAATAAATGTCCTTAAATACCATTTGCTCAGAGTTTCTGTGACTCAGTGGAAAGCATCTTGATAACACCTATATTTTCTTCGTATCTCTATCAGCCATAGTTTGCAACATTTTAACAAAAGATGTGTGTGTGCATGGGTTTCTCATTTTTCACATTCAGATTATACTCTAAAGATTAAATGACATCTCTAGCTGTGATGTGGTGGTAAATGTTTAACAGGCTCTCCAGGGAGAAATAAAGCCCTAATTTTTAGTATTTGCTTATTTCTCTGCTGTAAATACTCCTACCATGGCTGATTTCAAGCTGGCGACTCAATGTGGTGTTTCCATACATGACCCTACAGGCAAGGCAAATAGCTTCAAGAGCACAGATAATACTAAAATTGTTATGGACTGAATTGTGTCCTCCTGAAATTCATATTGTTGAAGCTCTAACTCACCGCCCACCCACCCCCAAACCTCAGAGTGACTGTATTTGGAGACTGGGCCTTTAAAAATATGATTAAGTTAAAACGAGGCTACTTAGGTGGCTCAAATCCCATCTGACTGGTATCAGTATAAGAAGGGAAAATTTGGACACAGGGCACCCGTGCACAGAGAAGAAGACTGTGAGGACACAGGAAGGCAGCCACCTGCAAGCTAAGGACAGAAGCCTCAGAAGAAACCAAACCTACTGACACCTTGCTGTCGGACTTCCTGCCTCCAACAAGGCAAGAAGAGAAAAGGCATGTGAGGAAATTAATTTCTGTTTAAACTATGTGGTATTGAGTTACGGCAGTTTTAGCAAACTAATATAAAAATGTAGTAAAATAGTGAGAAAGTGATAAGTTTTGAGTACTTTATTTAAATTATGTTTATACATTTTAACTTTAATTTTTGAATATTTATTTTTTAGAATTACAACATCACATTTTAATTCCTGAATTTTGTAGTTCAGCATTAATATCACCTCATGCATACAAATAGTGGGAAACAAGTGCAGTGGTATTTTCAATACAAAATAAACACTTGTTTTAGACAAACTATACTTCATACCTACACAGACAGCCTAGCTTTTACAAACAATAGCCAAAATTAAAATTAACCATAAAAATAACTGTAAAAATAAATTGGGACAACTGTAGTAAAATAAACAATAAAAAAGAAAGAAAGTCATTTCTGCCAGAAAAAAAAGTAAAAGTAAAATAAAATTAACTATATGCCCTGGTTGGTGTGGCTGAGTGGATTCAGTGTCACCCTGCAAACTTAAAGGTCGTTGGTTCAATTCCCAGTCAGGGCACATGCCTAGGTTGCAGGCCAGGTTCCCGGCTTGGGGCATGGAAGAGACAACCGAATGGTTTCTTTCAACAGAAAGAGGGGAAAGGAGGGAGACAGAAAGGGAGGGAAACATCCATGTGATGTTCGAGAGATACATTGATCTGCTGCCCCTCGCAAGCCCCCAGCCAGGGACCCAGCCTGCAACCAAAGCAGCAACCTTTCAGGTCACAGGCTGGCACTCAACCCACTGAGCCACACCAGCCAGAGGTGAGCCCCACATTTTTATTTCCAACCAAGAACTCTTTTCTCAGTGCCAGGCTTATACAGCTAACCTCCCACTTCTCTGCTTTTAAGACTCACCAGCATCTCAAACTTAACGTATCCAGACAAATTCTGTCTCTTGTTCCCTGCTTTTTCTGAGCATTCCCTATATCACCATTCCTACGTTCAAACCAGAAACCCAGGGTCATCTTGTCATTTTTTCTCCCTCAGCAACATCTTCCCGCTAGTCCCCACTGAATCTACCACCAAGTGTGACCTGTTCTACCTCCAAATGCATCTTGAATCCATCCACTTCTCTCCATCGTCTGATACCTCTCTTAACCAAACTGTTATCGCTCCCTGGAACTACTACGGTAGTTTCCTAAATAGTCTTCGTGATGCCACTCTTTCTCTTATCCAATTATCTTCCCGAAGTAGCTATAGTGAGCTTTTTCAATTGTAAAGAGAACCCTCTATTTTAACCCCTCAGTCTCTCCTGTTGATCGGGGGATAAAATACTCATCACCGTGGTCTATATGCAAAGCCCAGCAAGGTGTGTCATAACCTTTGCTATTGGGCATGAGCTACACTCGGGCCACACAGCCCTCTTTCCAGTTCCTCGGACCTCAGCTCTCTCCAGCTTCAGGGCTTTCATTTATACTTTTTGTTTTCTAGATTTTATTTATTTTTAGACACATGGGTGGGGAAGGAGAAAGAGAGGGAGAGAAACATCCATGTGTGGTTGCCTCTCACGCACCCTGTACTGGAGCCCTGGCCTACAACCCAGGAATATGCCCTGACTGGGAATCGAAGGAATCAAACTGGTGACCCTTTGGTTCACAGGCGGGCGCTCAATCCACTGAGCCACACCAGCCAGGGCTCCCTTATTCACTTATATGTGGAACTCAGCTAACTCCCACTCACCCTCTAGGCCTCAGATTAAATGGGACCTCCTCAGAAAGGCCTTTCCTGACACCTAATCCAAATTGGGATCCCCTCACATAATTCCCTGCTTTTCCTTGATTGTGTAAACACATTTTGTCTTTATACATAAATTTGTGAGTCAAGTTTGTTCCCTTCTAGATGTCATCAAGGACTTCTGCATTGGCTTCTTCTAACTCCAACAGACCTTAAGTTTCGCACCACATTCTACTGCCTGGCACAGTGCATGCTACACAGTAAGTGCTCAATAAATGCTTACTGAATGAATATTAAATGTGCTTTCTAAAAGTAATTAAAGATACCCTCCCTCACTGTGTAGATGAAATGGGCCTACCTCCTCCCTCTACTTTGAGAATCACAGGTGAGGACTGAAGAAAGAACAAGCCAGGGAGATCACCCCAGTTAGGATTCACTAGAAGGAAGTAGAGACCCTAAGGATATAAAGGTAGAAAGAAAATTCCCAATAGTTGAGGCAGTGTTTTAAAAATAAGCAAGGATATGCCCTGGTCGGATGGCTCAGTTAACTGGGGCACCCTCTCCTACACCAAAAGGCTGCGGGTTCAATCCCCTGTTGGGGCACGTGTGGGAGGCGGCAGATGGACGTTTCTCTCCCCTTCCTTTCATGTCTCTCTAAAGCCAATGATAGAAAGTATTCCTAGGTGAGGATTTTTTAAAAAAAATTAGCAAGGATAAACAAAAACGTTGGATGCCTAGCCGACTTATCTAGTAAGGCTGGCAGAGTTGAAGAGGCACTGGTTATGCAGTAGGTGTGCTCCTTTACGCTGCAGCTTCCAACATAACCTGTGCCTCCTCCTTCCGGCCTCCAACTTCCAAGGTGATCAAAAAGATTCTCCCCCGCGGAGGGTCCCTAGATATAATTACATTGATAGCAGGAAGGAGAGGGAGATGGGGAAGCAAAAGAAAAAACTTCTGAAGGATGGAAGAAGGGAGCCCTTTAAACGTAATGAAACTCGGGGTGCAAAAGCCCTAGTCCCTACCTCTCCACTCTGGAACCCGGGGCCAGACTAGCTGCCCATTAGGAACCCGCGCTTCCGCCCCTGAGCCTTTGTTCCGGGACAGAACTTTCCAGACGCGAACCAGGCGCCGGAAGGAGGTGGGCGGGGCGGAAGAGGCCGTTCAGGGCGGGGCCCCAGGTGAAGGGCTCCCGGCTCCGTTGCCGGCGGCAGGAGAGGCGAGCTGGGACCAGACCCTAGCAACGGGCGTGGCCGCTGCGGGGCGCGCCAGCCTCTCCGGCCGCTGCCCGCCCGGGGCCCGCCAGCTCTCTCGTTCGCCGCCTGCTGTGAGTCAGCGGCCCCGCCCGCGCGACTTGGCTGCTGTTACGTAACTGGGCTCCGGGCGGCGGTGTGGGGCTCGGCATCTGAGCTCGGCATCTCTGCTGCGGCTGACATTTTCTGCAGTCGCCAGCTGGTCACCATTCTTGGGTTTTGCAGGATGGCTTATTTAACCTTTCCAAGCCTGGGTTTCCGAATCTGTAAAAATTGTGATATACTTGTTGTGAGGTTTAAATGAGATGCAGTATGGTGGTGTTTCATTATATACATATTTAATGTGAACTCAGCACTACTCAGATTAAATAGGGCAGAAGGTCGCCAGCCACCATTCCGCACGAGTGTGAGATGGGAGACTGGACTATGTATGATTGCTTGGTCCAGTTCTGGACCTTTAATTGTGTATCTTGTGAATCTCACGGCGATTCTTGTGTTTTGTTTTTAAAACTAGATTCTGGTGTTTTAAGATGCGTTTTTTCCATATAACAGTACCCATCTGAAGTCAATCCAACCATTTCATTGAACATGCAACCAAATTTACAGCAATCTTTTTCCGTGCTGGAAAAAATTTAAAAATATATATTTATTTTAGAGAAAAGGATGGAGAGAAACTTTGATGCCAGAGAGAAACACTGGTCAGTGGCCAATGGTGACCTTTCGCTTTGTGGGAGGTCACCAACCAACTGAGCCACACCATTCAGGGCTCATGTGATAACTCTGGAATGAAGACTGAAAGAACGCTAAATTTATGCCTGGAAGAAATGAACCAGAAATCTGTTACTAACAATGGCAATATACGACCACACACACACACACAAAAGAAAGAAAAGAAAAGCTCTTAGTCTCAAGTCACAGTTCAAACCTCCTGCCAGAGAAGACTACTGTCTTTGGATGGGAGGATTTCAAAACCAGCCACAGATGGCCTAACAGTTTTAGAAACCACTTTAACCTCAAAAGCATGCAAACTGACTGCTGGGTAGGCTGTATCTGTAGAGGAATAGGCAGCAAAACCCACCCAGAGCTACTGAAAAGAATTACTGGACTATCTTCCAGGATATAATAAGGCTGATATCTTCTGGGGGTGGGGGGGGGAGCCCAACTGCTTTTGTATTTCCAAACTAGATACACAAGGCAACTAACGACCTCCTCTCTCATGGCGGCAGTGTGGCTCTGTATTTAATAAAGCCAGACATGTTCTACAGGGTACAGATCCCCATGCCATAAAGAAAAAAAATTTGCTTGTACTTTAGCAATCAAATGCAAAGTCCTGAGTGACTACAGCTCTTTTCCTGATTTGGTTCTAGAAGTTGAGTAGGTCCTTCAAGAGAATGACCTTGGCTTTACTGTTGCTGATTGCATGCAGCAGTACCATGCTGAGGTACCATGCACTTCATGAGTGTGTTCATAAAGCCATTGAAGTCTGCCTCCTCCCAGCATCACCCCTATCCTTCACTCAGCTGATTTAAGCATGATTTGCTATTTCAAAGCCACATACATGAGGCTGAGATTCCTCCTTGACTCCCAGAGCCATGAATGCTGACCCTAATATTAATGTGGTAATGAGCTGGAAGAGTTGGAAGTTCTTTAGTATTACCAGTTGCGTTATTTATATCAGACAAGGAAATACTCAAGCCTAAATCAATCCATGCATATTGGGAAGAATGTGTTTAGGATTGTAAGGATTTTTTATTAACAAAGAAATGAAACTCATTGTTTAAGTGGCCTAGCAAGTGGCTTATGAATGAAATTGAAGGGCTTCTTGAAAGCCACAGAGAAACACTAATAAAAAGCTTGAGGAATGGCCCTGGCTGGTGTGGCTCAGTGGATTGAGTGCCGGCTTGCAAACCAAATGGTTCTATTCCTAGTCAGGGTACATGCCTGGGCCAGGTCCCCAGTGTGGGATGCACGAGAGGCAACCTCATGTTCATGTTTCTGTCCCCCTCTTGCTCCCTCTAAAAACTAGATAAATAAAATCTTAAAATAAAAGTTTGAAGAACTGATAAAATCTCCAGAAGATAAAGATATAATGAACAGGAAGAAGAAAAGATCAGTTCAAATCTTCATGGATATGTTGAAGTGTTCCATACTGCCAAATACCTGAATGACTTAATTTCTGAATAAAAGTGCTCTATGGAGAGAAACCTGAAAATTACAGGTATAGTTAAATTTATGCATTGTACATTTTTATAAACCAGCAATTGCTTACATAAGTATGCACCCATAGAAATGGGTGCTTTGGTCTACCAAAAAACTTACACAATAATGAACATAGCATCTTCTTCTATAATAGCTAGAAACTATTAGCTATTAGTTGGAAATAATTCCAACTAATAGGAATTATTGGAAATAATTCAAATCCCATCAATAGATACATTTTAGTATATACATACAATGGGATACTGTAAAACAATGAAAATAATGAGCTACTATTTCATGCAACAACATGGACGACTCACAAACATAATGTTGAGAAAAATAAGTCACACACAAAATATATACTAGCTCTGACTGGTGTGGCTCAGTAGTTGGAGCATTTGTCCTGTAAACTGAAAGTTTGCAGGTTCAATTCCTGGTCAGGGTACATGCCTAGACTGTAGGTTTGGTCCCTGGTGGGGACACATACAAGAGGCAGAGGATCCTCAGGTGAGGATTTTAAAAAACAACAACAACAATACACCCTAGTGGGTGTGGCTCAGTGGACTGAGTGTTGGCCTCTGAACTGAAGGGTCATGGGTTCCATTCCCAGTGAGGGCACATGCCTTGGTTGTGGCCCAAGTCCCCAGCTGGGGGCATTCGAGAAGCAACAGATTAATGCATCTCTCTCACATCGATGTTTCTCTCCCTCTCTTTCTCCCTCCTCCTCTCTCTAAAAATAAATAGATAAAATCTTTTAAAAACAGGTTTAAAAATAAAAATTAAAAATGCAATACATAATATATGGCTTCATTTATATGAAATTGAAGAAGAGGCACAGCTAATCTATATTGATAGAGGTCAAATACTAGTGACTTTAAGGGATGTAGTGTTAGGAAAGGGGCAAGAAGGAGCCTTGTGGGATGCTGGAGATACACTTGATCTTGATGCTAGAAATGGTGGTCAAATATAAATATAAATATAAATATAAATATAAATATAAATATAAATATAGCACAGTACTCACTGGCTTCAGAACTCATCAGACCCTGTACTTGTCTCACTTTGATAAGAAAAAAAAAATGTGTCAGGACTCATCGCACTTGCTAGAACTTGTACGAGTCACAGCACTGCCTCACAAGAGAAAATGCTTCATCTTCTGGTGTTCGTTGGTTTCAGCACTTGTCACAGAATGAATTAATGATGCGTACTGAGGTACCACTGTATGTAAAAATCCACTGAGCAGTTTATTTTACAAGATTAGTGTACTTTATGTATGTTACATATCAGTATAAAAGCAAAAAATTAAATTACTTGTAGCAGCATGGAATATTTGAGCTATTATCAACAAATATTCAAGCAGTTCAAGATCCAGTGGCCACAATTGGTAAATACCATGTTTTAAACAACCAGCAACTTCTCAGGTTGAACTGGAGTTGGCCGTGACTTGGGCTCGCTTCTCTGTTCCCTAAGCATTCATCAACTTGGCTATCACACAGATCCTCCACTGATACTCATCACAGGCCACTATCCACTGTCATAATGTCATTATTTCTGTTGTCACACTGGCAAGAATATCCAGGTTTGGCAGATGACAAACATTCGGGTTTACATCTTTCTTTTTAATATGCTTTTTTCCTGTCTCTTTAATTAAAATATTATAAAATTTTATTCTGTACATCACTGTACAGTGTGGGGCAAAAGTAGTTTACAGTTTTAAGTATGTAAGTACAGAGTTTATTCTTGTATTATTTATTATTTTCTTTTAAGATTTTATTTATTTATTTTTAGAGAGGGAAGGGAGGGAGAAAGAGAGAGAGAGAGAGAAACATCAATGCGTGGTTGCTGGTGGCTGTGGCCTGCAACTCAGTCATGTGCCCTGACTGGGAATCGAACCTGCGATGCTATGATTCGCAGCCTTCGCTCAGTCCACTGAGCTATGCCAGCCAGGGCAATTATTTTCTTTTTTAAAGGTTGTATTTAATTTTTAGAAAGGGGAAGGGAGTGTGGTTGCCTCTTGCACACCCGCTACCAGGGACCTGACCTACAACCTGGGCATGAGTCCTGACGGGGAATCGAAACTGCCACCCTGTGGTTTGCAGGCTGGCACTCAACCACTGAGCCACATCAGCCAGAGCTAATTATTATATTATTTTCCATTCAAACAACTTTAAACCTACTTTTGCCCCACCCTAAACCTGTGCTGCCACATATTGTGTTTGACTCAAACTAACATATGCTGTACCTAATGGGACTATGAGATTTTCAAGGGTAATGTTGACTACCAGACATAATTGTCCCCACACTTCTCCTGACTCTATCCTCCCCAAAATGTGAAGCTTGTAGCACAATGCTTGACACATGGCTTGACCACAAAATCTTGTAAGTAATCAAACCTGAATTTTCTGCTACACTGTATTCTCCTTGACCCCTTTCTCACTCTACACAGTCTCTCCAAACCCCTCCTTGATTCTCACAGTTCACTTCCTGGGTAAAGAATGACACGTCTCCCAGATTCATTCCTTTCCCAGGTCTTTACCTCCTCCTCCATACCTGTCATTGTCAAGTGTGTTCTGGACGGTTCCTTCTGGTTGTCGCTTAGACACCTCGAAAACATGTCCTAAACTGGACTCACCATCTCTCCCACCCTCTTGCACCTGCTCCAAGTTGCTCCTCTTCTTGTCATTTCCATCTTTGTTAGTGGCACCACCATCCGACAAACTCTTCCAGGCTGAACACCTCTCTCTCTCTTGCCTTTCCCTGGCCTCAGCATCTAACCAGTGACCAAATCTGGAGATTCTATCTGTGTTTGTTTTTTTTTTTTTAATTGATTTTAGAGGAGAGAGAGCAAGAGAAGAGAGAAACATCAATTTGTTGTTCCACTTTGTTTATGCATTCATCAGTTGATTCTCATATGTGCCTTGAGTGGGGATCGAACCTGCAGCCTTGGCATATCAGGACGATGCTCCAGCCAACTGAGCTACCTGACCAGGGCCCCCTCAGTGTTTCTTGAATTCTTTTCATTCTTATTTCTACTGCCTTATTTCAGTCTTTTGACACTTGTCACCTGGGCTGCTAGAACCAGTCTCGGTGCTTCACGCCCTATGTCCTTCGAATCCTCCTCAACATTACTGCCAGGGTAGTTTTTCTTTTTCTTTCTTTTTTTCTTTTACCATTTTAAAACATTTAATTTTTTAAATATATAATCTTTATTATATTATTTTCAATTACCATGCAGTCCCCTTATCCCCCTCCCCCCATTAATCACCACACTGTTGTCCGTGTCCATGAGCCCTTGGGGGGGGGGGCGTGTTCCTAAACTGAGTGTCTGACCTGGTTCCTCCCCTACCTGTCTCCTCCTTGGCTCCCCTGTCCACGGGCTAACACTGGCATCTGTGGCTTGTCCTACACAGCCTGCTTCCCCTGGCACCAACTCCTCTGGGTTTGTCTCCATGCTTCCTTTCTGGCTGCAGCAACCCTGAACTTCCCCAGACCCAACTACAGCTTCTGGCTTTTTTTATGTCAGTTCTGTCTGGAATGCCTTCTGCATGCTGCAACCCTAAACTCACCCCCATCCTGCAGAAACACCTCTCAGGCCAATTGCTAGCCATTCGCTGAGATTCAACCAAGTGTCATCTCTCCCAGGACACTTTCCTTTCCTAACCACTTGATCCCTGGTTAGCAGTCCCGTCCTTTTTACCCCCATACACTTTCGTTACACCTCCGTAATTTCATCTACTACATGGCAAACTGGTTTTATAAATGTCCTCGTAAACTGTTTGAGGATTCACTGCTCGATCCTCTGTGCTTAGCACACATGATCACATTTAAACCAGAAACTGTCCCAAGCGCTTTACATGTATAATACCTCACTGAGTTCCCATAAATATCTCATGCAGTAGATACCAATAGCACTTCTGTTTTACAGAAAAAGAAACAGCACTAGGGAGGTTAAGAAATGTACATTTCTTACCACGTGTGCATACTGGCCTTCAGGCGTTCACACCAGTCAGCCTCGCCCCTCCCCACTGAAGGATGCACAGCCTGCATCCTTCACCACTGTAGTATATTGCCTCTCTACAGAGGGGGTGCTTAGTAAGTGTTGAATAAATCATAATGGCTATGATTAGTGAGTGCATACTGAGTACCTGATTCTGTACTGAGTGCTTTAACTGGATTATTTCAACTCTGCAACAACCCTGTGAGGTAAATACCATCATTATTACCTATTTTACACGACAGAAAACAGGTTCAGAGAAGTTTGGTAACCTCCCCAAGGAAACAGCTAATTAGTAGCATAGTTTCACTCACGACCAAGATCTTAATCACTCCACTCTCCCAAATGAGACATACACTTTATGAATGGACGGACATCCAGGATCAAGACTAGAATGGCATGGAGACCTATGCCATTTACTGCTCAAGGCCCGAAAGACGGTGTTCAGAACCTCAGACACAGAGCGGGCTGACTCACAATCGGGTCGGAAAGAGACCTACCCAGAAACAGTGACCCAGAATGAGAAGCCCATGGAAATCGAGGCCAGCACAATGCAAGAACCCCTTGACTCCATGCCCCTCATATCTAGGGGCTCAGGAGTTGGTTGCCAGGGGACTCAAGGATACTGACAGCGGAGCACAGACCTCCAGAGATCCCAAAGCGGTGCAAGAAAGGGACTAACCGCCTGAGACGGTCTCCTCGTGGGGGCGTGGCCTCGGTGTGGGGCGCAGCCTGGGGCGGCAACGAGAGGGTTAACCATCCGGGATGGTCCAGTTTGTGCCCAGGTGGGGCAAAACCTGGGGGAGGCGCTGGAGGTGAATACCGCAGGCGTTCTGCACCCCAGGTGCCGCGGAACCGGCGACCCCCCCGAGAGGGGAGCTAAGCGATGTTCAGGAGCCGCTGGTGGCGCGGACACTGGGCAGGCGAGGGGGACGGCCCTGGAGAGGCCCAAAGGGGTGAACTCGCGAGAGTCTCGGGAGACTGGGACAGATGGGTGAAGACAAGTTGAAGGGGGAGCGAAGAGGGCGGAGCGGGGAAGTGAGCAGACGGGTGAAAGGACGGGGCACCTGGTTGAGGAGCCTCCGACAGGTCACTGCACTTCACAGCCTCTTCTCTCCTAACTCCTCTCCAGGCCAATCCCGAAGGGGAGCGCGACTTGCAGAAGAGAGACGCCCCAGCAAGACCCGGGGAATCTCCAGCTCCTCGCCTCCATGGGCCAGACGGCGCTGGCAGGGGCCAGCAGTAGCACCCCCACCCCACAGGCCCTGTACCCTGACCACTCTCGTCCCGAAGGTTTGGAGGAACTGCTTTCTGCTCCCTTTCCTGACCTGGAGACTCAACGGCGCCACGGCTGGAACCCCAAGGACTGCTCAGAGAACATCGAGGTCAAGGAAAGGGGGTTGTGCTTTGAACGGCGGCCCGTAGCCCAGAGCACTGATGGGGCCCGGGGTAAGAGGGGCTACTCGAGGGGCCTGCACGCCTGGGAAATCAGCTGGCCCCCGGAGCAGCGAGGCACCCACGCCGTGGTGGGTGTGGCCACGGCCCTCGCCCCGCTGCAGGCAGACCACTACGCGGCGCTGCTGGGCAGCAACAGCGAGTCTTGGGGCTGGGACATTGGGCGTGGGAAGCTATACCATCAGAGCAAGGGGATAGGGGGCCCCCAATATCCAGTTGGACCTCAGGGTGAGCAGCTGGAGGTGCCGGAGAGGCTGCTGGTGGTTCTGGACATGGAGGAAGGAACTCTGGGCTACGCTCTTGGGGACACCTACCTGGGGCCAGCGTTCCGTGGACTGAAGGGCAGGACCCTCTATCCGGCAGTAAGCGCCGTCTGGGGCCAGTGCCAAGTCCGCATCAGCTACCTGGGCGAAAGGAGAGGTGAGGCCTGGGTAGGTGTGGGAGAGTGTTCTTTCACTGGTGGCTGCGGTTTGGGTTGTAAATCCAACACCTTTACAAAAGTGGAGGGAACAAGCCTTCATCTGACTTGCCTCCCTAACCCCTTATTCAGTGCCAGGAATGGCTAAGGGTCTTCACAGCTGTTACCTAATTTAATCCTCCCAACAGCAGTAGAGGTAGAGGTGACGCTTGGGAACTTGCTGTAAGTGGTGAGCCCCAGATTGGAGGGAGGCACTCCAGGGATCACAGCTTTACAGGAGCTATCAGTTCCTGGAGCAGAGGTGTGCAGGGTTAAAGGGCTCCTGGGCTAGGTGTACAAGTTTGAAAGGCAGTGCTAGGCACCCAGGGTGTGACACTTCCATACCTACTTCTTCAAACCCCAGGAAGGAGCCACTGGGGACTGCCCTCCTCCCTCAACTGGAAGGAGAGCAGTAGAGGCAGGGTTTGGGGTGGGGCTGCAGGGGAGGGACCTCCTTGGGGAACCAATGGGGCCAGACTTGGAACTGACTGAACTGTTCTCTGCAGTTGTAGTCTTAGCAGAGGCTGGATACCCCTTCCTATCACCCAGGGTGAGCTGTTGTGGAGTGCCAGCCTTCCTTTCACCTCATCAGCCCCATTCCCCAGGCCTTTCTGAAACCCAAGCCTGGGCCAGCTCCACCCCTGTCATAGCCACCTTGCCCTGTTGCTTAGAGGCCTTAGCTAGAGCTTCACCATCTCCACTGACTGGAAGTGCGTGACACTTCCCACCCTAAGAGCAGATACAGAGCTTCGGGGTGGCTAAGATGTCTCTCAACCAAGGTAAGAGTAGACTCAAGAGCAGGCAAGTGGAAGGGAACCCTGTAGACTGAGGATGTCTGGTTGGCAGCTGCACTACTTACCTTCCCCTCTTTCTCTCTCCCAGCGGAGCCACACTCCCTTCTGCACCTGAGCCGCCTGTCCGTGCACCAAGCACTGGGGGCTGCCCGTCTGGGCCAGGTATCTGCTCTGCCCCTGCCTGCTGCAATGAAGCGCTACCTGCTCTACCAACGACCCTGTAATACCAGATTGCAGGGCCATGATGCCATCCCTCCCCAGAAGTAGGGGTGGGACACTGCTGGCTTGGACCAGCCACTTACAGCCAGTGAGGCCGGTGGGGAGGTGAGGCTGGGCCCTTACCCCCAACCTGATCTCTGGGGAGCTTAACAACCCCAGACCCACCCAGGGGTGAAGAGAGAGAGCCGTTATTCAAGGTTGTGGTGTCCTGGTATGCAAGACTTTTTTTTTTCAAGTAAAAATAAGAAATAGGCTGTCGTAAAAACCTCTCTGGTGTTTTTTGCACAAGTGTCCTGTGGCTGCCTCAGAAAGGAAAGAGAAATGATGTGGAAACAGGTACAATGAAGAAAGGCAAACCACAAGGCTTCATGGCAGGTGTTTATTCCCCCCCAACCCTCTGCCACCGCGCGGGGCTGCTCACATACACAACACACACAGGCATTGGCACCAGGGATGAGAACAGAACCCCTGGCCTCGGAGGGGAAGACAGGGCTCTCTCCCAGCCCTTGGCCCCATGGTTCGGGATGGAAGAAGAGGATGGCTCCCTTTCCTGCCTTCACTGGGGGCTGAGGGGACCCACGAGCAAACTACCCCTTCCACCTGTCAGCCAAGGAGAAACCTCCTTGATGAAACATCTCGTTCCAATGATCATAGTAAGTGGAGAAGGGGTTGGCCTGGTCCCAGCCATTACAAGGTGAGATGTAAATGGTGAAGGAGAAGTACAGTTTGGATCAGGCCGCGAGAAGGGGCAGGTGGTACTATCAGAAGCATGTGTGTCAGGGGAAGAGCAGTTACTGGGCTTCTGAGCTTCATCACCCTTGGCATAGCAGGAAGGAAAGGGGAGATGAGTGGGGCTTATTGTTTGGCATTGATGATGTCCACAAATTCAGGCTTCAGGGAGGCACCACCCACGAGGAAGCCGTCCACATCGGGCTGGCTTGCCAGCTCCTTGCAGGTTGCCCCAGTCACAGAACCTGACCAGAGAGAAGAGAGGGTGAATGGTCAGGGATGGGATGGGCATACTCTATTCCCACCTCCATGTCTAACTAAGGAGGCTCAGTCTAGTTCTCAGCCCAGCCCACCTCAAGCTGGAGCCAAACCCACTCACCTCCATAAATGATGCGGGTGCTCTGAGCCACTGCATCAGAGACATTGGACTTCAGCCATCCCCGGAGCTTTTCATGTACTTCCTGGGCCTAGAACAAGAAGCCAGACTAAGTTAAGATCCTGCATTTTCCTGAAAGGGGAAAAAACCCTGGGCACAAGTGGTGAGGCAGTGTGGCTTCAGAGAATCCCAGCACCTGGGGTCCGAGTCAGAACACCAGGGCTCTGACACATATGCACAGCCCAGGCTGTGGAATGGACGTCCTTGGACAAGTCATTCTCCCTTTCTTTGGGCTTAGGGGCTCCTGCCTTTAACAGGAGGGGTTGGCCAGGATGGTCTCTGTGCTATCCAGTTTTACCAAGGCAAGGTAGGACAAGGGTGGGGTCCTGGGCTTGTTTACCTGTTGAGGTGTTGCAGTCTTGCCTGTGCCAATTGCCCACACAGGCTCATAGGCCAGAACAACCTTGCTCCAGTCCTTCACGTTATCTGTGGGACAGAGACCACAGATACAAGGTGAACAAGGGTCTCTGTAGCTTGGTACCCAGGGAATAAAGAAGAGGGTGGCATGCTGCCCCCTGGTGGTTATTTAGGGAACTCCATGAGGCATCAATACCATGGTGCAGGAGCAGCAGTGATTGAGAGGATGCAAGGGATCCCACCTTCCCCTTTCCTCAGCATGGGAATCAAGTCAGGCTCCAGGGCTTATGACCCCACCCTCCGTGCCTCCATGGCCTTGTCTAGGCTCATAGGTCCCTTCAGAAATACCTGCGATGACCTTGGTTTGTTCAAAAACGACCTTCTCAGTGATGCCAGCTTCCCTCTCATCTAGCTTCTCCCCAATGCAGGCGATCACTCCAAGTCCCTCGGACAGGGCATGCGCCACTTTCTGCCCAATCAGCTGTTGAGGAACACAGTTGGTGAGACACCACTCTTGGGATAAGGCATCTCTTAATCTCTCTCTTCTCCTGGTTACTAACCTCATCTGACTCCCCAAAGACGTGCCTTCTCTCCGAGTGCCCCAGGACTACCCATGTGGCTCCACAGTCTTTGATCATGCCAGGGCTATGGGAAGAGATGAAGCCACAGTTCCACAGAGAGCCCACCTGTGGCTTTCCACTCAATGAGGAAAGTAAGGAAAGGCCCTCACACACCCTTCTCCCCTTTGCATCTCACCTGATCTCTCCAGTAAAGGCCCCATTAGTCACTTTGTAGCAGTTCTGGGCAGCCACAGCAATCTTGGGATCTAGCTTCTGCCTGGCAAAGTCAATGTAGGCGGTGGGGGGTGCACAAACCACCTCTGTGGATGAGAACACATTTGTCAGGCTCCATCCAGGGGTCTGGAGCCCCCTAGCCTTCACCAGCTTCCTTAGTTCTGCTTTCCTTCCCTTTTCACCCCAGCAAGATGATCTTTGCACACATCCCAGATTGGACCCATTTCCAACTCCTAGAGCTTTTCGGATGCCCCTGAGAGGCCATGGCCCTGCCCTTTGCTCTTTTAACAGCTGTGGCTCTGATTTCCCTGGGCTATTCTGGGCCTGGGCACCTCCTAGACTCAGCATTCCCTGGGGGCCAACACTACCTCCCTTCTAAAATAGCTCATCCCTACCTCCCACAGGCAAGGCAAGGATTTTTAGCAAAAGCGTAAGGGGCCAACTCCTGGGGTTGATATTGGAGTCTCTGGCGAATAAACTAGAAGAGGATGCCTCTTCTCATCAGGCCGGTGCTTCTGTGTTTTAGGTGGGTGGGAAGGACTGAGTACAGCACTCTGCCGGTGGGTGGCAGGGAGCTACCAGCTATAGGGGCCCTGCGCTTCCCCGGTTCCAGGTTGGAGAAAGCCGTAGGATTTGCTCCACATTCCTAAATGGCATCCTGTTTGGCATCTGCCTGTTTGGCATCTCTTCAGCCCCTTTCTGAAGAAAGCAGGGCTCTTCCAGGCTGCGGAGGGTAGAGGATCAGAGCGGGTAGCTCTGGAGACAGAAGCAGCGCGGCAGGAACACAGCCCGCCAGGCAAGACTCTGGGAGGAGTCTCGCGCTACGTGCAGCGGCGCACGGAGCCCGGCCTAGGGGCAGGTGACTGGAGGCCTGCACGCCCACTCAGCCGCCTCCGCTCCCTCGCACCCCCAGTTCCCGGGCTGTCGCCACTCCCGATCGCCCACTGGTGCTAATCTCCGCTTCCACGCCGGACTCCAGGCAGTGTAGCTCTGTCCGAGCCCCGGGGCCATCTTCTTGGAGAAGAAAATGTCTTTTCCCGCCCCACTGTCCGAGCGCACCGTTAAATGTGGTCCCGATTTCCCCCTCGACAAACCCCTGGCACTGCGGCTTCTGGGTCAACGTCCGGATCCCCAGTAGCCCTCGTTCTCAGCCTGCACCCAGCTCTATGAGCACACCCGGTAGCGCGGGAGGGGGCGCTCCCCCGCCCTCCCTGTCCTGCCTCACCCTACCCAATGAGGCTCACCGGTGTCGGCCGGCACCTTGGCCGCATTCAGCGTGTTGATGAGTTCCCCCAGATTCGCCTTCCGCCCATTCATCTTCCAGTTCCCCCCCACGAAAAACTTCCTGGAGGGCGCCATGGCGCTGGAGCCGACACACTGAAGGTCAGGATCACCGCGCAGCCGCGGCCACTGCCCGCTTATATAGAGCGCGGTGAGGCAGAACTCCGCCTCCTTGGCCATGGTTAGCCCGGCCCCCGCCTGTAAGTCCTACCCCCCACCCCACCCGCCGCCCTTGTGGCAATGTTCTGACGTTACCCCCTTTCTTGTAGCAACGTTCTAGGGGCATCGGAGCTGAGTCACTTCAGCCTCCTTTGCCTGACTCGGGAGAAGGCGAGAACTGTGAGCCCCTGCGCTCGAGGAACCGGCTCTTCAAGACTGCAGCCCTCTAGGGGGCCAGAAGCGGTTCCCAGGGGAACTAGCTGGCAAGTCCGACCACTCCAACTGCTTGGCCTGGGCCACATTGCTCAGGGGACTGAGGGGTATCTTTCCAACTCTGGGGAAAGGAACTCCCCCGCCCCCCATCGAAGTATTTAGCTATATCCGATTGCTAAGCAGGCACCTTTGACCCCTGCTGGGAGAGTCTAGTCCACAGTTACTGGGCAAGTGACAGGGTTCAAAGAGGGAGGGATGGCCGTCGCTGGCACCAGCTGGACGGCCAAGGCTGAGGCCCAGGCAGTTCAGAACTCCCCCAAGGCATCCCACTCCTCCTCCAGTTGGCCCAGGGCGGACAAGGGGCTGCAGGGCCTGGGGACTAGGTTCCTTCCTAGCCACTACGGACCTTTGGACAAGTGTGTGACGACTGCTGGAAGGAAAGAAGGGCTTTTCACCCGTCTTTGCTGTCACCCCACTCCACTTCCCCTGACCTGATGGCCCCTAGTCCTCACCTCACCCTCAGTTTCCTAAGAGCTCCACTACTGAGCAGCACTGGGAGTTCTGGGGCGCTGGCCCTCCTGCCAGCCCCAGGGAAGGTAAGTCTCCACAAGGAATCAAACAGGACACCATTTAGCCATTGTACTTTTATTCACATCATGTATTTTGGCATTTTCCAGAGAAGAACAGGGAAGAGACAGGATGAGGGAAAGACTGAGGCGGGAGGGCGAGGGGGTCCCCATTTCCCTCATATCCCTCCTGGCTTGACCACACAGGGGACAAACACAAAGGGGGAGGGGAGGAGGAGCACCCCGTCCCGTGGAAGAGGCTGCACAAAGCGACACCCACACGCACACACATACAAACAAGCCCCCTCCACACCAGGAGCTGGCGGGACTAGAGAAGCAGAGGAACAGGAGCTCGGGGGAGGGAAGCAACAGTCTCCTCACAGACAGGCAGCCACCCTCCCGTCCCCGTCCTGCTCTAACCCCCAAGTCTCTCGAGTGCCTCCCCACTTTGCTTGGCCATTCTCCCAGGGCCTCTCGTTTCTTCCCTGCTGTGGGCGGAGGGGGGGGGCAGAAAGAAAAAGGGTACAGAGCAGGCAGGCTGCAGTCCATCCCCCAGCCCCTCTCCCTCATGCCAGGTGGTCTGACCCCTGCCCTCCGTGGTAAGGGGTCAGGGCAGGCTCTTAACTGGCCACTCTCTGGTAGAAGTAGATGTAGCCCAGGTCCTTGGGTGGCTTCTCAGAGGCACACACTTTCTGGTCGTTGTAGATCACCCATCTGGGGAAGGTGGGGAAGGGTGTAAAGAGATGGACCAACTGGGCAGTGCACAGGGCTTCTACTCGGTTTCTCTGACACGGCCTCTGAAACCAATCCTGGAGATCCTGGGGACAGGCCGCCAAACCTACAGTCCAGCTGCCACCGGTCTGAAGGGAGCATCCCAATCTCACCAAGGTCATTTCCCCTGCTCAGTGTCTTTACAGCCATCCCCCCCACCCGTTTCTGTAAGGCGGGGGTCTGCAAACTTTTTCTATACAGGGCCAGGTGGTGAATCTTTCAGGATTCGTAGGCCATCGGGTCTCTGATACAGCTATTCAGCTTTCCTGGTGCAGTGTGAAAACAGCCACAGACAATGCGTAAATGAGCAAGTGTGGCTGTGCTCATTAAAGCCGCTTACAGAAGCGAGTGGCCCGATCCAGCCCTCCAGCTGCAGTTTGCCTGTCTCTGCTGCCCAGCACCCCTCACCCCTCACCCCTCAGTGTGTGCGGCTCCCATCAGGCAGCCCTTCGCCTCCTCCAGGACTTCCAGGGTGCCCTATGCACCTCCACCACCACTCCACTCCCCCGTTCCAATGCACACGGCTGGGCCTCACCTGCCTTCCTTCTTGATGTGGCAGACGTAGTGACCACACATGGTGGAGGTGCCCATGTGACTAATGAAGGCAAAGAGCTGATACTCTAGGAAGGAGAGAGCGGGAGGGCAGAGAAGACAATGAGAGAGGGATCCTTGAGTGACAGTCCAAAAATCTATGACACACAGGTGGAAACACAAGGCCCTCAGCTGAATCCAGCCCTCCACCTTGTTTTATCCGGCCCCGCACCTTGTTTCTACCCGGCGGCAGCACCTAGCTCTTGCTTGACTGTTAAGGAGTAGTTACATTTACACAGTCCTAAAATTACATTCGGCCCTTTGAAGGCAGCGCGAGGCTGATGTGGCCCCTGGTGAAAATGAGTCTGGCACCCTGCTCTAACAGCTCAAACTCAGGGAACACAGGCATGTATTGGATCAAAGATCCATCTCCACCTCCCAGAATCCCACCTTTAGGAGTCCTGTCACCAGGAAGAAGTTTCTTCCCCCTCTGCCCCAAGAGGGAAGCAAAGCTGCCTTGGAACGAGGCTCTGGCAGAGCAGACTGGAGAGACCCTACCAGGCCTGTCCTCTCTCCCCGGGACACTCACTTCCAGAGCCGTCCCGGACTTTAGGTCCCACTGGCACAGACTCAGAGATGGAGTCAGCAGCCGAGCGACCCTCTGAGATGTCCATGGCAGCTTCTGCATCTAGGTCGTCGATGTGACTGAAGATCCAGTCCACGGCCCGTTCTAAACTATTGTTCTTGGGGCGGAGAAAAGCATTACATTTCCGACAAGTTCAGGGGCAAGAAAAGCACCAGTGAAAGCCTCAGCTCCTTTGTCACAGCCACAGCAAGGTGGAGCCCAGCCTCGGCCGTAGCACGCCGATACCCTTGGTCTTGCTCACCATCCTTGCTCACGAAGGACGGACCCTCACGCCCACCCTCTGCTACCCCAGAGGCCCCGGTCCTGAGCTGGGGCAGCCCCTACCGTGGCCCGCAGAGCTTTGAGGGCCTGGTCCCGGGAGAAGCCCATGGAGACAATGGTGGTCACGCAGTCCTCTGGCGGGGGGTCCGCAGCTGCACTTGTGGAGCCAGGCCCACTGGAGCCAGGCAGGATGAGGGGGTTTGCGAAATCTGTGGATGGGAAGGGGTTGCAGTGTTTTGGAGAGGGTGGTGGCCCTGCCTGGCCCTGCTACCCAGCCCTGCCTACCTGGATCATCCATGTGCGACATGACCCAGTTCATGGCGGCCTCGGCCCCGCTGTTGCCCGTGTAGTAGACAGCTTTGCGGCAGGCGTCCATGGGGAAGCCCATCTCCACCAGCTGGATGATGACCGACTCATCCAGCATGGGGGCTGTGGTGAGAGAAGTGCGGGCACAGTGACAGAGTCCTCGGGCCACTCTTTGCTCTTCCTCCTCCTCCCACAGTCCCACCCCGCCCTCTCCCAACCATTCCATGCCAGGCATTTTTCTCTCACAGCCGGGCACCTTGTCCCGGAACTAGAACGAGTGCAATGTGGGTGTAGTACCCTAAAGGCACAGAACTGAGGCTAAAGACCCCCATGGATACCCTTCCTTGCCCATTCTCAAAGAATGGGCCCTGTTTCTGGAACATGATTTCCAGCCCCCCAACCAATGAGGTGACAAAAATGGAGAGGCCATTAGCCAGTGCTACTGCCATCCACACAGAGAATGTGGCTGGGAGAGCTCCAGTCGGTCCTCACGTCCACCAAAAGAGGGCAGAGGAAATTTGAAAGGGAGGACAGGAGAAACACAAAGGACAGGGTCGTGGGGAGGCAGGCAGAGAAGAGCCCCTCGGCAAGGGAAAGAGACAGGCAGGAAAAAGAGTCACTAACATGTCGGAGAGGAGAAGTGAGGGGAGCAGAAGGAGTCTTCGTCTTCGTTGCCATAGAAACCAAGGCTACCTTTGGGCTCATCCGGAGTAACCAGGGGTGGGGCAATGTCAGGCAGCTCCTCCTCTCCAGGCTGCAGCCCTGTACCCCTCAACTGGGAGATGTCTAGCTCCTCTGGCATCTCAATGGATACGTCTGTAATTGGAATGGCCCAACAGGTCACCTCAGGAGCTCCAAGGCCCTCCTGAGAAGGCACTTTGGGAATCTCAAGCCCCTGCGCCATATTTTGGCACTGCCCTGTAGTAAGGAGCTGTTCAGAGAATACCACCCTGGGGGTCCCAATGTAACAAAAATAACTGTGGGCCTGGGAGTCGGGGGAGCTGGATTCCAGTCCTAGATCTACAACAAATGAGCTGTGGGCAAGGAGGGGCCTCCCACTTGTGGGACAGGATGATTTTATACTTTTGTGGGTCCTAATTTCTCTAGGAAACGAAATTAAATCGGCAGTTCTCAAAGTCACCTAGGGCCTGTAAGACCCGCGAGAGCTAATTATTTCAAGATTATCAAAAGGAAAACTTATCAATTATAAAAACTAAACTATGGAAATGACTTTTGGTTGTAAATCATAATTATAAAATCAAAGAAGTCTTTTAATATCTCTAGTCAGTGCTTTTCAAACTAGACATATTTTGAAACATCTAAGGTAACGTTTTCTCTTTCAGAGGGAAGTTAGAGAAGCATTGGTTTACATGTATTAAGGCCCTTATTTTTAGCATTTTCTGCTGAACCTCCCTTGCTTGTCCCAGCCATCATACCCAGTTTCTTGGGTACCCAGTCTAGGCCGAAGGTGAACTTCTTGATCTGGATGACCAGGTAGTCAGGGAATGAGGCAAATCGTGTGGTCCTAGGGAAGAAAGAATGTCCTGGTAGCCAGACAATCCCAAGGTTCTATCCTGAAAGTCCCCACCCTGGGGTTCAGCCTCTCATGGGTAGAAGACCTAACAGCCCAGAAAATACTCCATATTCTTATCCTGCCCTGGGCAGGCAGCAGAGCGTCTGCAAACAAGGAGGTGCAGAAGCCAGGAGAAGGGCTGTCTTATTGACGGGAGCGGCAAAGCAGTGGGTGGCTGAATTCTCTTGAGACCAAGCACTCTCACAGACGTCCAGCTCAAGCCAACCTCTGAGCAAAAAGTAAAACCATTTGCTGGAAGCCCACGTCCTATTCCCTACTAAGTGTCTGCACTCTGCCAGGACTGAGGGAGAGGGTGGAGAGCTGCTGCACTGAAAAGTGCCCTGTGCCATGAGAGAAGATGGTTTGGGCGGGACAAGGTAATATACAGTAACCATCTGAGTCTGCCTCTATGGGGCTTCTTGGTTCCCACCGGGGCCAGATTATCAGCCTCAACTGATGCAATCCTGAGATTCCACCCAAAAAATGAATGACAGAACGAGAAAGCAGCAGAGGGCATCTTCAGGACTACCCTGACACAGGCCGAGACCATCAGGCCCAGACCGGCAGGACTTACTTGACAGCTACTGATTTGGCCTGCAGAGCCGTGCTCCAGAAGTCATCCACCTGCTCGGGGGCCCCATAGGCCTCCAGGCAGGAGCTGAAGGGCACCTGGGCCCGAACCAGCTCGGGCAGTGGCAGCTTCTCCTCTTCGGCTTGCCGCTTCTTCTCCTCGTACTCTAGAAGCTCCTCTGGTGACAGAAGTGGCGGGTGGATCCCTCAGAAGGTGCTGTCTCCTTGCCTCCTTAGCCTGGCCCTGCTGGCTCTGTGTCTGTGACTACTTCAAGTCCTCAGCCCCACCCAGTCCCGCCCGATGTGCACCCACATATGATGTTGCTTCTCTTTCTCAGCACAGCTCTGCTGACGAGCTGTGGGCAAGTATCTGACCTCGCTCTGCTGGCCTAGCTTTGGACTTCTGGCCGAGGGAGCAGAGTGTACTGTGGGCTCTGCTGCTGCAGTGCCCAGGCATTCCCCACAGCCTCCACTGCGCCCGTACCCAGGCCTGGCTGAGAGCCACCTACCTTTGTTAAGAGCTGCATCCATGGGCACAGGCAGCTGCATGATGTAGTCCACCCGCTGGGTGTACTTCACCTTCTCTGTAGCCAGGCACTTGATCTTTTCCTCCACCAAGAAGCGGAACACTTCATTAGGATTTTCAGAACTCCGGCAATTCCTCTACGGGAAAGAGGCAGATGGAGAGATCTGGGCAGCCAGGGACTGGAATGGGGACCTAAAGGGGTTCCTGGTGGTCAAGGGGCGGGGGGAGACTACCACTGAGAGCGCAGGAATGCAGGAACAGAGGAGAAGCCTTCCCCAATCACCCACCGCCTCCCTGATTCTGGCCCGCTCTCAGCACTGTGGGACTGTGTTGGAAAGTGCTTGGAGTTCCCCTGATAAATAGTAAGTATCCCGAGCATTTTCTTTGGATGTACCCTTCATAAGGCACATCGAGTGTAAGGACCACTGCTTGGCTCTGCCATTCTTCTGGCATGTATTCGCTACCACAGGGAAGGCGCAGTGCATGCAGACTGCCAGGGACGGGTGGGACTGGGCGGGGCTAATGGAGGCAAGAAAGGCTGGGAGGGAGAGGGAGTGAATTGCAGGTAGACGGAGAGACTGCAAAGAGTGTCCCCCACCCCTGCCTTTTTCTCAGGCCTTACTTCCACCATGTTGATAAGGTGAAGGAAGAACTCCTGGGCATCCTGCTGCCGGTTGGTAGAGAACTCAGGGTGACCCTTGCCAATGAGGGCCTTGAACATCCGAGGGGCAATGCCATCTTGAACTTCCTAGGCAGAGCCAGGGCACTGAATTAGCTGGGGCCCAAGAGGCCACCTTCCTCAGACACATCCCAGACCTCAGTTTCCCCATAATTCCAGAGCCTGAAAAGGATGGATGGAGTACAGACTCACCTTTGGTTCTGACACCTGCTCCCCATCACCTGACTCTGGTGCTGGCTTGGAATACTCTCCGGAGAGAAGGCCATGGCCCAACTTGGCCCTGTGTTAACATCCAAGAGAACCACTTGGCTTTAGTTAACTAACAGTAATCTGCCGTCTCTCTAGACCTGTCCCTCCCCACCTCAACCCTGGTTCAGGGCCCTCCATAGACAACTTGCTAAAATGTGGAAAACCTTAGGGTCCATGGGAACCCATCTCAAGGGAGAGGGCACGCCCAGAAGGCAATCATCTGAAAGCTTCTAATTGGCTGGGGCTAAACCGCTGCCCTCTCCAGGTGGTCACACAGGACAGAGGAGGCACTTAGGCAGCAAGGCTCTCAGCAGCCTGCGGACACAGGACCTGGCTACATACACCTGGGTGCTGAAGTCCTGGGTCGGGTCCGCTGGGGCATTCTGGAAGATCTTCTCCAGCTTTTCCACATACCTAAGAGCCAAGGGAAGGAGAGTTGGAGGGGCTTTGGTTCCGGCTCAACAGAAAAGCAAAGGGAGAAATTATCTACCAGCTCAGTGAATGGACTCCTTCCAGAGCGGGGAGTTATGTGGTTGAAACCTGGAATCCATTTCTTCACAGCAACCTGCCCTTCCTGCCTCTCAACTACATCAGCACGCAGTGCCCCCAGGCAGGCTTTCCCAGCCTCCTCCCCGAGCGAGCCAGGGGAAGGGAGAACACAGCCTGGGAGGAGGATAACTACAGTTCATAACCTTTTGGACAGAACTTCTCAATACGTTTTAAGTTTTCACATAAGCATCAGGCCTGTTCCGATGAGATGATAAAGTCCCTTTTGCTAAGAATTTGCCTTTCTTCTGTCTTAGTGTCCCAAGTCCTCCCTCTCCCCCAGGTGTTCCGTGGCCACAGTAGGTGCTCATCTGATGTCACTGGCCTAAAATAAAGACCACCTGCTCACCCTTGAGTCAGGCAGGAGGCCTCCAAGAGCCCTGGGATTTGGTGTTCTGCTCTACCGGCGGCGTTTGCATGTGACTGGGTGACGATGGTGCAATCCTACAGCTGGCTCCCCTCACGGCACACCAGCCACAGGGTCAGAGGAACTAAGACTGCGCTGGAACAGAGGTGCTGAGGGTGGCTGAAGGAGGAGTGTGCCTAGAAGCTGATGGCCAGGAAAGGAGTGGGGATGTTAGGCACGCAGAGCCCAGGGGCCAGCAGTGGGGAAGGCACTACTCACTTCCTCTGGAAGTCGGGGATGCTGAAGAGCACCTGGACCACCGAGTTGAGGTAGCAGCTGTTACCCAGGTTCCGGATGCCTGTGTAGCCAGGCCCGAACAGGGGCTTCAGCGGCACACTTGACTCCTGGATCAGCTCCCACTCGCCGATCTGCTGGTTCACATCTATCTCCAGCTCAGTCATCGTCTTGTCCGTCTGCAGGGAAGGGGCACTTCAGACGGGGAGAGACTCAGTCCCGGGTTTTTTACACTGATCTCTTGCAGGATCTAGGATGATACCCAGCTGGAGCCTAGAATTTGCCGAATTACAGAGGCATGCAGGATATCGTCTAGTCCAAGTTCTAAATGGCCACAAGCAACTGTAAAAGGACTTAGTTATCAGGCTTGAATGCAGGGATGAAATGAAAGCAACTCCCTCTACCTGAACTGTTTTCCCCATTCCAAAGGTACCCTTCCTCACCCCTCAGGTCTCCACTCAAGCACGACTTCCTCAGAGACACTTCCCTGATGCCCCAGACTAGGCCAGGCCCCACTGCTATAAACTATTCAGCACCCTCCACATCTCTTTCATAGCACCCTTCACAGCTGGTACTTAATCGGTATTAGTGTGAGCAATGCCTGCCTCTCAAAGAGTGTATAATACAGGGACCACACCTGCCTTCTTAGGGACTAACACAAAGTAGGCACACAGGAGTATTCAATGAATGAACAAATGATTCTAGAAAATTCTTCAAAGCCCACATATCGTGGGGACTGGAAGAACTGTGGTCACTCTCTCCAGTGCTCTGCGTTGGGCAAGGAAGAAGGGCCTAACAGGAGCAGGACAAGAAACTGAAGCTGAACGAGCCTCACCTTTTGCATCTTCAGCATGTCAATGCCAAAGTGGGAGAGGTGCTCAGCCAGGTTGGGGTCCAGGACCATGTCGTCCTCATCATATGAGTACACATCTAGGACAGAGTGTCAGAGGGGGTGTCTCAGGACTGGCCTGGCCACCAATGTCACCCCCTGCCTTGAGGGGCCTTGGTGGGACAGAAGGGTGAGCCTGTAGGGTAACCTCTTGGCTCCCTTAAACCTTCTGAGGATGGCTGTCAGGTAAGATGGGGAGACACAGGGTAAGAGTTGGAATTAATTGTGACTCCACCCCACAGGGTAAGCTTCTAGGGTCAGATGGGTTGGGAAGGATGCTTACTAGTCAGATATACTGATAACTTCTAGGAAGGGGACTGAGGTTTGAAAGGTAATTAAAGATTTAGTCTCATCTGCAATATTTTCATTGTTTATCAAGAGAACATATTCATGTACTATTTGTGCCATATAAAATGAACAATAGTTAGAACACATTTTGGCATGAAGGTAGCTATGGAAGGGAGGGAATACCAGCTCCATCAGGTGTGATGGTGCCCAGTTTGACAGCTAACGGGTAGCCTGTCTCCCTGAAGTGCTCCACAGCATGGTTGTTGCCGCCACTGCCATCGAAGTAGCGTCGACCACAGAGGATAGAGCCATCAGTCAGGTTGAGCCACAGGTTCTCTCTCATGTCACACTTGGAGCACTTCCAGCCACTAAACCAAGGAGAAAAGAAATTTAGCTGAAATATGGGTCGGGGTATCTGGGAGTGGTAGAGAGAAAGGGGACTCTGTGGGCCCCTGCCAATCCAATTTCTCTCTCTTCTCTCCTCTGGATGTCCCCCTGCTCAGTTCTTTGCTTCCAAGTCTCCCTAACTGTCATGCTGCGAGCCCTCTCTCCCACCAGATCTCCCAGGAGGGTGGCCTCTTTGCCCCTGCTCTGGCGGTTGTGCCCCAAGGTAGAGGGGCCAGGCCTCACCAGGGAGGGATTCGAGCAGGGTTGTCCAGCTGCTTGAGGTTGAAGGCATGCTTAGACACCTGCCGTACTTCCCCATCCCAGGCCTGTACTTCCTGCTTGCGGGAGGCTGAGTCGGCGGACAGTAGTGCCTCCACCGCACTGGTCACCTGGGAGAAGCAGAGGGTCAGAAACAGTATCCAAACCCCATCCCCCCATGCCCCGCTGTCACTTATCTTTAGCTTTCTCAGTACTTGCCCAAGACATCACTGCCCTGGCCCCGCTTGCCCTAAAATCTTTGGGAGGGCGGGAAAAGACTCATACCCGATCTCTGACAAAGTCAGGCAGTCCCCCCAACCCATCCCGGGCAATCTCCAGGTAATCCGGCAAAATGACAATCTTCACATCCTCATCGTATTCAAACTTCTCCTCGCTAAGGTCAAACCCGCCTTCGACACCTGATGAGACAGGGAAGAAGAGGGAGAGTAGGACCACAACCACAGGTAAGCGTCCCTCCTCTGATACAGTACTTTACTTTGTCCCCTCCAGAGCTCTAGGGTCACTGACTGGCCCGTTCTTCTGGGGCTTTCCTAACACCTCTGAGAGCAGGAAAGCCCAGCTCAGGGAGAAGAGTAGGGCTACAGCAGTACTCACCAATAGCCAGGCGGGTGGGCTTCTTTCGTGGGGGGTCTCCAGTGCCTGTGGTACTGTCCTCCTCTTTCTGCAATGAAGCAAGAAGGGCAGAATCAGCAATGAACACCAGGTAAGGAGAAATGGAGAGGATGGACGGGATGAAATGAGTTAATCTCAGAAGAGAATGGAGCTAAAAACATGTGTGCTAAATTTTAATTACACCGACAGACATAGATGAGAAGTCAGAATGGAACAGATTCAAAATGGAAACCCAGTGGAATGTGCCAGAAGGCCCCCAGGCCCAGCCCCTATCCTTACTGGGTGCCGGGTCCGCCGGAGATGCAAGTAGACTCGCTGGCCTGTCTTGCTGAAATGTCTCTCCACATACTGTTTCCCGAAGCCCAGGAATGTGTTCATGCAGATGTAGAGGCCACCCTCAGACTCCTGCAGGACAAGAGGCACGGGAGGAAACAGGGAGGATAAAACCTGGTCAGGTGAGGAAACCAAGACATGGGCTCAAACACTGCTGGTTTCCAGAAGAAAGGTTCTGTTTTCTAACACTGTGTGGCCCTTGGCAAGTCATTTATTTCTTTAGGATTTAGTATCGGCAAAGATTCCCCCCATTCTCCTATGACTTTGATAATCAACAAGGACACTAGGAGCTGAACAACACCCATCAGTCACCATTCTTCCTCCTTGCTCCTTCTTTGGGTTTTGGAGCCCTCCGATCAGTTGCAGAGAATTCCCTCTACCCCTTCTCTGGAGCCAAAAGACCCAGAAAGAAAACAAGCACCATGGACTTCCAGGGCCAGAAATTACATTCAGAGTGGGAAAGGGCCCTTTCCTTAGAGAGAAAAGATCTGCACTGAACCTAAACCAAGGACAACATGACAAACCCTACCTCATCTCCATGATTAAGAAAACCTACAAGTGTGGAGAAGCAGAGATTCTTCTGGTACCTCTTACCCCAGAGCTTGCCAGCATGACCGGACCTTTCCTTTACCATACTCTGCCAGGCAGTTGAACCCTGGTCCACACTGAGGCTTCTCCCTCCTCTCCTGCTGAAGTCTGGCTCCAGCAGAACAATGCCTCGTGTGTCGCTCATGGCTAAACCTGGACCCAGCCTGGCAGGGACGTGAAGTCTGGCATTCTCCAGGCATCACCCTGTCACCTCCCCTCCGACCAATAACTAAATTCCCACTGAAGTCCCATCAACCTCCAACCTCAAAGCCATTCCCTTTCTAGAACAATCTAGCGACACTTGCTGAGACAGGTAGGACACATATAACCCAGACAGAAAACAGGGAAAGACAAGTGCCCACTCTAAATCACCGCTGACAGGAGACCGTGGGCTCCCCCCAGACTGAGCAAGTCTACCAGTGCCTTTGTGAATAAAGTGATGGAGAAGGCGGAGAAAAAAGGTGGGGACGACCACCTCTGATCCAAGTTTTTGAGCAACAGCAGACTACTTCTTCCTGGAACAAAAGCCTCAGTGGGCTTGAAAAAATTCTTTGCTGCGATATTTTAAAATAGGGCACCATCAAAGGCAGTGTGTGGTCCCACAGATTATGTACCACTACCTAGAACAGTGTGGATTATAATATTCATAAGGAAATAGAGCATTTCTCATGGGGGAGGGTGTCACATAAGCTCTCTTTCTACTGTGAACCCAATCTGAAGATAATCAAATATGCTGGAAGTTGGTTAGCCAAGTCAGCTCTGCCACACTGGAGGTGAGAGAAATGTAGTGTTATTACAAAAATTCCTTTTGGATTATTCAAAGAAGTTTCTAGAAAAGAGACAGCAACTGATGACTTCTACCATCAGCTGGTAATTAAGAAAAAACTTTTCCTCCTAAGAAAGATGGTACCTCACCAAGCTATGCATCTGATAACCTGGAAGGCATGAGGAAACTGCAGGGATTAAACTCCTCTGCTGGAAATAAGAGATGGTTTCACCAAGGATTGGGAGCCCTGGAGCTCTGCTCTGAGCAGTCCTCTTTTAGCCTTGCCAAAGCCAGACTTCAGAGAAGCAGCATATTATTTGAGGCCAAACTCAAAGCCTAGCAAACCGCAAATCAGTGGTGATCCTGAAGTGGGCTTTAGATCCTGCTCCTACACTCAGCACTGTATTAGTGAAGCCTTTCCACTCTGACTTGCAGTTTTCCTGGCCCTGAGCTGGTCTGGCTGAACACCCTGGGCAGGGCCCAGCAGCAGCTTGAGGGGAGGGGTGGTGAGCGGGGTGGATCCCAACCAGCCTGCTGCCCTCTCAGTTCAGGCTCTGGCCTGGGCAGTCTTGTCTCTCTTGAGGGTGACACAGGAAGGCAGAATTGCAGGAAGGGAGGTACCGGGTGGAGCCCGTATAACGTGAAGCACGGTGTGGGTGGCGGCTTTGTCTAACTAGTCAGGAGTGGGAGTGGGATGGGAAAGGGGTCTTAGTATCCTGAATGAAAGAAACCATCTCTCTGGGAATACTTTAAAAAGGGTTCCCTCTGCTTTCTGTGATGGGCGGGGAAAAAGAGGGGGCTGCGGGACTAGTTCATCTTAAAGAAACTAGAGCTTTCCTCTCCTCTTTCCCTCCCCTCCCTTCCACCAACGACCCACCTCCCCGCCCCCTATCTATATTAACCGTGGATGGAGGCTCTGTAACTCGGCCTTCCTCAAAAAACGGCCTTCTTCAGGGCTGCTTACAAACTACCACGCACCTAAAAACTGCAGAATCTACCCTCCAACCCCAAACCCGGGCCAGAACAGTGAGGGGTAGCCCCATCTCTCCTACACGAGACTACAAAACCCGGGGAACCATGCGCGACAAGCAAGGCCAACTCCCAGGCTTTCCCAGGGATCCACTTGGGGGATGTAGTCCGACGATCGGGTTGCGCCCCTAGCTTAGAACGGCAGAGGGGAGTGAGCGACTACAGTCTCCACAATGCTCCACGAAACTGGGAGCGGGAGAGGTACAACCGGTGGCTTCCGGGGGCAGTAGTCACACGACAGCTCCAGCTAGTTAAAAGCAACGGCAGGGAGTGGCACGGAAGACTACATGTCCCATGGTGCATCGCAAGGAGGCGGTAGCCCAAGCCTTGCAGGCCCCGGCAGAATGACCAGGGCTATGGAAGGAAGTCGTGCTCCCTGCGGGCGTGGGGAATGGGCTTACCGGTGTATCGAAGGAGAAGGCGCACTCGTCCTTGTGGACCCGGTCTCCAGCCTTAGGGACCCGGATCGTCGGTAATACTGACAGCAGCGCCTCCTCACTCAGCTCCGCCATGACACCGGCAGCAGCTCCTCCACACAGAGCAGCTCCCACCGTTCCTAGTCCCCCACCCCCTCTCTTGCGGACCAATGAGCACTACTCGTTAGGTGCATGCGCTTCTGGGAAGACGCGCGAGAACGGCAGTTGGAACGAGCTTGCGTACTAGTGCTCCGCCCTCTGCCTTACTCTTGACCAAACCCAATGAAAAGCGCCTCCAGCGCAGTCGGTGGTCAAAAAATCCAATCCCACTCATCCAGGGTAGAGCGCCAGTAGAGTAACGAGGTGTACCCCAGAGTTTTCGCTGCTCGAACTCTGGGAACCCTACAGTCCCTTCGCGTGCCTTCTATTGAAGAGCAGAAATTGACAGTTCTTTAAACCAATCTCAGAAACTTTCCTGGAGACTTGTCCGATCAGAAAATAGGGCATGGTATTTGAAAGGCAGCTAGCCAATGAGGCGGAGTGTGAGAGGGTTAGAGTCGAGGGATTGATAACGCCATCAACCAGTAAGGATTACCATTTCTCCTCAAAAATCTTCCTAAATCTGTCTCCGCCTGAATCTGTGCATATTAGCATAATAATCCATTCTATTTAAAAAAAATAATTTGGTTTTGAAACTGAAGGTCTCAAAAGCGAAGATTGGCACTCCCTAAAGTCTCACTTTATACAACTCGCAGCCTGAGAGGAACAGAAGTCCTCTTTTATCAAGGAGGCGTCAACCCTGAGCGAGCCAAGCCGCTGCCCAATTGACCCCCGTGGCTCCCGTGATAGACGTCCCCTCAGCCCAATGGCTTCCTTCACTGGAGGCGGATCCCACGTAGTAGGCCTATAGGAGTCTGAATCGGCTCAGCCAATAGGATCGCGGCAGGGGGCGTAGCGGGAGGTTTGAAACTCAGCTTCGGGAGTTGAGGCTGGAGCTACCCTGCAGCAAAAAGTGGAGTTGGGGCACGGTAAGTGATTTGAATAAATTAGTGAATAAATCAGAGGGCCTGGCAGTCCTGGAATAAGCCGCCTTGTCAGCTGCACCAGTCATTTTCCTCCCAGAGGCCTCTGGCCCGGCGGCCAGGAGGCTCCTTAGCTGGGATCTGGGAAGATCGGGTGGTCTGGAGCTCGAGGTCGGACATGGTGGCGGTGAGGGCTGAGACCTGAGTCACTTCTCATAGGCATCCCCTCCTGGCCCCTGCCCAAGCCCTGCCCCACCCCCTTCCTCTCTGTTGAGATGGGCTCAGCCAAGAGCTTACCAGTGACTCCTGCACGGCCTCCGCCGCACAACAAGCATCTGGCTCGAGTGGCGGACCCGCGTTCACCTAGTGCCGGCATTCTGCGCACTCCAATCCAGGTACTCTGGGCCGAGTAGGGGTTGGTGGAGAAACTGTCCGAATTCTTTGGCGTCTGCTTAACCTGATTCTGAGAGTCCTCCCTGCCCACTTCTCCTTTGAGGCCTTAATTTCTACACTCTCCTGAATGCCTGAGGGCCTTGGCAATTTCTGCCTGGAAAGTGGGCCTGAGGCTGGAGACCTGGGAGGGAAGAGTCAGGGCCCGGAATTTAATAGCCTTTGATCCCGATAGGTGGAGAGCTCTCCACAACCAAACCTACCATCAGGCGAGCAGCCAGAGGGTCCTAATCAGGCCCAGGACTCAGATCCCCGCTCTCCTACACTCGGCATTTCAAGGACACCTATGAAGACCAGCAGCGGAGGTAAGTGTTGGGCCCAGGGAATTCTGATAAGGCTGTCAGCTAGCATCCTCGGGTGGGGGTCAATGGGGCCATGCTCTCAGGACTCCTCCTTAAAGGGGCCTCCATTCTCCTGTGATCCCATTTCCCTCTTTCCTCAACATTTTACTCCTTCTCACCTTGATTTCCCTCTTCTCAATTGCTCACCCACCAGGGTATGAATCCTAAGGCTCCTATATTTTTTGCTCTTTGCTGAACAGTTTGTATCAGGGGGTCACTGTCTCACTTCACTTCTCCCCTCTAGAGCCTCCAAGCCCACTGGTGAAACAGCTGAGTGAAGTATTTGAGACCGAAGCTCCCAGAGCAAACCTTCCCCCAGAGCCTATTCTGCCCCCAGAGGCACCTTCGTCTTCTGAATTGGACTTGCCGCTGGGCACCCAGTTTCCTCTTGAGGACCAGATGCCACAGGGGAGCCAGGCTGAGCCTCCCTCCAAGCAGGTGTTTTCCGAGGAAGAAACAGGACAGCCCTCAGAAACCCTTACGGCCAGCCAGGGCTCAGACAAGTCCAAAAGAGACCCTGAGACACCCAGATCTTCAGGTACAGAATTTAAGGGTAAGATATAAGGAAGAGAAATTGAGATCATGTTTTGGGGTAGTTCAGGAGGGATAAACTGTAGGCCCTTAATTTTGGCTCCTTGCTTTAACTCTTTACCCACCCTAGGTTCTAAGTGCAGTAGACGGAAACCAAAGGGCAAGGTACTAGGGAGATCTCCCCTCACCATCCTGCAGGATGACAACTCCCCTGGGACTCTGACACCACGACAGGTAAAGGGAGACGGTGAGAGTTTTTCCTAAGAAGTCCAGCGTAGAGGGTGGGAGGACATGCCCCATCTTCCCTCTCCTAAACAACCTCTCTCCCTCCCCCAACGTGCATAATGTTTTTGTAGGGTAAGCGGCCTTCTCCCCTGAGTGGAAATATTAGGGAACTAAAGGAAGGGGCCATTCTGGGAACTGGATGCCTTCTGAGAACTGGAGGACAAGCATGGGAGCAAGGCCAGGATCATGATAAGGAAAATCAGCACTTCGCTGTGGTAGAGAACTAGGCCATGTGTGGCCCAGCCCTGGCCTCACCTGGGATCTAGTGTTATTCTGAGTCCTCTCGCCCCTTCTTTCCCTGGGAGACTGGAAAGATTCCTTTTTTTTTTTTTTTTTTTTTTGGCACCCCCTAAACTACCAAGTCTGGAACTGAGAACTTTCTTGGACTTCTTTGTGTGTTACGTGTGTCTTGTATATTAAAGGAAGTGATTTTAAATGATGTTATTCAGTGTTAAGCCTTGCTCTGGGTCATCTTTATGTAGAAAGGCAGCCTGGGGAACTTGTGTTCCCTGGCCTGAGTGCCCCTGCACTGGTTCCTCCAAATCTCTTCACACCCCTCCCTTAAATCCTGGTGTTCCCCAGGGCTCTGTCCTTGGCTCTTTCCTCTTGTTCTTCCTAGGTGTTGACCTCTAGGGATTAGCTACTACCTACCTATATTTTGGTAAATTCCAGGTCTCACCATCTAACTACACCCTTTATCCAGCTGCCCCTAGGCACTTCAAAGTCAGTTGGAGTAAAGTTGAATTTGTGATCTTCCCCTCAAAGCCTGTTTCCCTTCCCCTCTTCTTTATACCTGTAAATAACAGAATTGTCCACCCAAACCCAAACCTTGGCCATCATTTTGAATCCCTCTTAATATCCCATATACTAGCACTCATTCACTAAATCCTGCTGATTCTATGTCTTTAATCTCTTTCCTGTCCCTTCCCTTGTCCCCTCTGTCCTATTGCTTTTGCATTTCTTGCCACATGCTTCCTACCTGTTTCCTTCACTCCCTCCTATCTCCCTTCCCTCCATTTCATCAACCTATGTTGCTGCTAGGGTCATCTTTCTGAGAAGCATATCTGATCACGTTGCTACTTTGCTAAAAATTTTTCAGTTTCCTCACTTCCTTTTATCATCTGATTCCTTCTCAATATAATCCTACCATACAAACACACATGCACACACCGTAGGCAGGCTGTGGTGAACTGCTGCACACGTGCTCCCAGCCACTGGTGAATGCCTTCTCTCCTGACCCATCTCAGGCCTTCCTCACAAGACTTGGGCTTCTGCTTCCCCCCCTACTTTCTGCCCACAAGCTGTCTGGTACCCAACCTTTATCACTTGCACTCACAATGCTTTATTGCTTAAGTGGGAGCTAAATCTTTTTGGAACATAAGTAGGGTGGAAACCAAACATCAAAGATATACCAGGGTGCTGTACTTTATTGCAGGCGCTTTGCAGAGAAAAAAAAAAGAAGAAGAAGATGGTAGAAAAAGGAGAAAGCATGAAGGAAAAGGGGGCCAGGACCTTGGTGGTGCCAGAGCCACAGTCACGGGCTAAGCACCCTGTGCCACACAGGTCTGGACAAAGGGAGGAGCTCTGGGGGAGGAATCCTAGGGCCTGGAGCCTCACACTGGAAGGCTGCTGGACCTGCAAAGGGCTGGGGAGAGGTCAGTTGTCCTTGCTCACTAAGGGTGAAACTGTCATGACCATGGCGAGGGGAGGCCATGGGAGGAGATGGGGCAGTTCTCTGCCTGTCTCTGATGCGGCCCCCCAAAGGCACACTCCCTGTGTTCCCCACTGTCTTCAAAGGAGAAAGCTTGGTGGGAATGGCAGCTGGGGTATAGAAGAGAAAGCCTTAAAGGAACCTTAAAGAAAGTGGGCAGCAGAAGGGGCAGCTGAGTGTCTTCGTGACCTTTTACCTCCCCCCTCCAGCCTTCTTAGTTCCAGATTTTGAGGAAGCTGTCCCAGGAGCCAGTGGCCACCGCCATCCCGTCAGCTGTGACCCCCAGGCAGCTGACCCTGTTGTCATGGCCAGAGAGGATGCCTGAGGAAAAGGGAGAGGAGACAGAGTGTCTCCACGTGCTCATTTGGCAGGGAGTGTATGTGCAGGCACAGGGATCCTAGCTTCGGTAGGCTGGGCTCTGAATTCAGCTTCCTGATGGAGGCTGGAAGACAGAAGGAGGATCAGCCCTAAGCGTTAGGCTTTCTCGGGAACCTGGGATGGGAGAGGGGTAGAGAGGGATGGGGAAAGGTTGGAAGTGTCACTGTGCTATGAGAAGAGCAAGGGGCATCTTGATGGGCTCCTGAAAATGGGGAAGTAGCCCTGTCCTGCAGCCGCTTTGTTTCCAAACAAAGAGACTGAGGCCCAGAGAGAAGTGACTTGCCCAAGGGCACTCAGAAAGTAAGCCCCAGAACTAGGATTTGGATCCTGACTCTGTGGCCACTGTTGTTTTCATTCAGCACCTGACCTCTCCCAAGAGGAGAAGCAGCACTATCTGATTCACCTGCAGACCAGCCTGGTCCTAGATAAGCCCCGAGCTTGGGGTCAGGGCCTGGCTCATTTCACAGTTCCCTGAGACTGCCCTGTCCTACAGTGGATGCCTCTGAAACCCAGACCTGACTAGACATTCAAGGTCTTCAGGTCTGGGGATCACCAGAAGGAGCTCCTTTGGCAGGGAGCAGCCATGACATTGGGCAAAGGAAAAGGGCCCCTTAAAGCAACTTTTCTTTCAGAGAAGATGTGATCCTACATTGGGAACCAGAGGGGGACTGGATTGCAGGGGCAGCACTCAAAGTTATCTAATAATTAGGGAATAGCAGTAAGAGGTTCCCAACAAGGGGAGCTGGATGGAGGGTACCTCCGGCTGAGGCAGCAGTGGGGAAGGGGGCTGGGCTGGCCCTTACCCACACGCTCGCCCTTCATGGAGTCCCAGACATTGCAGTTGAAGTCATCATAGCCTGCAAAGAGCAGGCGGCCACTGAGGGAGAAAGCCACAGATGTGATGCCACAGATGATGCTCTCATGGGAATAGACGGTCAGCTCCTGGTCTGCACGCAGGTCAAACAGACGGCAGGAGGCATCGTCCGATCCTGTGCAGATGGCCTCTCCATTGGGGAAGAACTGAGGGCACAGGTGGTGAGGAAGTCAGGACTCAGACCTGAGCAGCTGCAGCCTCGACTCCTTTCCTCCACCCTCCCTGCCTGTCCCTTCCCTGGCCTGCAGTGAGAAAGGCCACAGCATTGCTCTCCATGCATGCTGGTGGGTCCCCTATACCCTTCACTTCCTCCTCATGATAGCGCTGCAGGCCAGCATTATGCCCAGGAGGCTGAGGGAGTGCCTGCAGCTTGCCCAGGGTCACAGGGCTAGAAGGGCGGAGGTTGCCTCTGACTTCCCACTAGTCATCTGGATCGGAGTGTAGGAGCAGGGCCAAGTGCAAACACATAGTCTGAACCTCATCATGAGGAAGTGTCAGATCAACTCAAATGCAGGGAAAGCCTACAGAAAATTGGTTTGTACTCTTTAAAAATGCCAATGTCATGAAAGACAAAGGTAGAAAACAGTTCCCACTTATAGGAAACAGATGCGGCAAGAAAATGCAATACGTGTTCCTGGCAGGGGGCAAACTGCTGTCACGGATATACTTGAGGTGATTGGTGAGATGTGAAGATAGACTGTAGACTGTAGTGTTGTGTCACTGTTAGATGTCCTGATTTTAAGAATTACACTGTGGCTATCTAGGAGAATGGCCTTGTGTTTAGGAAATACACACTGGCGTATTTAAGGGGTAAAGAGACACAATGTCTACAACTTCCTCTCAAAAAAAAAAAAAACAAAACAAAACAGGGAGAACCATAAGAAAAGGCATGTCTACATCTAGGTGTAGGTGTTGGTCTAGCTAGCTAGCTATGTCATTCGTCTATCCATCCAACTAGCCCCCCATCCCTATTCCCTTCCCCTACAGAGAGAGAAAGATACAACAAAAGTGGTAAAATGTTAACAGTGAGTATGGGTGCAGGGTAGGCGGGAGCTCTTTTTGCTACTCTCACACTGTTCTGTAAGGTGAAGTTATTTCAAAGAGGAAAGTTACAAAGCCAGGGGTAGGGAGCCCTGGGAGGCGCGCAGGGCGGTGCTACGGTCCGGGAGGCGGAGCACACTGGGACTCACGCAGATGGCGTTGATGTCCGACTCATGGCCGGTGAAAGTCTGCCGGCAGGTCCCCTCCCGCACATCCCACAGCTTGGCGCTGGCGTCACAAGCCCCGGAAATGAAGAGTTGGTAGTCGGGAGACACGGCCAGGCTCATGCAGTCCCCTGTGTGTCCCACAAACACAGTCTTCTGCTGTCCGGTCTCGATATCCCACAGAGCACTGCCAAGAGGAGGGGAGGCTGTCACAGAAAAAAGGCCAGGACAGAATTGCCAGCCCAGCCCAGCACCCATAGTGTTCAGTCCTCACCACGTGGTGTCCCCTGAGCTGGTTACAATGTTGTTGTCATCCAGAAAGCGGCAGCAGGAGAGATAACCTGGGGGTGATGAGGACAATGTCCTGGCTTCAGAGTCACAGCCCACCAACCAGGGGCTTCCCTGGAGCCTCGGGAGGGGAAGACGAGATCTCTCACCTGTGTGAGCAGAGAGTTCCCGGCTGACCTTGACATTGCCTTCACGGGATTTGAGGCTATAGATAGAGCACATGTTGTCCAGCCCCCCACATGCCACGAAGTTCCCTGATGGGGCATAGGCACAGGTCATGACCCAGGAGGAGCGCAGAGGGATGGCATGTACCTGCAGGAGGTCAGGGTGAGCAGGGGCAGGACCTGGGCTGAGCTCCCAGATGGATAGGGCAGAGGAAGGTAGGCACAATGTCCCCAAGGAAGGACAGGGTGGTAGAGGGGCGGGAGGCAAGGTTGGTACCTTATTGGTGGTATAGGTGTCCCACACGATCAGTTTTCCATCTTGTGAGGCACTTACTAGCAGCCTGGGGGGAGGGCATACCACGTCACACCCTGTGTCACCCAAGCCTCTCCTTCCTGCTTCCCCTCCTCTCTGGGCATGCCTCAAACCTCACTTGGAATCAGTGGCCCAGTGCATGGCATAAATCTTGGCCAAGTGTCCCCGTAATGTCCGCCTGGTCCGCATCTGGACTCGTCCCACGACTTCTAGGTCAGACACAAGCTGCAGCAAAGGGGGTGTTAGAAATCAGGTGAGCAGGGTATGTGCCCAGATGTCAGTGTCACAGCCACTGATCCGTACAAGTTTCTGTTCTGGGTCAGCCCCCAGCCTGAAAAAAGTAAGTCCTTGCCGTGGAGCGGCTTAAGTTGAGGTGAGAGACAGCCAGTGGCGTGTTGTTAAGGGTTTAACAACTCTCTCCAGAGTGTGTGTGTGTGTGTGGGGGGGGATTTCTATCCTGTAATTCTTCCACCGCAACCAATTTCAAGCCGCCAATGTGAAGTCACTGAACATGAACTTAGGAAGATATGTACACATTCGACCTTTCCAAACCACTAGGAACCAGCCCGCACACACCACTCCAGCACAGCCAGCTCTTTCACTGGGTATCCAGGGTACCACCATGGCCTTGAACTGCCCCTCCTGAATTCTGTTGTCCTATGCCCCTTAAACTCTACCCAGCTTCTAGACTTAGTCTGAGGCTCCAGAGCCAATAGACTTGATTTGCCATTTGCCTGCTCTATTATCTTGGTCAAGTTACTCAACCTCTCCGAGCCTGTCCTCATCCATAAAATGTTTATAGCACCTACCTTATGGGGTTGTCATAAAAATTAAATGAAATTTCCCTGGCCAGTTAGCTAGTTGGCTAGAGTATCATCCTGATATATCGAGGTTGCTAGTTTGATCCCCAGTCAGGGCACATACAAGAATCAACCAATGAACGCATCTATAAATGGAACAACAAATTGATGTTTGTCCCTCTCTCAAAAAATCAATTAAAAAAAGTAAGTTTTTAAAAAGAAAATTAAATGAAATTATGTGTTTAAGCAATTTAGCCCAGTGTATGGCTCATGCTATGTGTTCAATAAATGCTGACTCTTAACCCTGGCTGGTGTGGCTCAGTGGACTGAGTGCCAGCCTGCAAATCAAAGGGTCACCGGTTCTATTCCCAGTCAGGGCACATGCCTGGGTTGTGGGCCAGGTCCCTGGACGGGAACATGTGACAGACAACCACACATCGATGTTTCTCTCCCTCTCTTCCTCCCTTCTTTCCTCTCTCTAAAAATAAATAAAATCTTAAAAAAAATAAATGCTATCTCTTATTAAGATATTCAATCCTGCCCTGGCCAGTGTGCTTCCTTTGATTGGAGCATTGTCCCATACACTGAAAGTTTGCAGGTTCCATTCCTGGTCAGGGCACATACCTTGGCTACAGATTCCATCCCCAGATGGGTACATTCAAAAGGCAATCAATCAGCCTCTCTCTCTCTCTCTCCTTCCTTTCCTTTTTCCCTCCCTTCCTTCCATCCTCTTTCTCTAAGAGCAATGAAAGGATGTCTTGGGTGAAGATTTTTTTTTAAAGATGTTTAATCCTCTCGGAAGTACAACCAACTCTAGGAAGCACCGTTCTTTTAAGTATCACTAAAAAAGAAAATAATGATAATGCTGCCAATTTCAGTTGTAAGGCACCATCTAGTGTTGGATGCATCTTGATTTCAGAAATGTCAGAGTGTGGAAAGGTGTGCATCTTAGGATTGATGAAATTCAGTACTAAACAATAACTGGAGTCCACAAGGACTTTGTGATTGACAAAGGACTGTCCCTCTCTTCCTCCTCACCACCCTGCAGGGTGAAGGGTATAGTCCCTCCTTTTTTATGGATGACAATAGAGACAGCATCTTGTCCTTAGCCTCCAATATGGGCCCTGATCTCACTGTTTGTTGAGTGAATTAATTAATGTGATTCCTCATTCCAAGGACATAGTATACTAAAGCTTGGGCTGGTCAGGGAGCTCCCATTCCTTCTCCTTCCCTCAGGCCCTGCCTCAGGGGACAGAAGTCTCACCTCTGCCATCGTAGTGTCAGCACAGGCTTTCCTGGCATCCTGGGGGGAAAGCAGACATCAGGGGAGGGGAGAGCAGAGTGGCGGGTGGGGGTGCATGGGTCTCTGAGGTAGGTGGGTCGGGGCTCTACAGTTTGGTGACATCTCAAGTATGAGGTCCAGAAAGTCTCTGGTCACTTCCAAGTCAGGGGTCTCTAAGGTGTCACTCAAAGTGAGTCCAGTCTCCTTCCCCCCCAGGCCACATTCCCTCATGTCCCCATTTCTATGTTTTCTGGGATTGCCATGGGGGACACTTCTGGGGTTACTGCAATCTGCTTCTTGAGCTGTTCCGCTTCCTGCCGCAGCTGCTCCATCTCCCCCATGGCTGGCAGGTTGAGGGGTAGCTCCGGCTCCTGCCAGGAACACGGGGTAGGTATAGGGGGATCCCCAGCAAGCCATGTTTCTGTCCCTCACACCTCACACCAGACTGCTCATGAGGGCTGGAGCCCATTCCAAGCAATGGGGAAACGACCGAGCGGCCTACACCACCTCCCCCACCAGCCACTCCAAGTTCGGAGCCCTCTGTAGCCAGCCCCGGCCATGCCCAAGCCCTCCCTGCAGCCCCCAGCCCCAGAGAGCAGAGCCGGGCTGGCTGCCTCTTACTTGGGCTCTGACTGGACCTCTCCCAGGTTTCCAGCTCGTTTCCAAGCGCCTCCTCACTCCCACAGCAGCGACGCCAGCCTGTCACCTGCCCCAGCTCTGCTGCCAGAGGAGCTGGCCTGGTCTGGCCCCACTCTGGGGGGGGGGGGGGACACTGACAGGGAAGGGTAGGGCCAACGATGATGACTACGTCAGGCAAATGAAATCAGCTGGCAGGGGTGGGGAATAGGACAGGGAGAGAGGTGTGTGGCTTCCAGAGGGACTTGGGCCCAGCCAGGGGGAGGGGTAGAAACAGGAATGCTGGGCTATAGAGGAGCAGCCCCCCACAACAAGCCCTGGAGGGAGGAGGGGTAGAAGGGGTGCTTCCCTGATGGGTCTCTTTGCAGGCAGAGAGATGAGCATCAGGCCCCATAGGATTAGAGCAAAGCTGTGAGGATTAAAGGCTGAGTTTGGGAGGATGGGAAGGAACAGTAGCCACCAGAGCTCCAACAGTGTCCCTGGAAGCTGGCCCCCAGCAATGGTGATGATCTTGGCAGTCAGGGCCTGCCTAGCAACCAGGCCCAGAACGTGAGGGTGAGACTTGGCCCACTGTCCACACCCAACTGTCTTCCTGAGCTCAGGGTGGAGGGGGGAAGAGGGTTATGGTGACTACAGGGAGGGTGCAGGGGGGAGCTGAGATTAGACGAGACTGATCTGGATAATCCTTCTTCCCGACAAACCCCAACCAGCTGCCCCAAGATCTGATACTGGGTTGGGGGCAGCGGTGGGAGTGCAGGGGGTTCAGGAAGAAGGATGGACGGGCCTGCCCCTGCCCTGGGTGTAGAAAGGTTTGCAAGTGGAGGGCAATCCCATCCCCTGTTCCCATCTGGGTTTGGCTCACTCCTTGCCCCCACAACTCCCGAGATCCTGCTGGGGCTGTGAAAGCAGGAGCCTTAAGGATCAGGCTGCTCTAGGTCTTGGCCAAGCTCAGAGGGAAAACAGGGCTTAGAGTTGGAGGCCCAAGGAGCAGCTGTCAGAGGTTTGGGTGTATTTGCATGAGGGGAACAGGTGGCTGAGATTTCCCTGACAAATCACAGGCTCAAGTGGCCCCGCCTCCCACAGGCCCGAGGACACCTCGCCCCTCCAGGCCAGCCATAGCCACTCCCACCTCCAGCCACACTGATACACTGATGGGCCTGGGCTGAGGGAATCTTCAAGTTCTTTATTGACGGGTTGGGAGAGGGCAGTGGGGTTATTCTCCCCTCTCATCCCCCTTTATTTGAAGCAGTCAGGCCCTGCTCCCTGTCACTTCTTTCCAGGGAGGCATCGCGTCCTCTGTTTGTCCGGGGCTGGAACTCCATCAACTGGGGCCAGCCCTAGCTCCTCAGACCTGGTGAGCTCAACGCTGGTCCATGTGGCGTCCTCTGAGTCCAGGGCTGGATGGCCCTTGTGATCCCCATGATGGTGGGAGTACAGGGACTGAGAGCTCGCTGTTCTGCTCCTATCACATGGCGTCTTCTTGTAGGTCCTGGCATCAAGGCAACCCTTACAAGTCAGGTGGCCACATCTCCAAGGAGCGGGCTCAGTCCCTCACAGCTCCTCTCGGACCCGAGGCAGCTTCCCAGCCTTGTCCTGGACCCGCTGAAGCCTGTGGCTGGGGGGTTCTGGGGAAGGGTCTTTGCTAGGCATTTCTTCTTCCTCCTCCTCCTCCTCTTCCTCCTCCTCTGGCTCCTGCAGCAGCTCTTTGGCTTCCGTCCACTCCTGGGAGGTAGGAGGAGAGTCTAGCCCAATTCCCTGCATCCACATTCCCTCAAGACCCTCCCTGGGTCATCTCAGCCCCTGCCCCTCATCCGTCAGCCTGCCCACGCTTCACACACTGGGAGAGATACCCTTCCTATTCCTGCTCCTCCTCACCTGCTCCCTGTGCTCAGGTGCCCACGTGTGCCAAAGTGCCAGGGCGCAGCGCCGGCCCCGAGTCACAGCCCACACACCATGGGGATTCTCCCCACCAGAGCTGAAGGCCACGAGGCGTCCACAGCGAGGACGAACCTGAGCCTGGGGGATGAGGGCAGGTTCAGCTCCAGGGATAGACCTTCAGAGAACTTGGCCCTGACTCCCAGATCAAGATAGGGCAGGGGGCACTGGAAGGTCAGCTCTCTTGCCCATCACTTCCCACTCCTTAATTCAGGGACTATCTTCGGGCAAATGGGGAGTTGACCTCCACTTAGGGAACACAAATGTCAGACTAAGGCTAGAGGAGTTGGAGCCAAAGGGAGACGGGACTTTCATCAGGTCTCCTGTTGACTCCCTCCCCTGGTACCCTGACTCTTCTTGTCCAATCCTTTGACCCGGGCGTGAAGTAATCTGCGGAAATGAGCACAGGACCAGACTCTGTGTACTGGGAATAAAGATTGTGGGGACATTCTTCCTCCCCAAGTAAGGCTTGGATTATAGGTAGCTGGTGGTAGTAAGCAGAGAAAGAGGTAGTTGGGTAAGACAGAGCAACAGACAATGAGAAAGCACTGTCTCTCTCCTTCTCCCTATTTTTAGCCCCTACTTTCTACCTGGAATAGGGACTTGGGGTTCTGTGCTCCCCCACCCTCCTATAGGTGAGGCACACACTGAAGGCAGGGTCTGGAGGGGCCACTTTGAAATCTCCCTGGGGGGCATAATCAACTTCTGCTAGGAGAGCCCCCGAACACAGTGGTGCAGAGGGCTGGGGAAGCCAGGGAAGGGGAGGGTTAAAGTGGCCCCAGCCATTTCCCTGCATTTGCCTCTGGGAACCTTCTGTTTTGAATCCTGAGCCCACAGCTGGGCTCCCTGTGCCCACCCCCACCCCACTTACCCTGACAGTGAGGGCGTTGGGCTCTGTGAAGAACAGGTCCCCGCCCTGGAAGTCATCATTGAGGTAGAGGACTCCACTGGAGGAGGAAGACAGGCAGTGAGACCTCAACCCAGTCCCCGCTGCCGGGCCCCTGGAGAAGCTGCCCACCTGTAGTCTCGATAAGTATAGGCCGGGGGCTCCCGCCAGCACTCTCCCGTGTCAGGGTCCAGGACGCAGTTGTCGGCGTGCACGGGGTGACTCAGATCCATGCGCTGCTCTTGCTCCCCTAGGAGGCAAAGGGGCCTGGTGAATGCCTCTGTGCCCCCATGCCCATCCACCGCCTCCCACACCCACCCTGAAGCTTGGGGGTCACCACTGAACAGAGAGGCCAGGCCCCCACTGCGCAGGGGAATCACAGTCTTTCAGGAATGAAGATAAACCCACACAGTGTGGGGTTGCTGAGAGTATGCAGCACCTCACAGGGACCCGAGGCTGGGGAGGAACAGTGGGGTCCTGGCAGTTACCTTCGATGGCAGTGCGGCACACCAGGTGGGTGAAGGAGAGATGCAGGGGCCGTTCCGGGGAGAAGTAGGCCTGAGTTAAGGTCCGCACACGCTCGCTCACCTCCAGAAGCAGCTTAGCGCCCTGAGTGCCCACAGCCCCAGCACGGGCCAGCTGCAGGCAGTGAAAGGAAGGGCAAGAAAGGCAATGGAAGCGTGGGTTTGGATTCTCTCTGCAGCCTCAACTGCTCCTTCCACTGGCTCCACAACAACCTCTCCTCAGTCCTGGGCAGAGGACTCAAGGACTCTCAGTCCCAGGACAGCCCCTCCATCGGAGAAGCCCAGGCCCTGGTCCCAGCCTCCCGTACACCCTCTTCCCCAGTTCTGGGTGTCAGACCAGGGCGTGGGTGCCTCCTCTCTCACCTGTGCTGCCTTGAGCACCGTGAGCCCCTCGAAGCGTTCATGGGGGCTGTGAGGGGAGCGGCGGCCCCTATAGCCAGACCTGGCTCCTGCCTCAGCTGCTTCCTAAAGAGGGAGAGAGTTGACTGTGGAGTCCCTGTCCTGTGGCCCCAGACTGCCCACAGGCTACACCCCTCCCACTCCCTGGAAGAGGCTAGAAGCTTCCAGAGTTCTCAGGAGGCTCCTTTTCCTGAGCTGCTGCCCTTCCCCAGAAAATGACTACCTTCATGTCAGAATGTCACTCTCTGGTAAAGATCTAGGATCCCTGGCTGAGGGGCCTGTGCACAGAACTCTGGAGAGCATCCCACAGTGGGGTAAGGACAGCTGGGAAAGGGGTGCTGGAAGGGCCTGATCATTCATCCTCAAGGAGCCAAGAATAGAGGAGTCCCTCTGGAAACATGACTCCAGGGGAAGCTCGATAGTCAGGCCAGGTCCAGCCAAGGTGTCTCTCTCTGGCCTCTTCCCACTATACGCGCATTTGGAGAACTTGAGAACCCTTGACACGAAGTCCTAATTACCCACTAGCTACACAAAACTGTCATGACCTGGGCGGTGGTCTCCTGGTATTTGGATGTCCTTTCCTGACACCTATTCTTCTGTCTGCTGTGTGAGAGAGAAACCACACACTGATGTTTCTCTCTTTCTCCCTCCTTACCCTCTCTCTAAAAATAAATAAATAAAATCTTTAAAAAATAATAAAAAATAAAGTGTCACTACCTAGTTATCCCATTATATAAACCTCATCTCTGAGAAACTACCTTATCAGGCAAGCCATCTAATCTTTTATTCTTGTATTCATTCATTCATTCATTCAACAAATTTGCACACAGCATCTACTGTGTGCCAGGCACTCTTCTAGGCACTGGGGACACAACTGTGAATATGAAAAGGTCCCTGCTCTTATAAGGTTTATATTTTCAGATAACAAACCAACCAACCAGATCAATTCAGATAAGTGTTATGAAGAAAATAAAAACAGGGCTACAACCTTGAGAGTGCCCAGGCAGGGGTTGGGGGACAACTAATTGACGAGGGGACATTTGAACTGAAACCAAATGATATGAAGGAGCCACTGCAAAGTCCGAGAGAAAAATGTTTCAGGCAGCAGAAATAGCAAGTGCAAAGGTCCTGAGGCCAGAATGAATTTAGTGTGATCAAGCAACAGAAGGGTCTGACACTTGGAAGTTATCCTTGATGCCATTCTTTCATCCCACATAGATTTAGTCCTTAATTTTTCTATTTGATTTTCTAAATATTTCTCAGCTGTGCCCCCTCTCTTCATTCCCTTGAAATGAGGACCTAACACAAAGCAGTGGAGCTCCTGCCTCACCCCAGGGTCTCCCCCTTCCTTTCCTCTCCCGCTGTATTTCTCCACACTGCCACTAGAGGGGCCTGCCAGTTCTACAGGATGGCGGCGGCTCCTTCTACCCTTCAATAAGCTGTCTGACCCTACTTGCGGGGCACAGACGGCCCTTTAACACCTCCCCTGTGATTCCAGCTCTGGGCCTCTCCCCTGTAACACCTCTGAATAATATAACAGCCTGATGACTATAGTGACAGCTAAATGCTGAACATTTCTATATTCTTCTAAGATCTTTACCATGTACTGACTCATTAAATCCTCACTGTATTTAGCCCCATTTTGCAGAAGAGGAAACTGGGCTCAGAGATGCTAAAATACATTGCCCAACATCACACAGGTGGTCATTGTGGGGTCTGCCTTATGCCCTTAACCCCCGCACTCCACTGCAGTTCCCAGAACACCTTGGTCTTCTCCCTCCTGGCCTGATGCTCCTCTCTTTCTCTGCCTCATTAACTCATCCTTAAGATTGGGCTCAGAGGCCACCCCTACCACAAGCCTTTTGTGACCTTGCATTTCAGTGCTTTTTTAAAAGATTTTATTTTTAGAGAGGGGGGAAGGGAGGGAGAGAAACATCAATGTGTGGGAGAAACATCCATTGGTTGCCTCTTGCACGCTCCCAACTGGGAACCTGGCCTGAAACCCAGACATGTGCCCTGACTGGGAATCAAACTAGGTGACCTTTGGACTCACAGGCCGGTGCTCAATCTACTGAGCCACACCAGCCAGGGCGCATTTTGGTGTTTCCATTTGAAGGAGTATATACTTCTTTTACCAAACATATTACCCACTCTAATTGTGTGTCTCCACATCTGACTCCTCTCTGCGGTGAGCTCCTGGATGTAGGGTCCATGTTCAACTACACCTCCCTGGAACCCAGAAGTTTCGAGTGCACAGCAGGCACTCAAAGAGTGTGTGTCGAAGAATGTGGAATCATGAAACGGCAGGCTCAACCCGGTGAATGTGAATCATTCAACTCAAACTAGGAGGGACTTCGATGGGTGGGAACAAAGCCTGTGTCCACTGAGCCATCAACCAGGCCAGTGATAAAACTCCAGGGAATCCTCACCCACATACTTACACTTTTTTATGCCTTTATTTTTTTGTTTTTGTTTATTGATTTTTGGAGAGAGAGACACACAGACACATCAGTTTGTTGTTCCATTTACTGATGCAGTCATTGGTGGAACCTGCAACCTTGTCAGATACAATCTTGTATCTGCATGTGTCCTGACCAGGGATCGAACCTGCAACCTTGGCATATCGGGAGGATGCTCTAACCAACTGAGCTACCCGGCCGGGGCTTGTTTTTTGTTTTGTTTTGTTTTGTTCTTCCTATCAACTTCTGGCAAAATTCCTTTGTAAAGAGCGTCTGCCCCATGTCCTCTAAGTTGAGATGAAAAGGAACTTGTCCACAGCAGAGAGGCAGTGGCAAGCCTAGTCCCCAGTGGAGAATCAGAGAAAGAAGGACAGGGGGCAGGCAGTTGTGCCCGGGTCCCAATGTGCCACCTACTCACAGGTCTCCTTACCTTGGCCAGCTGCAGCAGCAGCCCACACTCGGCTGTGGTGAGCAGACCGTCCAGCACTGCTCGCTCCGACCCATTCAGCTGTCTTGCATCCTGGGTCAGGGTTACTCCCTCCATGAGGAGGACATCTGCAGGGGAAGGGACAAGGCAGAGGGGACCAAGGGTCTCCTGAAGGCAGGCTCAGCAGTAGCCCCAGCTGGCAGCCCCAGACCCTCCAGGCTCCTGCCTCCTGTTCTCCTAGGGACTTACCCTTCCAGTTAGTCAAAGGCTTTGGCTGTGGAGGCTCATGGTCCCAAGGCCGATGCTCTTGATCCTCTCTCAGGGGTGAGAGACATGCTCAGTGGATGCGCAGGCCGGTTCAACCCATGTCCCCAGACCCAGCCTCCCAGGACCCCTTCTGTCACCTTCCAGCTCAGGGTGGGCCCCTCCCACACTGTATCTCCTACCTGAGCTTTTCTCTAAGCGTCTCAGGGATGAAAGCCGCTGGAGTCCAGAGATCCTGGAACAGTCAAGAAAAGCACCATCACCCACCAAATCAAGCCCTGATCTCTGATATTAGACCCTGAACTACCACATTAAAGTTCTCCTGTTTCCAGGGGGAAAAGCCTTCAGCACTGGGCCAAACTCTTTCATAACAACGGCAGCAACAACAAAAACAGCGTGTGTAGCACTATTTGCCAGGTGCTCTGCTAACAGCTTTACACACAGAAGTGGGATGGACAGAAATGGAGTCACTCACAGGATCCTTGAAGCTAGTGCCCAGGTGCTCCATGGCATAGTAGAGCTGTCTCTTCTCCCCCAGGGACCGAAGGACAAAGCGCTGGATGTCCTGAGGCGTGGTGGACAGCAGAGAGCAGGGGGTAAGACAAGGAGAAGTGGGGCAGGGAAATGAAGGCCGGAGGAGAGCAGGGCGGCCCCAGGTTCTAGGGGACAGCCTGCTCGCTTCACTGTGCTACCCGGCCGGGGCTTGTTTTTTGTTTTGTTTTGTTTTGTTCTTCCTATCAACTTCTGGCAAAATTCCTTTGTAAAGGAATTCCAATTCCTTTGTCTGCCCCTTTGTAAAGAGCGTCTGCCCTCTCCAGTCAACCTTTCCTCCTCAGCAGCTTCGGGACACGTGGGTTCGCACTGGGGGAGAAGTCTGTGTACAGGGTCGGGGCAGGCAGGGGGAGGTTAAGGGAAGAGAGATGGGCTGGCACTTGGACTTGGAGACTGAAGTGGGAGTAGAGCTTGGGAGACAAGTCAGTGCTGGACTCGAGGATGCCTCTGGTGGCTAGAGTGCTTGGGCCAGAATGGGGGCACGGAGTTCAGGGTACTGCTCAGGTATATCCATTTGATTTAGGGCTTCCTCACAGGGTAAGTGGGGGAGAGGTACCTCTCTTGGCCCGAGGCCAGGTCTCGGCTCTCCCAGCTGGGCCTGGTACCGTTTCAGAGCTTCCTTGGCAGCCTCATCCTCCGGATAGAAGAGCAGGACACTCAGGACATTTTCCATAGCCTGGGACAGATTCCCCACTGGAGACAGAGCAATAGGGTGGGATGGGGCACAGTCCAAGAATGGCCACAATGACGCCCGGGCAGAGGCAGCAATGACAGGTGGACAAAGGCAGAGCCAGAAAAGGTGATCTCCCAAAGTCAACCAACTCCACCCCCACCCCACCCCCGCCAGACATGCTCGTCCACTGCTTCTTTTCAAAGCTTACTCAAACATACCTGAGCTGAATGGGCAGAGTTCAAAGGAGAGGAAGAGAGGAGAGAATAAAGTGAGGTGAGAAGCAGCAAGGGCAGAAGGAGCCCTGTGACCCATCTCCTGAGCTTTCCACAGCGGTGCCCAAGGAAAGCGAGCTAGAGTCCTCCAGAAGTGATGGTCCCCATGCAGCCCTGACCAACTACAGATCCGGAGATGATGGGAGGGACAAAGAGATGGGGCTCAGGACAGCATAAAAGTCAAACCTTCACTTTCCCTGTTTCCAAACCATCACCCCCAGAGCTCACCCTTCCCCAACTGACCCTGAGCATGGGCCTCCTGCAGCCTCCTCAGCAGGCTGGGAAGGAAGTCAGGGACAGGGAAGCTGCGACCAGGCCGTGTGGCTGTATCGCCCACGCAGCGCTGCCGGCACTGCAGGACCTGAATCCAGTGCCCTGTGGAGGACACGGAAGACCCATAAGCTGTTCTGCTCATCATGCTCCCCCTCCCGGCACTGTGACCCACCATACTCCCCGCTCCTTGCCTGCAATAGCCTCATAGAGGCCGGCCTGGCTCCCAGTTCCTTCCTCCTCTTCATCCCTTTGATGTTCCTCAGGCCCCTCACAGCCAGCCCGGCATCTCTCCGTCTGGGCCAGGCTCTCCTGCAGGGCCTCCTCAAGCCTGGGCAGTGCCAGTTCTGCCTCCTGGCGCCCCAACAGCTCCAGGCCTGAGTCATAGGCCGCCTGTAGCAGAGGGGAATGGTCAGTCACCTCAGATCCTAGTGTGGGGGGCAGTGCCCAACAAGATTAGGAGGCAGAAAGAAGGAGAGGAGTGTTGGTCTCCTTTGGGGCATGGACTCCAGGTCCCACTTCACCTTGGGGAAGACAGGGGTGGGCCTCAGGATCAGAACATTAGAGCATGGCACTTTAGCAATCCTCGGGAAGAAAACCAAGTCCTGGAGACAGACTCCTCATCCAGGGCCGCTGAGAATAGTACCCAGATCTCCTGATGCCCAAGATACACAGGGCCACAGTCCAGGAAGTCCTGGGCATCCTGTTAGTCAAGGGTTGGGGAAGGGACAGGGGTCCCGCTGAGGGTCTCACCCAGTGTGGAGGCGTCTCCAGGTCCCGGAAGCTCTGCTGCCTAACCCTAGACATACGTCTGTACTTAGCCATGTCCTCCCGCATCTGCAGGTGCGTGGGGTTTGCTACAAAGAAGGTGTGAGCTGCCGCTGCTGCCAGGTCCAACTTCTTCAGCTGAGAAGCAGGAAGACAGAGGACGTCAGTGCCCTGAAGTGTGGGTGTCAGACCTCTGCTTCTCACCAGCCTCTCCACTCCAGACACATACTCGGGTCTGCCTCAAAGCCTTCTGGAAGACTTGTCAGTCAGGACTGCCCACCTCCCAAACGCCAGGTCCCTGGACAACAGTATGTTGGCACTCTCCGGAGTCCGGCAGCTAAAGAAAGGAGGTCTAAAGACTTTGGCATCAGTGGGATGTGGGCAGAGGGGCCTCAATTTGGGAGACAAGGAGGAAGTGATGGCTAAGTAAGGTGTTAAGTGGGGGAGACCTGAGTGACCAGCAAAACCCGTAGGTCTCTAGGACCCTGAGCTGAGGTGTGCGACCAGCCCCCCTTCCCTAGCCACGTAGACAACAGCTACCGCGCCAGTAGCTGCGCAGTGTCCATTGCCCCCACCCCTCCACCGCACCCTCAGATATTCTTCCTCAGGGGCCCTCAGCCTGACGCCCCTCCTCTTATCTTCCCAAAGCTCCCTCCTGCCCCAAGAAAAGTCTCACACTCCCTCTCCTCCCCATACTTCCGTCCAGCGGCGAGTTTCGCCCCTACCCCCTCCACTTCATCCCTAGGAAGAAGCCGCGCTCACCCGCACGTAGGTCTCAGAAAGACCGACTAAGAATTCAGGCCCCTTCCCTCCATCTTCGATCTACTTTTACTCCGCTTCAACATCCCCATCCTGCTCCAATTTCACTCGCATTCTCCCTTAGGCTGTCCCTCTAAAACTTCAGTGAGTACTAGATGTGATTTTGGAAGGACCTACTCGAAAAGAGAGGTCTGTTGACCGGCCCCTAAGGCCCCACCCGAGCCCTGACGTTGGCATCCCGCCCTCTCCTGGTGAGCAAAAGTAGGACAGCGACGGGAGTCGGGGCAGGACCCAACAATTCGCCCTGGCGGCTGGCGCACCTGGTAGTAGGCCCTCTGCAGGTAGTTGTAGGGCTCCCGGCGGCGGAAGGCGTCCCGCAGCACGCTCCCCACACGGAGCCGCGCCGCGCCCCCGGGACCCAGCCTTTGCTCCATGCACTGGCTCAGGCACTCCGCTCGGCGCAGCGCAGCGCGGAGCAGGAGGCGCTCCCAGGCCCTGGGTGCTGAGCCTGGCTGGGAGTCAGGCCCCGAGGCGTCCGGGAGCGCAGTCCCCAGCTCCGCAGCACAGCCCTCTCCGCAGTCCTGCCGTGTGCGGCCCAGCTCCGCGTAGCTACGCAGCGCCTCCCGCAGCAGCGCCACCGCTGGTGCCCAGGCCCCCACGGAGTAGGCGCGCAGCCCGTCGGCGTAGAGCAAGTCAGGGGCCTGGGGGGGCGCTCCGGGGGACAGCGTGGCCAGGCCTGGGGGCTCGGGGGATCCCGGGGGAGGCAGCAGGAGCAGGAGCAGCATCAAGCGAAGGAGCCGGAGCATTGTGCCGGAGCCTCGGGCGGCTGCCGAAGGGAAATGCGGGAACGCAGAGGGAGAGAGAGGAAAGGGGGCAGGGAGAGGGAGGGGAAAGGAAGGAGAGATAGAGAGGAGGGAGGAGATGGAGGGAAAAGGAATGAATGAGCGGAGCCAGAGAGAGCTGATGGGACTGAGACCCAACCCTGGGAGAGGCCAGTGTGTGAGAGAGAAGTCAGGAGGCATAAAGTGGAGAAAGCGATCTTTAAGACGAGTGGGATGGTGTGCACTAGTGGGATAGTGTGGAATGAGAAACAGACCAAGAAACAAATCATGGACAGAGGGGAACTGGCCGGAACTGGAGCAGGCCCGGGGTTTTGAAAGACTGCATGAGGAGTCTCCCCGGACCACAGCCACCAGACCCCGAGGCCCACGGAGTGGGAGCCACTGCCGCAGCTGTGTTCCCTGTTCCCGCCACTCTTGGGGCCGGGAAAAGGAGTGTGGATGCCTCCCGCATGCTCGCACGCCGCCCCCCCCCCCTCACCGCGCCCCAAACTCCTGGAAAAAGAGCTTCAGAATGCAACATGGAGGAGGGTAAACTCCACGCCTGCCACACCAAGTCAGTCCCAAACCCTTTCCTGTCCAGTAACTGGGCCCCTACATGGATTTTGGAGAAGGAGGCATGGGGGACAGGGTCACACTCAAACAACCTCCACAGACCTGAACAAAGATCTTTTATGCCCCAAACCAGTGCCCCCCAGCAAGAGATGCTTTTATAAGCCCTTCTCTGTGTATGTCTGCATGTTTACGTTTGTTCGTCTTTCTCTCTGGGTATTTCTGTGCCTCTGTCCACTGCCCTTGCTGTTTTGTCTTCTATAAGCCATTCCACTCCCCAAGCCTCTGACCACATACCCTTTGCCAACATAGTACACACACACAGAGGTTTCTATGGTAACACTTTAGACTTTAATACATTTTCCTAGGGGTGATGGAAGGTGAGTAGGGCATCTAGTAGCTTGGATGGGAGACAGCTGGGGCTCGGGGACCCCAGATACAGTGCCCATCTCCCTGGAGTCTGGAGGCAGCTGCCCTAGGCTCAGGGCCCGAAGGAGGTATCATCCAACCAGACACCCTCTTCTGAGTCCAGCAGGCCTACTTGGCCTCACAGGGTCAGCTGGGAGAACATGGGGTTACTTGGACCCCAGGATCCTCCCCAACCTCTTGTACTCTCCTCACCTCCTGTCAGGGAGCAGCGTCTCCCCGCACTCAGTCCCAAAGGAAGTCCAATGGCTCTGCTATCAGGGGAACCCAGGGAGAGTCGGCGGGGTGAGAGGCCCAGTGGCCTGGGCCTTCGAGGAGAGGCCGTCGGAGAAGGCAGAGGTGTCTCATCAATGAAGGTGGTGATCTCCTCCCGGAAGAAGCCAGGACCCCGTGGGGGCCCCCCACCTGACCCCAGAACCCCACCCTCCAGGAACTGTCGAAGGCTAGCTAGCCCTCCACCTTCAGCCTCCTCCTCATCCTCCTCATCCTCCAGCCTTTGTCTTGGTCCCAGGTACTCAGGAGGGTCCCCCAGGGCCCGGCTCTGGGCTGGGAGGACCCGGATGTCATCAGAGGATGACCACTTGTGCAGGAAGGAGCCTGGTGTCCGAGGAGTAGAGAAGATGTTGGTCTCATCGTGGGACAGACGACGGGACAGAGGGACCTGGGGAGAGGAGCAAGTAGACCCAGAAGTGCTGCAGGAACAAAGCGGGTAGAGCAGGGACCAAAGTGGGGACTCTGCAAGATGGCTCCACCCCCCTTAAACTGCAAAACATCTTCTGATGGAATGCATCTGAGAGTTCTCTGAAGGGAAGCTTCTCTTGCCATGCCTTTCTTTTCCCTACCCGTTATGTGCCCTGCAGGCCAAGCAGTTGGGATGGATAACAGAGACTGAAGAACAGTAATGGAGGGACACCCAGAATAGGAGACATATTCCCTAGTCCCATACCTGTAAGTAGTGGACCCTCTCAAGAGGAGGAAAGAGCATGTGCCTCCCAGGCAGCAGCTTCACCTGGGTGGGGTCCCCCGGTCCTGTGGCCCCATTGGCATCAAAGCGAACCTTGCACACTCGGCCATCTGCATAGTCATCGCAGCCCCCATCTAGGAGAGAAAAGAGGCAGAGTGGTTACAGGCAAGGAATGCCCACCACTCCCTGCCCCCCTTTAAAACTTCCGCTCCCTTTTTATAAAGTTCCCCGGAGAATCTTTCTCTTCCCACTATTCTGTAAGCTCCAGGAAGAAAGTCAGAGTGGTCTGTTGCATTCAGTGCTGAATCCCTAGTGTGGCATTCGTACAGACATACTTATTGAAACAATCGTTACCGCCCCCCAACACACACAAAGAAAAAGGCTGTCCCTACAGCTGGGGTCCCATTCAGGAAGCTTAGCCTCCCCTTAGTTCCATGCCCTTCCTTTACAGTTGTTAGGTCTCTGGACTGTTTCTCAGGCACTCTGCCCATTGGAGGCAGAGCTGGGTAACATGGACTTCCAAAGAAGCAACGCCCCTTGGAGGGAGCCCTTGGTGCAAAACGAAGCAGTGGGTGTACGATGTGGCATATGATTGGGGAAAGGGGGACCAGGAGTCAGCCCAGGGGCTGCACAGGTTCTTTCCAGCAGGGGGCACTCCAGGGCAGCCCGTCCCCGCACAGACAAGGGCTGGCAGAAAGGGGTAGAAAAGGGGGTCAATGCCCAGGGAAAAAAACCGGTCACTTTTCTGACCGTCGTCGCCATCCTCTTCGGACATGATAGCCACGCACTGCTCCCACACTGTGCGCACGTCCGCGCGGTAGCGCTCGCAGGACCAGATGAAGGAGGGCAACAGCAGCGTCTGTGCCATGGAGCACCACAGCACCGCCAGCACCATCCACGGGGGAGCCGAGTCCGACTTAAGGGAGAAGAAGCTCACCACCTGGTGGGAGGATGAGGAATGGCGCCCGGTCAGGGCCCAGAGCGCAGGGGGCCCACTTGACCCCAGTTCCAATACCCTAGTGCAGCTGGTGGACAAGAAGTCAGGAAGGGATGGCCCGGATCACACCGGATCATGACAAAAGCAAAGTTGGAGGTGGAGGCAGGGAAGGGACTGACTCAGAGGAAGGTCAGGGGAGAGTAGTAGAGCAGTACCCTGGGTCCCCAGGGAGAGGAGCAGAGGTACTACAGCTAACCTGAAGACAGACAAAAATTCAGGAGTAGGGGCCAGGTGGGGATGCAAAGAACTGGGGTGGTGGGGTGAGCTCTCTGGGGTTACCACCCAGGAGTGCTCGGAGACCCTGTGACATCCAGAGGGAATTAGGGAATGGAAAGTGGACCTAAGCAACGGAGTGATGGGTCTGGGGCGCTGCACGGTGGAGCCTCGGGGCAGATGAGGGAGCTGGAGGATGGGCAGCTGGGTGAAGGATGGACGGTGGAGCTGAGCAGTGGGAACTGGAAAACAGACAGTGGAGCTGGGGTCATGGGCAGCAGAAAATGGGTGATACAGAGGGGGGGCCACAGATGGAGTGGGGTGGGTAGAGGACAGGAAGATGAAGTTGGAGGCCAGGTGACTGTGCTGGGGCCTGGTTTGGGAAGAACAGGAGGAGGGACCCCAATCTCACCAAGATGGGCACCCCTGTGAGTGAGTCATAGAGAAAGACGATGGCGCTGACCAAGTTGGTGACCTGCAGGGATGTCTTGGCCGACTCGGAGCCATCCAGCGAGGACCGCCGCTTCCCTCGGGCATCTTCCACCACAATGGCTGGCACCTCAAAGGCTGGCCGTGTACCCAAGCCCCCTACCCCACTCCCCTTGGCCCCACCCCCACTCCCCGCTCTCCGGGCCTGCCGAGCCCTCCGAGGCCTGGCCCACAGTGTCTGGTAGAAGGTGATGGCCACACAGACCAGCCCCATGACAATGCCCCCAAGTAGCAAGAGGCTGAAGCAGACACCAAAGCCAAGGCCAATCTTGGATACTATGAACTGGCAGCCTCGGGCGTAGTAGCGCTCACCGTTGTTGTGCCAGCCAATGGAGGGCAGTGTGGAGAGGATGAAGCTGACCATCCAGATGCCCATGACAGCATGCAGCGCCTGCTTCTTGGCATTGCTGAGACGGTAGTTGACAGGCCAGCGCACCATCCACATGCGATGGTAGGAGAGTGAGGCAACTGTGAAGCAGGTGGCCAGGGCCAGTGTGTAGTAGGTGGACACAAAGACCTTGCAGATGCTCTCGTTCCAGTCGTAGTCGGAGGAAGCCTGGCGCCGGAGCTGCACCACGGCGAAGGTGGTGAGGGGCACAGCCGCCATGAGTATGTGTGTGCCGGCCAGGAAGCAGAGCAGCAACTCCAGTGGCTTGTGCTTCTGCTGCTTGGCAGAGATGCTGAGGATGATCCAGGCGTTGGCCAGAAGGGCCAGGAGCCCACAGGCCAGCCAGGACAATGCGTTTGAGCGCAGGGAGGCCTCCTCTGGCCCCACCCCGCCCCGAGCCATCCTATCGTTGGCCCCCCACCCCCTTTGAACTCCTGGGGGTGGGGGCTAGGTCTCACCCAGGAGCCCCACTCACACACACTCCCATGATGCCCACAGTCCTTGCCTTGTAATGAGGCAGGCAGCCCCTAGGTCCACCCCACTGCTCAGCATTGCCTGACTGACTCAGCTAAGTTCACGTGTGGAGGGCAGAGGAGGAGACTGGGGGTCAGCGGAGGTGGTCCTCAGCTTCCATATTGGGTAGGACCCTTCCTGAAGTATCCCTGTAGTTGACTAGGGGGACAAGCTGGCTGCTTTCCCAACTATGAGGCTGGCTGGGGAGCTCTGGCCCCCATACTGGGACTTGCAGTTTTCTTCTTCTTCTGGTTCTTGACCAGCCGGGGTCTTCTGGATGCCCCAAGGGGTGCGAGGTTGGGGCTCAGCCACCTGGACAAACTGCAAGGGAGAGATGCCACATGGAAGGGGGCAGGCAAAGTAGGCTGGTCTCTAACCGGCGTCTTGTGATCCCCTTGAAACTATAAACATGACTCATTTCTGGGTTCACGGGGTCATTCAGAACATTCTCCTGTCTTAAATCAGGTGGTTGCTCAAACACCCCACACAACGAAGAGCCATGTTTTCCAGACCTCCAGGAAAGAAGGTCTGGAAAACAGACCTGCCTCCTGCCTCCTACCCCTTTCCAGCCCTTTTCCTCCCTCCGGTGCTCTCAGCTTCCTTCTTCTCCTGTCCCCTGTTCAGTTCTACTCAACCCCATCTTCATGCCCCAGAATCTCTCTTCAGAGCTGCTGATGGCAGAGGCACGACTTGTTTCTTCTCGAGGGTTCACAGTAAACTGGGACATGGTATTACAGCCCCTCCCCAAACTGCCAGGCTCCTGGGCCCGGGGCCTTGGTGCTCAGCCCCATTTCCCCACACTTGCGTGACTGCCATCCAGCTCAACAGGAATCTGGGAAGATGGAAGAATGGAGGCTGGGACCAAGGGGGGGACTAGGGAACCTGAAGGCGGGGAAACGGCTGACATCAGAAGCATCCAGAAATGGAAAGAGGGGGGACGAGGAAGGAGGAGGAGAATTTTAGCAGAAGAGAAATAAAGAGGGGGGCAAAATGATAGTATCTGAAAATAGAAGGAAAAGCCCAGAGACCCCTGGAGAGAAGGCTTTGGAGGGAGAAGGTTGGGAAGGGGCGGGGTAAGGCAGCAGGGAATGGGGAGGCAGAGAGAAGCTCCATGTAAAGGTGTGGACTCCCACCGGGGGACCTGGAGTCTCTCCTCCCTCGCCCCAGCACCAGGTTCCCTCTGATGGGAGGGAAGATAGTCTTGAATTTCCCGACGCGGAGCTTCAGGAAGCCTTGGGGCGGGGGCGGGAGGGCTGAGAGGAAAATCAGGTGCAACCCTAAACGGAGTGGAGGAAGGAGGGATGGGCACAGCGACTTGGGGATAAATGGGAGGCAAAATGGGCACAGCGGTGGGAGGGTCTATTTCCTGAGTAAGAACCTCAGACCCTTGCCCTCCTCAAGAGGTACTAGTCCACCCCCAACCCTGGTCTTCCCTCCGGAGCCCAGTGCACCCCTAGTTGCCATGGCAATGACCAGCCAGAGGGAAGTGGAGAGAATTGGCCGGGAGCGCCTCCCCCACTTTCCGCCCCCGACAACCTCGAACCCCTTCCCACCCATCCCTACCCAGGCCCAGCCCATGGGCTCAGGGAGAAAGAGATGGGGAGTCAGAGAGGGAGGAAGGCAGGAAGGATCTGAAGGACAGAGAGAAGGGCAGAGAAAAATCAGAGGAAGGTGGGAGGGGAGATCTGGGGGACTCCAGGGCGGATACAGGGTCCAGCGCTCTTCGCCCTTCGGGGTGAAGGGGTAAGGTTAGGCTGCTCCTCCCTCGTGCCGCCCACCGGCTCTCCAGGGTGGAAACAGCAGGTGGCTGGAGAGGAGGGGCCGGTCGGATCGGAGAAGAGGCAGCTGGAGGTGGGGAGGGGGCGAGGGGAGGAGACCGCGGGGACTGGGCAGGGGTCGGCTTACCTCTGGCTGCGCCCAGCACTGCCATGGAGACCGCACTCCCGACACGGCCCGCCGGCTCCCGCTCGCCCGCCCGCCCTCCTCTTCCCTCCCCCACTCTTGGCCCTTCTCCCTCCCCTCGGTCCCAGCCTCTGCGCTCAGCCCGCCGCGCACTCCGTCTGCGTCCCCCGGGACTCCCCCAGCCCGTCTCCCCGAGTCCTCCAGCCCCTGAGCCCCGCGTAGAGGGCCAAGGGAAAAGCTTTTGGGAGGGAAAAGCTTTTGGTAGGGCGGGGAACTGGACGGTGGTGACTTGCAGGAGGAGGGACAAGGAAGGCACGGAGAGGGAGGGGGCGAGGAAGATGGAGGGGAACCGACTTCATTGGCGAAATGGTTCGTGTCCTACCCCCACCCCATCCCGTTTTCAACACGAACACAAGTTCCAAGAGGCAGCTGGTGGTGTACGGGGACTGAGGAGCTAGCTGTTCCAGGAGGAGGAAGCGTGTGTCACCGTGTGTCACTGTGTATCTGTGTGAGGTTGTGCCTAGGGCGAGCTCGGAGGGGCATGCGCTGCGGACTCTGGGCGGTGAGGGGCTGGCGCCGAAGCTAGGCTGCTCCCGCGGTGAGGGTGCACAGGTCTGGACGCACGCGGGGACACGCACACCTCCTGGAGTACAAACTCACACTCCTTTTGGGGATACACACAATGCACACACGCACATTAGTTTCTCATGGTCCTTGCCCTCCACCACACACAGACACACGTGTGGAACACACGCACTCCTACAGACTCTCCCCCTCAGTGTGTGACTACAAAGCCTTAGCCTCACATGCACATGCAGGGCCCTTTGGGGGACGAGCAGGTGGGTAATCAGTCTTCAGAGAATTTTTCCCTCCCCAGAGGAAGCTCATCTCCTTCCTGGGGCAAGCCTGACAGCTTCTGCTCTCTGTCTGACCCCACAGATCAGAAGATTCTGGGTCCCCAGAGTCCACACCTCTCTCTCTCTCTCTCTCTCTCTCTCTCTCTCTCTCTCTCTCTCTCTCTCCCTCTCTCTCGCAAATGAAGAAGAGCATCTTTATAGTAAGTTTACTGTATTTTTCTGTCAACTCAGAGTTGGGGATCGGAAGTGGGCAGGAATACAAAGCAAGCAATGGGGAGCTCTGGCAGCAATTGGGTGTTCTTCTTGGAAGAGGCAAGCTGGAAAGAAAGGGAGAGAGAAAGGACATAGGGACTGAGGAGGATGGTGAGAAAAGAATGGAAGGAGAGGTGGAGGAGGCTGGGGATTCCTGAGACAACTGGATTGAGAAGAGGAAGAACATTTGTAACCTTAATGTCCTGTAAAGGAGCGTCCAGGGCAGGGGGACTGAGGCCAGCACTATCATCCTTCACAGGAGGGCCTCTCGCTGTTCGCTCTCAAGCCTATGTCCCACCCCCTCCCCCTGGCAAAGCTCACCCTCCAGAAGGTTCTTCACAGGGTGAGTGGTGGGTCACTGAGTACTCTCTCCCACAGGGCCTGTCCTCCCAGCCAGTGCTCTCGTTAGGAGAGCTGCAGGTTTTGTCCTGTGGTAACAGGATTCTGCCTCCAGCAGGTGGTGAAGGGAGGATTTTAGGCAGGGAGGCTGTTCTCCATGTTCTTGACCTCCCTGAGGCAGGCCTCCCTGTGCTGTTATGCTCCTGTGAATCCTAAGGTATATACTGGGCATCTGTGACTCACCAGCTCAGAGATCTGTGTGGTAATTGTTCCTGTGTTCAGGAAACAGTAGTAGAACTAGGGGTCGGGCAGTTGGGGCTGGTCCTGACTCAGCACTTACTAGTTTTGTGACCTTGGGCAATCATATGACCTCTCTGAATTCCATTTCTGGTCTATGAGCTGGAGATGCTAATCATGGTCCTGTCACCAGCAGCCTCCTAGGATTTTTCTAAGCTTTAAATAGACAAAGCATGTCAAACTGGTTTATAAACTGAGTGTGTTGCTTGGGTGATAAGGACTTGTGTCTGTGCACAGGTGTGAGCTGTGCATGTGGGTGTGTGTCAGAATGGAACAGTGGAGCAGTCAGGAGCCTTTAGTTTGGATCTGTCCTTGACTGGCTGTGTGATCTTTGACTAGTCCCTGCCCTCTCTGGTCCCAAGTTTCTTTCCTGTGCTTTGTGCTTTGGACATCCAGCCTCACACGCCAGACCAGGGAGGGCTGGTCCTTCATGCACCCCTGGGATCCAAGTGGACAGTAAGGGAGAGAGTTGAGAAGAAATCATGAAAGAAGGGCTAGGGTTTGACTGCATAGGGAACGAGGAAGCCGCGGTGTAAGCCTCTGGAAGAGGAGACCCAATGGCCAACTGTGGACAAAGAGCAGGAGACGCCAGAGGCTCTGGGATCTGCTACATTCATCTGGTCCACAGGCCCAAGAGCCCAACAGGAAACGCAGGGTAGACGGCTGGGGAGGCTGCAAGTGGGAAGCTCTCCCAGGCCCAGAGCCTCAGATGAGGTGACGTGTCTTCTGTAACCGGCTGGAGGATGAGAGAGTGAGAGAAGCAAGGCTACTCCTCCCCAACTCCTCGGGTTCTGGGACCTCCTCGGCTCCCAGACCCCTCTTCTCTTCCAGTACGCTGATGGCCTCATGGCCACTGCTGCCTGCCACCCCCACCCCTTAGCCTTCTGTCTGCTCTCTACCTCTTCAGCCATCCCTCTGTACCTTTATTTCCCCTCCACCACCTCCCTTGGTCCCCATCTCCTCGTTTCTACTCCTCCTCCCTCCTCATCTCCTCCCCTTCCCTCTCTTCTTTCCCCCTCTTGCCCTCCTCCTAGCTCTCCCATTCTCACCCCCCCTCCCCGCCCCCATGTCCTCCTTCTCCCAGTTCCTTACTGGGGGCATTGGCAGGTCTTCTTCTCACTGAGGAGTCTCTTGATCTGAGACATCCGCTCTGCCTGGCGCTGTCCAGGAAGAAGGGGGGGAGTTGTGAGGGCCTTTGGCCTCCAGAGGGGAGGTGCCCCTTGGAGGGAAGAGTGGGGAAAGCTGGGAGGGCAGAAGCAGTTACTGTGGCTGAGGCCATCTGTCCCAGAATTAACTCTGCTCCTTCCTGCCTCTCCCTCCCTGGGATCTGGGACACAGCCCAGTCTGCAGTAAGGGAACTCCGTGGTGGGCAGAGAGAAACAGAGCAGAAGCAAGTCACATAGACAGGGCACCCTTGTTGCTGTGTGTGTATGTGTAGGGGGGTGTCTGAGGAGGCTCACTCACCTTTTGGCGCCAGCATTTGACACAGCAGAAGATGCAGAACCCAGTGAAAATCAGAAAGCCTGCAATTGCCCCCAGCACGATGGCCAGGAGCTTTGGCCAGGCCTGGGTTAATGCTGAGGACGAAACTACAAGAGAGAGAGAGGGGTGTTCAGCTCATTCCTTGGGCTGGGAGAGCAGGGCAGGGAACACTGGGCCCTCACAGGTCATTGGGGCTGGAGGGGAAAGGCTGGGCAAGGGGTTTTAAGGTTTAGAGACTACAGGTCACCCTGGGAAGCTAGGAGTAGTGGTCCGATCTGTGTGCCTTAAACACACGTACATGCACACACACTCACATGCACACACACACAAGTGCTTGTGGTTGGGTTTGGAAAGGAGCCAGGATGGGGACTCTTGGTCAGGTGGGCCTCATTCCTGAGCTGTAGAGCTTAGGAATGTGGGAACCTGCAAGATCACAGGTGGGGACCTAGAGCCGGGAACTCCCTACCTCGTCGCTCCTGTATCCAGGCATCCTCCACCCAACCCTCCTCTCTCAGGGGAATTGGGAGGCTGGGACTCTGGGTGGTCTGCACCAATCCTGCTGTGGACAGTGCCATGGCTGAGGAGGCAGGGGCTAAGGGGTTAGACCTCACTCACCCTCGACCTTGGATTCCAGTAGAACTTTGTCATTGTCACTCAGTAGACACCGCCACACACCCCTCTCAGGGTTCAACACCTTTACCAGCTTCTTCTGATTTAAGAACTTGGCAGACTGATTGTTCAGCTTCCAGCTCAGCCTCAGCGTGGGGGAGCTGGGCCCCAGCACCTCACAGGTCAGTTGGTCCTGGGACTCATTCACTGCAGAGGAACAAGAGCCTGACGTTAGGAGCCTGGACCTCTGGGCTACTGGCACCTCTATACTCTAAGGGGAACCAGGACAGTCAAAATGACACTTTATGTGGGTGTTCCTCTTTTGGCATCTCAGGGCACATCTTCACGCAGTTCTAACAGGAAACACAGCTTTTGAGGTCCAGCAGTCTTGGGTTCGAATCCCAGCCCCACTGCTTACAAATGTGTCCCTGAGCAAGTTGCTTAGCAACCTGAGCCCCAGACAATTATTAAATGCACAAATATTTGTAATGAGGCCTGGCATGTAGGAAGCATCAAGTATTAGACATGATTACCTGTGGAGCTGTTATGATGATTTAAGGAAATAGGGAAGTGAAGAACTCCATGTGGGGCCTGACATTATCATCATCACTAACACGTTCCGAGCAGGTTTTATCCTCGTCAGGGGAAAACGGACACACAGAAGTGGGGGCTTAGCCAGGGCCACAGAGGGTGGGGCTGAGACAGAACTAGAACCCTGGTTGTCAGCCCATGGCCTTTGGGGCTGCTCAGTGGAATGTGCCCTAGGCTGGCTCAGAGACGTCAGGACGATATATGGATTCCAGTGTTAGTGCACAGCCAACCCCCAAACCAGTGTGCCCTTCTTCAGCTCTGTCAGACAACCAGGGTTTAGGCAACCCTTCGGGAGCTGGTCTTGGCTTAGAAGGAGCCCTGGGCCAGGCCCTTCCACCTCCCGCCCCTGCCTTCCCCTTCTCGGCCCAGCTCCTCACCTCTCATCATCACGAGGTTCACTTTCTGATGCAATTGCCCCTGCTTGAGAGACAGGGTCAGGTTTCCAGAACCAGCATCCTGAGGTGAGGCCTTGAGCAGGCTGAACTGGAAGGGGAGCGTCTCCTTCAACTGGATCTTCCGAACTTGATGATTCTTCACCACAGACACCTTCCTGTTCTCCAAGGAGAAGGTAATCCAGGACTGAAGGGAGGGAGCCCCCTCCTCCTGCCACCTCAGCTCCCCTTTCAGGTTTTCGTCTTCGAAGGTGAGTGGGAATGAGAACACTACTGGCTCCCCCACTTTTGTATAGAATGTGTTAGAGACCTTCTGGAAAGCTGCATGCGGGAAGGGAGAGAATGTGGGTTAGAAGGAGGTAGAACAATGAGGGTGTCCAGGGTAGGGCAGGCATGTGGTGGGGTAGCCATGTGATGGGGACAGCAAAAAGGTGGAAGGGGAGCATATGCATCCAAACACCCAGCTTGCCATTTCAGGCCCTTAAATTCCTATTGACCTCTTCAATCTACTTTCTCATTGCTCTACCCTCACATGTTGCCACAGCGTGTCTCCTCCCCCTGGAAGCCCTCACAGAACAGTCCAGCCAGAGGGGGACCTATTCCTCTTCAGGACCCCTGGAGCACATAGGGTATTTGGCCTGCATTAATTAGGTGCTTCGATAGCATCCTTGCCCTGGCTGGAGTGGCTCAGTTGGTTGGGCGTTGTCCTGTAAACCGGAAGGTGGGGTTTGATTCCCAGTCATGGCACATGCCTGGGTTGTGGGTTTGGTCCCTGGTAAGAGGCAACCTATTGATGTTTCTCTCTGGCACCAATGTTCCTCTCTGGCATTGATGTTTCTCTGCTTTTCTCTTTCCCTCCCTTCTCCTCTCTCTAACATCAATAAACATGTCCTCAGGTGAGGATAAGAAAAAAAGTTAGCACTTTCACAAGATAAGAGAAAACACTTACAAAGGGCTTACTATGTGCCAGGGACTGTTCTAAGCGCCTTACATGCTATATTAATTCTCATCACTATTACAGCGAGCATCATCCCCATTTTACAAAAACCAAGGCACAGAGAGGTTCAATAACTTGCCTAAGGTTAAGTCAGAGCATGGACTTGAATCTGAGTCTAGACACTATTCTACCTTGTATCTCACAAGCATCTGGGGTGAGACCTGCATTCTGGGCTTTCAGTTTTCCCCGAAGTGGCTACTTCAGGGTTCTAAAGGGGCAAGGTAGAATTTCCTCAGGGCGGCTACTGTCCCTGAGTAAGTGGATTTGCCAGCTTAGTGGGACTGGGGAGCTGAGGCAACAAAGAGAACAGATGTCCTTGACATTCTTCTTTGGGGGCCTCCTCCCTGGATTGTTGGGGTCTCCCATATCCTTCCATCCCATGTCCCTTCCTTCCTCCAAGCCCACCAGCCTGAAGAAGAGAGAGCCTGGTATGTCCCTCATGATGGACTTCAGCTTTAGAGGAGCCTGGCCCTTGCCTCCCTCTGTCCCTAGTACCAGACTCAACAGCAGAGCCGTCAGAGTTGAGGGAGGGCCCGTCAGCCTCTGAGGTAGGGGCTGTCTGCAGGGGACAGGGGCAAGTCTTACCTAGCACCAAGATGTTTATGTTGAACACCAGTGTCTTCTCGTTCTGGGAGACAGTGCATGTCCAGGGGCCACTGTCCTGCAACCCCAGCCGGGACAGGGAGAGGCTCTTGCCCTCAGTCTTCTTTTTGTTCCCTGGACCTTTCCATTCCACCCAAGGGTGACTGTTAGGGGGGGCATCCAAGGTCAAGGTCAGGCTCTGCCCAGCCAGCAGGCGGATGTTGCTGTAGGGGTCCGAACTGGAATTCACTGTAGAGGGAGCAAACCACCTGTGTCACATACACACTATCCCCAAGGAGAAGGGAAGAAGCAGGAAACCAAGAGTGCATCCCATTACTGCTGCCCCAACATCTCCCTTCCAGCCAATGCCCAGCTGTCCACCCCAGCCCACCCCAGCCCTAAGCAGGGCTTCCCTCTCTCCACCTCTTCTCCCCTCCTCTCCTTCTCTTTTCTTCCTTTGTCTCTTCCCCTCCTTCCTATGGCTCCTGCCCTTCTCCTTCTCCCTCTCTAGATCTATTCCTTTCCCCACTGCCGGACCCAAGGCCTGAGGAGGGTTTGAGGAGATGTGGTGGCCAGTCTCATCCGCCTCTGGACTATTGAAGTACCATCAGCTCAGGCCCTGGTTGGGGTGAGGAGATGGGAAGCGGGGGGAGGAGATTGGCTGGAAGTGTCTGCACCCCAGGCCTGCTCTACTCACATCGAAACACCCACAATTCCACTACTCTCTTTGGCGTATTCTCCACTTCACAGACAAAAGTCCCTGTGTCTGACATCTCAAGGTTACGGATGATCAGAGGAAAGGATCCGTGGTCCCACAGATATTTTTTTGAATCGACGCGATGGCTCATCTTGGAGTTACCTGGGAGTAGAAGTCACATGGAAGAGGTTGGGTATAGTGGAGACACGTACCCCTGGAAGGCAGGGCTCACAACTCTTCTAATATGCGTTGCTAATGTCCTACAGAATCTGCCCTCTTCCTTGTCAGAGAACTCCAGACTGCCACAGAGGTCTCATCTCATTCGTTCGCCCAGCCAGGACAACATCTCACTAATCCAAAATGAAGTAACATCGTATTTAGAGAGCACCAACTCCTACATGCTAAACACTCTATGTGTGCATCATCTCAAAGAATCTGCACAGCTATTCCAAGTAATAGGTACTGTTTTGCTTATTTTGCAGATAGGGGAACTGAGGCTCAGAGAGATTGAGTAGTTGCCCAAACTCTTACTTACACAGTGTCAGCAGGAACATTAACCAGCACAATTTCTTTGGAATGTAATTTGTAATATCTACCAGAATTGCAAATGCACATACAAAACTAAATGTCTGCAAAGAAAGGATGGGAAAACAAATTATAGTTCACTCATTCAGTGGAATGCTATGATAGAAGCATGAGGAAGCTATATACTGAGATGGGATAATATCTAAGAAACATCATTAACTGAATAAAGGAAGACATTGTATTAAACAGGTTACCATTTGTTTAAAATGGAGGGGAAAATTTATCTATCTACCTATCTGCCAAATATTTATGAACAAATATGAACAATATTTTTATATGAACAAATATTTCTAGAAGTAAACCTAAAAAAAGTGGTAAACTTGGTTGCCCCTGGGGAACAGGAAGTGAACCCCCTTGAGACAAGTGTGGGAGGGGAGCTTTTCACTATGTACCCGTTTCTACCTTTTGAATTTTGACTCTAGTAAGGGGTAGAGTGGGATTAAAATTCAGGCCTGTTAGGCACACTATTCAGTACTGTTTCTGGAAAGTTCCTCAGGCATGGACATGTGGTCTCCTCCAGTCTCTTCTTTTTTAGTATCTATCAACTATCACCGAGGGAGCTTCTCTTAAGCTAACCATTTTCTGAGTGAAGTGGTAGCTCCAGAGTTCCTGTGGAGGAGGGCTTTAGAAGCTAAATTTGCATAGCAAACATACAGTATTTTTGCTTGGGTGCGCATTTACAGGGATGGGAGGAAGGTGGCACCCTGCCCCCCTACCCCACCACCTCCACCTTCGGAGCAGCCATAGGCCTTCTCCCTACACTGGCCGTAGTGTGGGAGACTGGATGTCCTGTTGGCCATGCATTCTCCCTTGTCTTCACTTCCAGACCTCATCGTCCCTTTCGGGCTCATCCTCTCCAGGAGACCTTTCAGGAGAACTTGTAGCCCAGGGCACGGCCCAATCCCAGCTCTCCCTCCCACACTCACCCAACACTCCTTTCATTTGTCCCTTCAGTTGTTCCCACCCTAATTGCTCTTTCCCTTGGATCTACACATCGGTTTAGTTCCTCCATTTTTCTGAAATCCTACTACATTCCTTTCACAATTTACCAAGCTTCTTGAAAAGGAGCCTTCTCTAGTTTTGCCCCATTTTCACCTCTTTCAATTCTCTCCTTCCAATCTAAGCACCGTCTCTTTTCTTCATTTTGGGCTCTTGTTCTGACATCTATACTTAGGTCTTACCCCAGACTCTGTCTTGGACCTCTTCCTCATTTCTGTAGATATTCTAAATTCCACTGCATCCATCTCAGCTCTGCAGATGACTCCCAAGTTGATATTCTCACCTCCACCCTCTCTCCTCAGTTCTGGGCCCACATTTCCAGTGGCCCAAGAGATAATTTTTTCAGATTAGCCTGATGTCATCCAAAACTCAGTTGGTTCACAATGAAATGTATTACCCCTCCCCTAAAATAACCCTTCCCCTTCTGGACCCATCATGGCCCACTTGCCCAGGCTGTCCCATACCTGGCAAAACCAGTTGCAGGAGGGTGTGAAAGATCTAAGAGCATGGTTGAGTCTGGGATAAATTCATGGAGAAGACCAGTTTGAACCAAGACTTAAAAGAAGTGTAGGTAGTGGACTAGAGGGAAGGGGAGTAGTGAGGACATCCAGGAACAGGGGGAAGCTCCAGTGGGCAGGCACCTCAAAGCAGGGAGAAAAACACTGGGGGTGGAGGTTCCTGGCTGGGAAGCTATGGGAAGTGATGCTAGGGGTGACTGTCAGGCAGAAGCTTCTAGGCTTAGTCTAGTGGACTAGGGAGTGACATGTGCAGGGTATTGTTGCTTAGGAAGTCAGTGCTGCAACAAGTGAAAGAGAAATCAAAGTTGAAGAGACTGGCCCTGGCTGATGTTGGTTCAGTGGATTGAGCGCGGGCTGCGAACCAAAGGATTGTTGGTTTGATTCCCAGTCAAGGCACATGCTTGGGTTGCAGGCCAGGTCCCCAGTGGGGGCCATGCGATAGGCAACCACACATTAATGTTTCTCTCCCTTTCATCACCCACTCTCAAAATAAAATATAAAAAAAAAAGTTGAAGAGACTGGTTAGTAGCAGAGGGAAATTACCAGGTATGTGGCCTTGGCAAATGATGGTGGTTTTCCCATGGGAACAAAGAAGATGAAACAGAAACACACTTCCAAAAGAAGGGATGGCTATAGTCGGTGAGGGAGAGGAAACCAAGGCTTGAAGTGAGGTCAGGAGAGTGACACTGCCTTTGTCAGGGACCAGGAAGTTGGGAAGGGGAGCTGCTCTGCAGGAAACTCAAATCATAGAAAGAGAACATGTATTGGCCCAAAAGCCTTAAGAATTTTTAGAAAGGAGCCCGGCTGGTGTGGTTCAGTGGATTGAGTGCTGGCACATGAACCCAACGGAAAGGCCGCCAGTTCAATTCCCAGTCAGGGTACATGACTAGGCTGGGGGCCACGTCCTTAGTTGGGTGCATGCGAAAGGCAACTAATTGGTGTACTCACATTGATGTTTCTCCCACTCTCTTTCTCCCTCCCTTCTCCTCTCTCTAAAAGTAAATAAATAAAATCTTTAAAAAAAAGCAAGTAAGGAAAAGAAGAGAAAGACCAAAGCTCTAACCCAGCTCCGTCTCTAATTGCACACAAAAGCTCAGGGCAGGGACTCCTCTCCCTGGGCCTCAGTTGCCTCACTAGCGAAATCCGAGTGTGGGACTGGAGCCATATTTTCCAGACTTCAACCATTCGTATACCTGATTTTGGGTCAAATCCACCTGTGTTGTTTAGGTAACATATTAAAATAGACTCTCTTTTTTAAATTAAATTACTTCATTTTAAAGAGAAACATTACATTACTGCGATACACAGAAAGCCAGTATCACTTGACATAAACAGAAAGCAATTGAAAAAAAAAACACCGGAAACAGAAACAAAAACTGAAACTAAAAAAAAAGTTACTATAATTATCGCTTAAAACTAACACTTATACCTGAGTCTCTGTCAACCTGAACCCTGTGGGGTCCCAGAGTTCACCAGGAGCAGAGACTGGACCAGAGATGTTCAACCCATAATGCTTTTCTCCCTGATCTGGGAGCTAGGCCACCCTACCTGTAAAGAAACCTGTGATCCTGGGGGAGCTTCCCAAAATCTTGGTCCCAGTAGGATTCTTCCAGTTGAACTGCGTGTTCTTCTTCTCAGTACCTTGGCAGGACAGCTCCACTGTGCCTCCCACTTCGCCCAGCACCACTTCCGTCCCCTGAGTGACCCCTGGGAGCAGCAGCGCTAGGTGAAAAGTAGGAGGTCAGGCCTCAAGCCAGTCACTGCCCCACCTTGGGGGCTCATCCCCACCTCTGCATTTCTCAGTTAGCCCTTCCTCCCAGGCCACCTGCACCCACACCCCAAATCTGAGCACTCACCCAGTTGCAGCAGCAGGCGCAGGTGCCTGTGAGAGATTCCCTGGTTCATTGTGCCCTTGCTGAGGCAGGCAGGGACCTGGGCCTTCCCCTGCAGAAGGGGCAGAGCCTGCGGGAAATACTAATGGTTAGGTAGCAGGCATTTTTTGGGCCTGGAGCATACCAGGGTGATAGGCAATCTCTCCCTTCAGGAACCTACAGCCAAGCCAGGGAGGTGGAGTACACACCTCTAAAACGGACACCCACCAGTACGTGCCACACAGTGCTGTGGCCAGGCCAGGGGTGGTCACTGCCACCTGGAGTCAGAGAAAGGTTTATGGAGAAAGGGACAAATTGGTGGGGACTGAGATAGGGGAGCCAAGCCAGGCCATAGAGGCCTTTGAATGCTGTGCTGGGATGCTGGGACCTGACCCTGGGCCATGGGGAGCCAGCAGGAGGCTTTATGTAGAGAAGGACATGATTAGATTCACAAAAGGGGTCCCTCAAGCCACTCTGTGAAGGACCAGTGTGGGGAGGCCAAGCCCAGGAGTCAGGATTGTCACGGTCCTGGCAGAGAAGATGGGGCCTGAGCTCAGGCAGTGGCAGTGAGAAAGCGGGGTGCGAGACTGACTTATGGGACAGTTCTGAGGTGAGATTTCCAGGATTTGGGGCCTGATGGAGTGTGAGGGGCCAGGGAGAGAAAGAGCAGAGGGTAAGGCCCTGCTCACCAGCAGATGGACTCTGTAATAACTCCTAAAAGGACACGCATGAGATGCTTTTTCAGCATCTAGATGAAAGAGCAGGAGCCACTTCCGTGAGCTTAGAAGACTGTCTCTGGTTGGGGGGAGGAGGCTGCAGAAAAGTTCTGAACAGATCTTAAGGAAAGGGCAGCATTAGGTTAGGGCAGTGATTCTCAAAGTGCGGCTCCAGATCGGCGGCGGCAGCAGCAGCGGCATCACCTGGGAACTTGTTAGAAATGCAAATTCTCAGGGCCCATCCAAAACCTGCTGAATCAGAAACTGGGGGTGAGTCTAGCAGTCTGTGTTTTCACAGACCTCCAGGTGACTGATGCAGGCTTGAATTTGAAAACCATGAATTAGATGAAAGAAAAGGGGAGGGGCATCCCACCCCAAGGTGTGCAGAGGTGGTGGGGCTGGTCCAGAGAGCTGGGAGTCAGGAGAGGGGTGCTGGGGGCTGGGTCCAACTGATGAAGTTTAAGGGAAGATTTTTAAAAAGCCTCCTCCAATCACTCTACCCGCCTGAAAGTACAACTACCCAGGGCTTAACATGTGGTAGGGACTCGACAGAATTTTTTTTAACCAGGGAACTAAGAAGAGAAGATGTCAAGAAGGAAGGTTCAGGAAAGGAAGGAGGCCAGTCACGAGTGAAGTTGTTTACAAGTTAACGTGGGGCAGGGAGGCCCTGGGGGGAAGGCTACGGTGAGAGAATGGGGTAAGGGCACTCTTACATCTGAAGTAGTTCCCACTGTTCCCCCCATCCCAGGCTCACTGTTTTTGGTGAGCAGAAAGTGAAGGGGTCTCCTCTGGGGTATACCTTTCCTGGGGCCCCAATTCAGCTTACATGGTTGCAGAAGCTTGGACATTCTTGACCTTTCCCCCAAATGGTGGTCACTTTTTCTTCCCTACTCCATGATCCTGGGGTCTGTGCAGACGGCCACTTCCTCCCTCCAGCTGCCTGCACTGCCCCGACCCAGCCCCAGGGCTCAGCTTAGTGCAGGAGGCTATGGGCTTCCGCTGCTGCCGCCCCAGAGAGCTGCCCTTTGATTCCCACATCCTCAGCCTCCTCAGAGGCGCTGTGCCCCAGTACAGTACAGCCCCAGGGTGAGGCTGGGAGGTGCTCGCTGGTCCCCAGGGTCCTGGCGCCTCTCTCAATCTCCCCCTCCCCCCACACCTTGTTGCTTGGCTCACATCCATGCATTTCTGTATCTATGCCCGCCCACGCTGACACGCCCATCTTCAAGTCCCTGGGTCTGTGTCTGTCTTACTCTGTGCCTCATATGCCATGAGGCACTTTTGGCTGTCCTGGCTTTTGTGGAGTGCCCATGCCTCTCCTTTTCCATCTCTCCTCATTCCCTCTGCCTCCAAGCTCTAGTTCTTTTCCTTGCCTGTGACCAGGCCTCCATGCCTCTGGCAGGAATGCCAGCTTTCAACAAGCTTTGATCTGAGGCAAGCCTACAGAGGGTGCATGCGAGGGGGATGGCTGCAGGGTGGACAAAGGGAAAAGGACAGATTCCAGATTCAGAGAAACACACAGAGGCCCCAAGGAAAGCAGAAGGCAGGAAGACCCAGAGCAATTCATTAAAATAACAGCTACACTCCAGCAGAGTTCAAAGAAGGTGGAGGCAGAGGGAAAGAGGTGAAGAAATTCTGACAGGCAAGCCCCCTGCATGAGTGTGCAGTCGAGCAAAAGAGACAGAACGAGGGAGCGATGAGACCGAAGCGGCAACACGCCCCCCGCACTCAGGGCCCTTGAGGTTCCTGCCGCCCTGGCCCCGGCCCCCTGCGATGGGATGAGGAGCGAGGCTGGGGAGAGGAAGAGGGCACAGCCCCACCACAACGGCAGTCTGTGGTCCCACGGGCACTTTTATCTTCCCCCCGCGGCTCCCAGGCAGCCCCCTCAAGCCCAGCCACGGGATGTGCCCTGACCACACACACCCTCTCTACTGCTTACCGGCTTCATATGACTTCCTAGACACCACGACCCCTCTAAGGGACCCTGTGGTTCGGGAGCTGCAACCTCCACCATCCTCTCCTTTGCCTCCGACGCCCACGTTGGGGGAGATGTGCCCTCCTCCTTCCCTTATCCCCCGAAAGGAGCAGAGCTCCACCTTAGACCCTCACAAACCCAGGCCCCCGTCTGCTTCCTCCCGGCACCCACCCTCATCAAAGTTATTTCATGTGACAAACACTTAATCAGTGTCTAAAACTTCAACAAACACCTATTCAGTGTCTAAAACTCGCAAGGTCCTTGGTCTACCCAACTCCCTCGAGGCCACCTCACAACCATGGCCGGGATGGAGGCCCAAGGAACTGGAAGGCTGCTGTCTAGAACCAGTTGGCGGGGGGAGTCTTTATTTCAAGGTAGACGTCTTCTGTATAGAGAGTGTCCCCACACCGAAAGAGGGAAATCATCTGGGGAGTTATCTCCGGCCCTGTCCTCTGGGAACTCTGTCCTCTGAGGTGAAGGGCAGCCATCTTGTAAAAACGACAGAATCTAGCACAGCCCAAGAAAGTATCTGTCACAACACAAAAGAGCGACGATCTCCCCACCAGGTTCTGCTCTCAGCCTTGCACTCTTAAATATTCGCCCTGCAGGCGCAGGACAGTCAGGAGGAGGTATCCCACCCGAACAAAATCTTTGAATTATCGAGAAGGGGGCGCCTCTATTTGGAGGGATCTGACTGTACTGAGGAGGCCCCTCTCCCAGAAGACACGAGGGGAGGCAGCGGCCCCTTGGGTGCGGCGCTGGGAGGCCTCGGGGGTCTCCGGAAAGAAAAGGCCTGAAGCTGTGCAGTTGTACGAGGTGCCCCATCTCCAGAGTTTTACCTCCTGAGTCCCTCACACTCAACCAAGTCTGGGGCAGGGAGGGGTCTGCCGTCCTTTTCTGACCCTGTCGCCTCCTTTTCCAGAGCAGCTAAGGCACCTAGAGCTGACTCTCTTAGGGCCAATTCTTCCAATGGCGCATTTACCTAAAAACGTGTATCTATCGCTTTTACAGTATTTCACACGTAAAGCTCAGTTCCAACCCTTTTTAAGAATTTTAGCTTTTCCATCCCATTAATCATTTTGAAGCTAATTAAAGGGGAGTGCCTCTGGACATAGTGTTCAAAATTCTAAAAATGCACAAAAGTAGACCAAGCGCAAAAATACATATAAGCGGAAAAGACAATGAACACAGGTTGCATCAATCACATGGCTTACAAAATGCCGTAAGTATGACTTCTGGTGTGACTCTTTAGTGATCGTGTTATTGGGAAAATTGATTTGGGGAGAACTGCCTCTAGACTAGATTCCATGTCTCTTTCTCTTTTTCTTGCTTTCCTTTTCGTTTCCCCCTTTCATTTATTTTATAGGCTTCCTCCCTCCTTCATATTTATTCTTCCTATTTCTTTCCCACTCCTTCTGTCCTCTTTTCCCTCTCTCCCTATCCTCTCCTACTCCACTCCCCACAGCTAATTGCCTTCCACCACCTTTCTCAGTCTGAGGTGCCCTCGAGTCCCCATTTCTTTTCCAATTTTGCAATCCGAGGCAACAACCCCCTAAAGGCATCTTCTAGTCTGGGCACCTAGCTGGGTACAGTGGGGAGAGGAGTCTGGCAGAGTCCCTGGCCTCCTGAAGCTCACAGTTCCAGTGGGAGATCACTGCTGATGAAATGCAAGAGAAGATGGCTAGAGCTGTGGGCAGAAAGTCTAGCACATTCCAACGCATCTGCTGCCACGTTCTCCTCCCTTTCCCAGACCTGCAGAAAGGAACAAAACTGAGTCTATCCATCTTACCTCTGGGCCTGTGTCTTTCATCCCGTCTGTGTCTGCCTCTCGCACAGGTGTGCCTGTGTTAGGGCTGGCGCCTCTGCCACCAGGAGCCCACTGGGGAGAGGGCTTGTTACTCCTGCAGAGACGCACTTAATCGGAGAAACAGGAAGCCCGGTAGTGAAGTTCCTTCCTCCACACCCCAGACAGTCCCAACGTCACCATCTGGGGCTGGGGTCCCCACCCCCTGCCTGTTAGGAAAGATGTTAAAGTGAAAATACCAAAGTCAAGGGGAAAAAGTCAAAGTCAAAGCAGAACCAGGCTGGAGAACAGAGCGTCACTGTGCTTCTTGCTGGGTGGCAAGAAAAAGGGTCACTGCACTTTTTTGTTGGGTGGCAAGAAAAACATCATGTCAGTGATACTGCAGCCTGGCCTGAGCTTCAGGGAAAGAGGTGGGAGGCCAGGGCAGGGCACATAAGAGCTGCTTGCTCCCGGGCCCTGAGGCCATTTGTTCACGAGTAGGCACCAGAGACATTGTGGAGGGACCAGGGTGGCAGAAAGGGCCTGGGTGGAAAGGACTTCTGAGGCACCCAGAGTGGCCAGGGACCAGATTCTTTCCTTCTGGGTCTTCATCTCTGCCAACCCTCAGATGTCTGTCAGCCCACATCCCTCAGGAGCTCCAGATGTGCGTACCCATCCGCCCCTTGGACATCTCCACCTGGATGTTCACCAGACATAGCAAACTCAACCTGTTCCAAACCCAACTTACCATCTGCATACTACTGCCCTCTGGTAACCAAAAATAAAAGGCCTTTCAAAGCGAGAGGCAACAAGCATGTATTTGAAATCAGAATAGCTATTTGAAAAGCATTGAGTTTGACAGAAGCCCAAATAATATTCCAATCAGGAGATAAAGGTAAGGGGTATTGATAAGAAAGGGAAGGTGAAAAATTACATCAGTGGAACAAAGGCATTTTTGTTGGGGCAGACAATGTAACATAGTGTTGTTTATTCTAAAGAATGCTTTTAATTTTCAGTCCAACAGCTACCAGTCCAGTAACCTTAATATCTGCTTTCCTGTTATCCTTGCAAACAGTTCTTTGGGACACAATGTTGCTTTAGGCCTGCCCATTCCAAAGGTTATTTTTCCCTGTTTTAACATTCCAGAGGTTTGAGGCATAAAACAGGCACAGTTCCTCTGGCATAACAGCTCTGGCTCCATTTTAAAGTGGCTCCATTTAGTTCTTCCCAGCCGGCGCTGAGCCACGGGCATCTCTCAGGACAACTGGCACAAGCGCCACAAGACTGGGGGCTACAGCAAGCCCCACTGCAAGAAGCGAAATTATGAGCTGGGACGCCCCGCCGCCAGCTCTCGGATTGGCCCTTGCCACATAGACACAGTCCATGTGCTAAGATTGGCCCTGTGGCACACACACAGTCCACGTACAGGGAGGCAGCAAGAACTACCAGGCCTCGAGGCAGAACGTGGGCAGCTTGGGGCTCAGGGTGTTGCACGCACAAAATAAGGATTATCTCTGTTGTCGGCAATGCGTCCAACGACAAGCTGTTCCACACCGAGCCCCTGGTAAAGAACTGCATTGTGCTCATCGACAGCACAGAGTACAGAAAGTGGTACAAGTCCCGCTGTGCCCTGCCCCTGGGCCTCGAGAGGGGGGCCAAGCTGACTCCTGGGGAAAAAGAAAATTTAAAGAAAAAACAACCACAGATGATAATTCAGAAGACTGACCAAATCAGCAGTTTTCTAGAGGAGCAGTTCCAGTGGAGCAAGCTGCTTGCGTGCGTTGCTCCAAGACCAGGCCAGTGTGGCCGAGCAGATGGCTCTGTGCTGGAGGGCAGGGAGCTGGGGTTCTAGCTGAGGAAATCAAGGCCTGGAACAGCAAATGAACGTGCCTCCCTCCTATCTCAGCTCATGTAACAAAGGTGTCTAATATTCAAAAAAATAAAGTGACTTCAGTTGTTTTTTAAAATATTTAAAATTTTATTTCTTATTTTTTAAAAAAGATTTTATTTAACTTTTAGACAGAGGGGAAGGGAGGGAGAAAGAGAGGGAGAGAAACATCAATGTGTGGTTGCCTCTCATGCGCCCCCTACTGGGGACCTGGCCTGCAACCCAGGCATGTACCCGGACTGGAATTGAACAAGCATCCCTTGGGTTCTCAGGCCAGCACTCAATCCACTGAGTCACATAGCCAGCAGTTATTATTGTTTTGTACCTACATTCCTACTTCTCCTTAACGTCTCCCACTCAGTAAGGGCTTTACCATCCACCAAGCTGCTCAAGCCAAATAAATTGGACACCTTTGACTTCTTCACCCAGCCCCTCCTGTGTGTTTATTTACCTGTTCCCACGGATGTGGCCTTCTAAATAGCCCTGAGGCCTATCCAAGTCATTCTGCCCCACTGACACCATTCCCATCCAAGGTGCCATTATCATCTTTTGCCTGGACAATCACACCTGCCTCCTCCTGGTCTCCTGGCCTCTTCATTCTTCTTCCTCCGGGACATCCTCTGCACAGCAGCCTGAATTTAAATATGCACATATAATCACGCCATTCCTCTACTATGAAAAAAGAAAGTGGCTAGTTCAGCTTGCAACTCCAACAATTAGTACAATGTTTCCACTTGAAACAACCACCCAGCTTCCTTTGCAGCAGAAGGGCTTCTCTCCCTTCACACATTTCACAGCAAATGAGCAGCGCCATATCTCCTTCCATAACGGCGTAGTCAAGGGTTGGATTTTAATAAAATTAATATTCACTGCTTCATCAAGGGTATTCTTAAGTGAAACTGGCATTAATTCCTTTTTTTTTTTACCGCAAGTGCCTGGCGGCGAAGAATACAATGTCTCTAGTATGATTTGGCTCCACTGCCGAGATTTGTGCTAAGGCAGCAAGCCCTCTATCCCAGACTGCTTTTGCAACATCATTGCAATCTCAACATGCATATTTTATTTTTATGAAAATAAGGGGACCTCGCAAACCCCCTAATAGGGGCTCAGGGACCCCTATGGGCCACACTTTGAGAACCACTAATCTAGAAAATTTTTATTCATTCTTCAGATCTTAACTACCTCTCTGTGCAGACCTTCACTGTCCCCAAAGTCTGTTTTCTTTTCTTTTCTTTTCTTCCTTAGTAATACCCTCAATTTTAAAGGAGCTCATGGCTGCCCAGATTTGTTATACTTCCCAGCCTGCTTTGCAGCTGGATGTGGCTAAATGACTATTTTAGTTAATGAATATAAGTGAAAATGTTAGACACATTGCTTAAGGAGCATCCTTGAAAGGAGGGTGTGTGTCCTTCAAGGGGGAAGTGTGTCCTTCCTCAGGCCTTCATCCTCTTCCTGCAGCTGGAATGCAAACACCTTCCCACCTGCTGTGTCATTCCACTACCTAGCAAGCTCACATTACCTATGAGCATTTATTTAAGTTTGTAAGCCCTGATCCTCTATTCATTCATGTATTCAACAGTGTTACGTGTCAAGCAGACCCAGGTTACTCTGCTGGGTGCTAGGGATGTTAAATAAGCTAGACACGATCACTGCTCTGGCTTGTGATGCAGACACTAAGCATTTAATAGTTTCATTACGATTAAACAAGGGCTCCAAAGGGAAAAGTGTAGGGTGTTGGGAGAGCTTATCTTTGTGAACTTTATCTCAGCCTGGAGGCCGAGAAAGGTTTCCATGGGAAGTGTGTATCAGTAAGCACTGGGCTCTGCTACCAGAAGATTCAACATGATAGAGGCTTGCATGAAACTGAAGTTGATTTCTCACCTGAAAGAAGTCTGGAGGCAGGTGGTTCAGAGGTGAGGGAGGTGAGGGGGCTCCCCATTGTACCCCAGAGGCTGGATTTGGGCTCTACCATCTTCTACCCATGACACTCCCGCACCCCGCCATAGCCTGAGAAGGCTTCTCAGGCTCCTCAGCTGAAATCAGAGTCCCTTACGGTAAGACCTCCCAGTGCCTTGTGCTGCTTTCCCCCTGGAAGCACTGCTCCAAGGGCAGTGGTTATGGAATTATTGACTGCTTAGTGTCTGTCTCACAGACTGGAGTGGCGGCCACGTCTGTCTTACTCAGCTCCCAGCAGAGTGCCTCGGGCACGCTAGACCCTTAATACTTGGAAAATCTTTTTTTATATATTGAATTTTATTGATATTTATTGATATTAAAGTTGGTTGTGGTATGTACATTCCACCATAAAATGTACCGTTCTAACCATTTTTAAGTGTATAGTCTATGGCATTAGTACATTCACATAGCTGAGCAACCGCCACCACCATCCGTCTGCGGCACTTTTCATCGTTCCCAGCTGAAACTCTGAACTGGTTAAACGCTGACTCCACGTGCCCCTCTCCCCAGCCCCTGACAGTTGAACATTTTTTGAAGGGATGAATGGAGAGAGTAGATCAGGTCACACACTTAGATGCTTACGGGAGCCTGCTACTAAACATCAATGAGAAAATCAGCCTGGCTGTGAACAATAGGGAGGGGTGGGGACTGAGGTAGGGCAGCTGCTAATCACAGAGCTGCAGCTGAGCTGATAGTAAACGTGGTACCAGAATGTGAACTCAGAGTTGCCAGCTCTGCTGGCATAATTTCGAGAGAAGATGAAAAACCAGACGTTTATGTAATATCTCCTCATTTTAATGTTGGCAACTGTGTGTGTGTGTGTGTGTGTGTGTGTTCTAACACTGGGCAAATCAAACAAAGCATTCCAAGGGCTGGGTATAGCTTAGGGCCCACTGTTGGCACCAGATGGACCGTGTGACACCATTGAACTCTTGGGCCTGTGACCTGTGAACGTCTATGAAGATGGGCTCCCACGAGTCAACAGGCTCCAAGAACCTGGCTTTCTCTCTCTGAGATTCCCAAAGAGGAAAAGAAAAGAGGAAGAGAGAGCAAGTTTATACTGAGCATTTAAAAGAGCTGTGTGCTTCATACGGCTGTACATTCTATTTAATCTTCACAGCAGTGATAGGGCATCAATATTCTTCTCCAGACCATGCTGACAAGGGTACTGAGGCTCAGAGAGTTTAAGAAAAGTGTGAACGTCGCAGAGCTGGTAGCCATAGCTGGTGGAGCTGGGGTTTGAACTCCTGCCTGCGCCCCAGTGCTTGGGTTGCCCCCTCACCCCACTTCCTCTCCTCTGCATTGAGGAAGGCTAGGATGAAGACTGACGGTTGGCTTCTCCCATCTCGGTGCAGGGGTATAAGGCCGACAGCCCATCTGGGGCTTCTGAGGCTTAGCTCCAACACTGTCCTGCGTATCTATAGAGTGATTTTCCACTTTCAAAGCACTTTCACATAAGCTAGCACAACATTTCATAAATTTTTGGTGGGTATTACTATCCTCATTTTGCAGAAGAAGGAACTGAAGTTAAGCTCTCTGCCTCATGACAGGACTGTAAGCATGGAGCACGGGGATTTCCAGAAGTCTCCTGTTCCTGGTAGAGAGCTATTTTTGCTGCGTGGATGCTGTCTCCAGATTGGAGGACAGGGAGAAAGTCGAGTGGGGAGGAAAAGAGGGGAAGCAGACGGAAACCAGCAGCAAGGCTGACCAAGTGTTGGAGGCTGGGCTACTGGAGAAGGGGCAGGGCTGCCTGTGGAAGCCTGGGGGAGGGAAGTTGGAAGCCCCAGGTGCAGTCCTGTGGTGGCCTCCTTACCAGACACATCTGCAGCGGCACTGACACCCTCTGCGAAGGGGGTTGGGGGCAGTACTTGGAGACGGGAGTGTGGGGGAGGGGCCACAGAGCCTGTTCTCTGGGAAGTAGACTCTCGGAGGGCTGACCTACCTCCACCCTGGACACATTCTTTCTAGCTCCACGACCACCTTCTGCAACTCTCAGAAGGTGATTCCTGGGCCTCCCGCACCCTATGGGAGCTATGAACAGGCAAATTTCAGAGCCCGGCTTGGGCTCAGCCAGCTGGCACCTGCAGCCTGTTGGATAAACTGTCAGCCACAAAGTGAAGCAGACAGAACCCACCCCCACCCCAACCTTCAAAGCGCAAACTCCATCTTGGGGTGGGCCCAAGCAAAGAAACCTAAGCTCCTTATTTACCTCCTTCGTGGGAGGGAGAGCAGCAAGGACCCGGCCTGAACTCTAACGCCACTGCCTGGTGCGGGGAGGTAGAGCACAGAAATGTCTGGGCCTGCCATGCACAATGAGGATAAGAACAAGGTCAGGGAAGGGAGACCGCAAGTCTGGATGAGCACAGCGTGGCCTCTTGCCTGACACACTTGACTTGGCAAGGCTCTGAACTCATTTGGCTTCCAGAACTTCTGGACAGTGGGCGTGGGGGAGGCTGTCAGGTCCGTGTAGGGCTAGGGGTAGAGGTACTCAGGGACACCTCTCCCCTCTGGCAGCCTGGGTCTTTCAGGCACTGTTCCCTCTGTGTAGACAAACTGATGCAGGACAACTCCCAGTGATTCCTACCTCCTTCGGTTTACACCCTTCTGTTGTCCCCTCCCACGCTGTACCAGCATTGGCCTGTGTGACCAGTAGACCAGGGCAGAAAGGAAGATATGTGACTTTCCAGATTAGATTACAAAATCATGGGCCCTGGATGGTGTGGCTCAGTGGATTGAGTGCCAGCCTGCGAACCACAGGGTCACTGGTTCAGTTCCTAGTGTAGAGCACATGCCTGGGTTGTGGCCCATATCCGCAGTTGGGGGTGTGCGAAAGGCAACCACACATTGATGTTTCTCTCCCTCTCTTCCTCCCTCGCTTCCCCTCTCTCTAAATAATAAGTAAAATCTCAAAAAAAAAAAAAACGTGGTAGCTTTGGTCTTGGCCACTCCCTCTCCACTCCCTCCTCTGGGGCCAGTCAGTTACTCTGTCAGGACCAGCCCAACGGGAGGCCCACGTGGGGCAGACCTAATGCCTCTGGCCAGCAGCCACCTGAGGATCCTTCTTGGAAGCAGGTCCTTCACTTCCACCAAGTGTTCAGATGACTCCAGCTCTGACCCACATCCGGGCAGCAACCTCACAAGAGACCCTGTCCCAGAACCACTCGACTCAGCTGCTCCTGGATTTCTGACCATGTGAGAGAAGGTTTATTGTTTTAAATTACTGAGCTTTGGGGTGATTTGTTATATGGAAACAGATAACTCAGACCCCCTTCCTTTTTAACAATGACCTAAGATGATCCCTCCTTCACCCCCACCAACCCCACTGAACTACCTGCCTCCTTGATGCCCCACCCCCTCCAGGTCCCCAGCCTGGAACACTACTAGATCGGTTCCCAGATCAACATGGAGATGCGGGATGAATTAACCTAGCTTCCTGGAAGGACTAAGAGAACACGAAAAGGGCTGGGGGTTATCTTGCCAGAGCTTTGAGGAGAGAGGGGAGCCGAGGGTGTCACCCCCTAGGAGAGAGCTCATAGGGAAGGGGGTAAAAACTAATAAAAGGGTCACTGCAAGCCCAAGCCCCATGCCCTCTCCTCCTTCCACTCTTTGCTTTTCGCTTCCTTAGTGGGTGAACAAGGTGGCCCTTCACTCTGCTCTGTCCCCTCCCCTCCCTGTCCCCTCTCTGCAGGAACATGGGGAAGTCCCTGCATAGACACTGGTGAATCCTCGATGACTATTTTCATAAACCCAAAGGGCATAGGATGTTACCTAGTAGAAAGGAAAAATGCCACCCACAGAAATTTCCAGGAAACCCCTGTCCGACTAAAACATGGGGGCTCCTGCCCCTGCAGACCTGCTCCTACTCTCTTTCAGTGTATTTTCCCTCCTGTCCAGGGTAAAGTTCCTGACGGAGCGGTATGTGGCCAAAGTCCAGCGCCCTGCACACACTGCAGGCAGAGGTCGAGGTCACTGTGGGGGTGCTGTGGGCTGGGGCTGTGCTGTGCTCTGCTGGCAACAATCTTCACGCCCTGATCTGAGACAGATAAACAGAGCCGGGGGCAGACAGGCTGGTGGGTCTTCCATATCATCATTATCCCATTTAATAGGTGAGGAAACTGAGACCCAGGGAGACGAACTCTGGCCACGTCTCAATAGCTGGGGTCGGAAGTCAGGTCTCCTGATTCCCAAAAGCAGCCGCAGCCAGCTGCCTTGCTGGCTGTTCTTGTCCCCACGTGGGGCCTTTGTTCAGGCACTCTCCTTTGTCAGGCTTGGATCATAACCTTGCCAGGTCCAGGGCTGCGTGTCCGGAGCCTCTCCTGGAGGGCAGACTCGCACGCACACCATCGCAACGGTGCTCCACAAAGGCAGTGCTCGTGTGTGGGTATATGTGCCCACCAGTCCACCACACTGCTAATCTTGGACCTGGCCCCCACCAACCCCCTCCCAGTGGTGTGTGACAAACAGTGACCACTGGGTGGCAGTGTGTTCTCATGCCTGGGAACAGGCAGGGCCCCAAGAGCTAGGGAACATGGAGGTGGGGGCGGAGGCAGGCAGGAACTTCAGCCAGCGGCCCAGAAAGGTTGCAAGACTTGATCTCCAGGAGGACTTGACATGACAGGGCTGTTCTGCGAGTGTGCGTGCGTGCGCACACTCACGCTGCAGCTACAGGGCCAAGGACAGTGCTGAAGTGGAACCGAATGTGGGTGGGGTGGGCCAGAGGATTAAAAATATAAAGGAAACCAGGGCAGCCGGCTGGATATGAGTGATATGGGATAAAGGATGGAGGAAAGGGCTGTAGAGGTAAGGGGTGAGGGCTCCTTTTGGAGCTTCAGAAAAATGACAACCCAGGAGAGAGGGAGACTAAGAGAGAGACCAGGGAAGAAAGAATCACGGAGAAGCCAGGAACAGAAAGAGGAAGATAAGAAACACTGGCTGGGGAAAGTAGGTCAAAAGGCTGAGGTGGGAGAAAGGAGCCCCCAGAGGTCGGGGAGACACGAGAACCTTCACTGGACAAGAAGGAGCCAGACTCAGGCTTGCTGCTGATGGGAGTTTATTTGGACTGAATCACAGAGACCCACTGGCTGCTTCAGCTCCAGGTCAGGGCTGCTGTGGCCCTGGCTCTGGCTCTGGCTCCAGGTCTGGCTCCAGCTCCAGCTCTGGCTCTGGTTCTTGCTCTGGCTCCTCTATCTTGCTCTGAGCCCGAGCTGGGTGAATCCCATGCTCTAAAGCAGAGAACCTTCTTGGTCGCCACTGTGGAAGGACATGGAGGGCGGGAGGAAGAGAAGGATGAGAGAAAGAGAAGGAGGAGAAGGAGGAGGACACTGGGTCCATCCATTCTTTCTCAGCCCCTGCCTTCCCCATCTAGTCCCAGGCCTTTTCGCAGCCCCTTCAAGCCTCCCTTGTGTTGTTCAAGCACAAGGGGTCCCTGGAATACAGAGGCTTATGAAGAAGGGCTCAGCATCCACTTTAGTCACCTTTCCTGAGAAAGGGGTGCCAGACAGCATTCTGAGGGCTGGAGAGAGGGAAAGCCAGAGGCAGGGGGAGGGGAGTCTTTGAACTCACCCGTCTTCTCCAAAGGTGAAAACCAAAGGGCCCAGTCACCAAAAGGAGAAGGAGGACACCGAAGGTGAGAAAGAGAGGGAGATGGCCTGTTTTCAGGGCACCTGGGGCTCTCTCGGAGTGCTGGGCACCTAAGGAGAAAGTACAGGATTAGGCATAGGGTCCCAGCAGCAAGGACATCATGCCACACCCTCATATTTTACAGATGCAGACAACGAGGCCCAGAGAGTTTAAGGGGCTTGCCCAGGATCATTCAGCCAATTAGTGGTAGAAGTGGGTTGGGACTAGACAAGAGCTGGAGGCCAGGTCCCTAACAGAAAAAAAGAGCTGGGAAGGGGGTGGTGAGGGGGCCTGCAGGCGGGAACAAGATCACTAGTCTGGAGTTGCGCCCGTGGTGTTGCGGGGGTCTCAGACCTGGTCCAGACAGCTCCGTGAAGTACACGGCTGTTCCAAGAAGCCTCTCCCCCTGGTACAGGTGACACTGCCAAGGCTGAGAAAGGAGGCTGGCCTTCTGCACCTCCAGCCAGGGTCCTGGAGAACTCCTCCAAGACCGCTTGTCCAGGGGGCTCCACACAAAGCGCTCTTGTCCAGATGCCGGAGTCACCTCGCAAAGCAGTTTCCTCAGGTTGCCAGGTAACCCAGAGAGCTTGGGAGTCACTGAAAACATTAGAGGAAAGAAATCTTTTGAGTCCCCGACCCCCTTACTTGACACCATAGATTCAACTCCCAAGTCTCAATCACAAAGCACTCCTCTGGGCTCTGATTGGGTGAGGTTGAGGGGAGGAGATCAGGGTCATGGCCAAATTAATCTTATGAAGACAAAGTTCTGGTCAGATCACTCTGCTGCTCAAAAACTCCTGTTGCCTTCAGGGGACTGTTCAAACTCAAACTGGCTTGGAGGGATCACGTAGCAAATGCTGTTTCAGATTCTTTTACACGACTGCCTACTCAAATGCTCAGAACCCCCAATACCTTGACAAGTGAGCGGGCCTCACTTTCCTCTTTTCCTGTTTCCACAATTTGAACGATATTAGTGCCCCTGCCATGAGGTGCCCCCTGGATGAACTTGCCCCTTTTCTGAATGTTTGGAGAGCAGTGAGCTGACCCACTGATCCTGAGACAGAGCATCTCAAAGCCGAACAGTGAGTGATAGGGTGAGCAGGAGGAGACCAGTGGTCAAGGTCCTTGGGCTGAGCCTGGGGTACAGCAACCTGAGGATTTGGTGACACAGACACCTGAGTATGGACCCTGAGTCTGGCACTTCCCAGCTGTGTGACTTTGGGAAAGTTCCTTCTCTATAAAACATCGCCCGCTGAACTGTTACGTGAGAGCATGGGAGACTGACACACAGCTGTGGACCTTCCAGAAGACCTTGGACAGGAAGAATTGGTAGGCTGTGGTGACTGACTAGACGTGGGGGGAGAAGCAGGCTAGGTTTCAGGGTGAGCGGGATGCAAACGGAGTTATTGACAGGCTAAGTCAGCAAGAGGAGTGGGCCTGAGGAAAAGATGGGGTTCAGAGTGAGACTGAGGCGTGACTATGAATATCCAGGTAGAAATATCCAGGAAGCATGTGGAAATTCAGCACTGGCCCACAGAAAATGTATTATTTGTTAGAATATTCATTTATTCATTGAGCCAGTGCACATTATTAAGCACCAACTATGTGGTGTTACTCTTTAGTGGCCACAGGTGAGGACTACAGACACAGTCAGGTAACCATCATTGGTGACAGATTGAATTGTCAATCAATCAACACATTTTCTGAGTTTTCTTTTAAAGTGTGTTTGTTTCACACTGTCTTGAAAAGCCCAAGATCAGTAAATATTTGCTGACCAACAGACTGATTTATTAACTCCTCCCAAACTGAGGCCATTTCCTGCAACTTTAACCCGAGCTCTGGCTTCAAAGTGGGACAAGTATTCTAGAAATATATTCTACCCTTTGAAACCATTCGAACTTTTGCCACCTTTCTAACTTTTCAGACCCTCCCCCTGATTCAGAGCAGGGGATCCCCTTAGACAAGAGTGGAACATTCATCTAGTGACTCAAGAGGGATTTTCAGTTTCAGTTCTTTACACATGGGGGCGAGAGAAAAGGAGGCTGCAAGGGGCGGCCTTTGTAAACCGTGCCCCTGGCCTGGCGCTGTGAGGCAGACTCGTCCGGGCTTCACCCGGCCAGTCTCCCCTCCCTGCCCCAGCTCCCCTGGGATGGGAGCTACTCCTTTCCCTCTCAGGCCTGACCTGTGATGACTGCCAGCGTGACAGTGGTACTGTGCCCCTGCCCCTGCAGATCGATGTGGCAGGTGTAGGTGCCGGCCTGGGCCTGGCTCACAGCCTCTAGTTGAAGGGTAAAGTTGCCACTGTCTCCAGCCACCAGCAGGTCAGGCCCTCCACCAGGAGGGGTCCACGTGGCAGTGAGAGAAGCCGGGGTCCTTACGCCAGGAGGCAGTTGGCAGGGCAGCTCCACCTGGGAACCTGCTCCTGCATATACTGTCAGGGGGACTGGTGGCGCTGCGGGACCTGGAGAGAAAAGGGACCCCAGAGTTAAATCAGGGACGGGGAGGTGGCAGAGGGGATGAGCACTGCGTTGCCATGGAAGGGAGACAGAGAGCGAAGGAGGTGGTCCTGCTCGGAAGAGGGCTAAGGAGCAGAATAAGATGCGTGGACTGAAGAGACTCAGAAACCCAGGATGCAGGCTGGGCCGGCTGGAGACCTCAGGCTGGCAATTGAGGCTGGATGGCCAAAGGGAAGTCTACAAGAGGAGAATGCAGCTGAAAGGCAACAGGGGGAAGAAAGAAATCAGACAGCGAGGTCCAGAGCAATCCCATGAGGTGTTAGATGCAGAAGCCCTGCTTTGGGCAACCATAAGTCAGGGGGAGGTGAGAGGGGGGCAGGAAGGCATTGTGGTCGACCGACCGTGAAGGCGGACTGGAGGAATTACCCAGAACAGTGAGGTTGTATATGCTGGAGACATTGAAGCCATCTCTGTAGGTGAGGATGCAGCCCCAGGGCCCAGAATCCGAGGGGCTGACTTTGGGCAGGAAGAGGAGGCTTCCAACCAAGTGGTGATGGGGGGACTCCTGAATAGGGACTCTGCCCGGACCCCGGAACCAGTGCACAGAGGCTGGGAGGTCAGGGCGGCTGAAGGAGCAGTTCAAAACGACCCAGCCGGAAGTCCTGAGAGACCCTGGCGGACTGGCAGTCACTGTGCAAGGATAAAGAAGGGTCGTTAGGCCCCTGGCACTTTCCCCTCACAGCAGGACAACCGAGCTGGAAGCTGTCTTCTCCTCCACCCCACCCCCTCCAGCTCAGTGCTTGGCACCTAGAGGTGCTTAAAATGGATGCCCAGAGTCTCCTGCCCATTTCCCCTGCCTCCAAGTTTGCTTGGCTGGATCTACCCCTCCCTTTCCACCAGGCCTTGCCTGAGGATCCTCACTAAGCCCACCTCCTGAGCCACAGATGTCTGAAATGAATCACTCTAGCCCCGCACCCTCCTTCGCCCCCCAAGGGGTGCCTCTCCTCCTCCACCCTGGCACTCCCACTGTGGGTGGGGCAAGGGGAGCTCAAGAGTGATACAATCTCTTCAAAGGCACCCCACACACTCATACGTGGTTTCTCTGGGGGCACCTTCCACTTAGCAATCCGGTTCCCCACCCCCTTCCGCTACCCTTCCAGGGGCTCACTGTCAGGGCTTAGGGCGCATCCTTAGAAGCACAGCCTCGGCCCAGCCCTTCCTGCCTCCGGATGGCGTGGAACTGGGCGCCCTCTTCCCGGCCTGGTGCCCCTTGCCCCACCCCCACCTACCCCGGGCCTGGCCCACGCGCAGATGGAGGCGGCAGGTGAGGGCTCGGTTCTTGAGGTTCACCGCTGCGCTGTACTCGCCGGCGTCGGCGCGTCGGGCCGGGCGCAGCCAGAGCGAGAAGTCCCCGCGCTGGAGGCCGCGCTCTTCCAGCTTCATGCGGGACTGCAGGGGCGGCCGCCCGCTGCGCAGCCCCCCAGGAGCCAGCCTCAGCACAGTGTAGGGGGTGGGCGCCACGGGGCGCGAGCCCCTGGTTGGGGGCCAGCTGGGCGCAGGAGAGAGAAATGGAGACATTAAAGGGGAAAGCAGTCTCCGGGGAGATGCAGTCCTGTCACACTTTGAGCATTTGGAAGCCCACCCAAAGGGAAGATCTCTTGACTGCTAACTGTCCCGGTCCCCCTGGCCTTGGGCCAGCACCATCCCCTGCTAGCAACTCATGGGATGCAAGGATGTGGGGAGCAGTTTTCAGAGGAAGGACCTAAGGTGCATAGTGGCAGGGGAGTAAGGCCACTGGCTTTAGAGGGACTGACAGCTCAGGGAAGGGGACTGGGGTCTGCTTTGGGCCTTGGGTTAGGAGTCTGGATGCCATTGCTGCTGGATTTGGGAGTTCTGTTGCCCAAGGTTGGGGTGCATACCTGTCTGGTAGATGCTGCCAAGTGACCCCTCCTGTTCGAAGAAGGCTGGGATCCTGGAGGGGGATTGTGGGGCTGCAGGGAAGCTGGGCAGGAGCCCCCTCCTGGGCCCACACCTCTGGGACCTCTGCCCCAGGTCCTGGTGCCTCCACTGGGGAGGAAAAGAGAGGCCAAGGGGAGGGGCCATGAGCCAAGCGACTGGGGAAGACCAGGGTTTTTGCCCCTTCCCTGCCAAGGGGGAGCCTGAAGAGAGGCTTTGGGGCTGAAGGACTGTCTTCAAGGCATGAGAAGAATCCACCCAACTAAGAACCTTGGCTTTTGTGCAGTCATCCAGACAACCCTGCTGACCCCTCCTGCCTGTCTGGAGGTCGGCCCTCCCAGAGGGTCATCCCCACCTTACCTGGAGCCACCCACAGCAGTGGCAGAAGCAGCAAGACCTGGAACTGGGCCTCCCCCATCTCCCCCTGGGCCCTGGCCACAGTGAGCCCTCCAAAAGGGAAGAGGTCAGAAAGCGGGGAGAGACAGCCTGACAAAAGAGAGGTTCTGCTATGTGGAAGATGGAGGGAGAGAACCTGGAGGAAGAGGGATGGGGGCAGAGGCCAGGAGAGAGAGGGGAGGAGCCAATGACCTGAGGCTGGAATCCAGAGGAAAGCTAGACAGATCAGGGGTGGGTAGGGGTGAGGTTGGGGGGTCCCAGGGAATGGGGCAGGGCAGTGGCAGAGAGCAGAGTGGAGGCAAGGTGGATGTCCTGAGCTGGAAGACTGGTCTGCTGCTCCCAGGGCCCTTGCCCCTGTCCTTCTGCCTTCCCTCCACCTTGCCCACTTCCCCTCTACGTCGCCCCCCCCCACACCCCAGGGCTCACGGTTTCACTTCGCAGTGGAAAGTCTGAGGGGGCTGATTCCCAGCAGCATTACCCTCCTCTGTGGTGGCGCTCCCCTTGTTTATTTCCTCAGTCTTGGGTGTCCCCACCACCCCCTCCACACCCTCCCCCACCCTCCTGACTGTTCCCTTTCCCAGGACCTTCTGCCCTTGTCTCCAGACCATGTCTGCCTGAAACTACCAGCTTGCTCACCTGTAAGCGGCCTCTGGTCAGTCCCAACATTCACTTTTTTCCTGGCCAGCCCTCTCTTTGGTACTCATCCCCTCCCTCATTCCTTTAACCTCCCAGAACATCACTGCTCCTGTAGACTTGCCTTCCCCACCCATCCAGACTCCTGGGAACAAGGTGGAGAGGAAGCTTTATTGGACCCTAAGATGGTAGGTTTGGGGAAGGGCACCTCAAGCCCAGGGAAAATAGCTACGTTGTATTGAGACTTCAGTATGTGAGGGGCATTACATTGGACTCTTTAAATACAGCCACTCGTGAAATCTAATGTTATCCCATTGTACAGATGAAGGAACTGAGGCTTAGTTTGCCAAGGCCAGTTGTGGAGTGTGAGGACAAAAGCTGTGTGTGTCGTCCTGACCCTGGGTGAATTACGGGTTTCTTTTGACAAGCATGGCGGCGTTGAGTCACACATACCCTGGCCCATCTCAGACCCCTATGTACTCAGCACCTGCTCCCAACCCAGAGGTTCTGTGTTGGCAAGGGTGATACAGAGAATTGCCGAAAACCCTGCAAGAGATCAAACTCTAGAAAAACTGAGGCAGAAGTGCTAGGGAAGGAATCCTGAAGCTTCCAGAGGGAAACTCTTGCTCCTCACCCCACCCAGCCTGAGGAGCCAGCCCAGCAGGGAGTGGTGGAGCATGGGTGCCAGTCCGGGTACCACAAGGGGCCCTGAGTTCTCCACTTAACCAGGTGACCACTTCCTCAGTGCCAGGCAGAGGGGCAATTCTGATGCCAGGCAACTCTCACTACAGGACCCAGGCCTCCCAGCCCTCTCCCACTGCAGGGGTGGGACTTCCTGTTTCTGAGGCTGTTTCTTTGCCTGGTTCAGCACAATAGGGCTGGTAGCTTTCCACTGGGCTCAGCAGTGTCTAGACCTGGTGTGGGCTAGCAGGGAAGTATGTGTGTATCGCTGGGGAGGAGCATCCCCAAAAACCTAAGACCAGAACAAGAGTCAGCTATCAAAGAAGCTGCGCTCCATGTCTGCCCCTGGAGCGCTGACCTTGTCTTCTTAAGTGGCAGATGGTAGGAGTCTTTTTATAGAAGGTAAGGGTCCTGACAGAATGTGACATTGCCACCCTCCTCCCTCTGCCCTGGGAAAGCAGGAGACAGGTTAAAAACAGAAGCTCGACCATTTCTTTATTAAATTATACAAAAAGGGGAGTAGAGGGAGGCAGCTGTGGGGCTTGGTCCCAACCCTGGCCCCACCCCAGCCTGGCGCTGTCTGAAAGGAGGGGATCTGAAGGAGACCCAGGGATCAGGCAGGGCAGGGATGGACAGGACAGGAGGCTGGATGCAGCGGTTAGGAAGGAGAGGCTAATGGAGGAGGGGTGGGAATAGCTGGGGGGAGAAAGGATGAGAAGAGAGAAAGGGGCAACTGGGGACCAGCTGAGGAGCTCAGATGGAACAGGTCAGGACATGGCAGACGGCAGAGTGGAGATGGAGGGGCAGTGTCTGGAGAGGTGGGCATGAGAAGGCTGGGAGAAAGAGGGTGGCAGCTCTGATGCAGGGCCCAGAGCAAGGAGCCAGGTGAAGAATGGCTGCACTCATCTGTCCCTGCCCCCATCTCCAGGCCCTGGGGGGACTCCCACCCCAGCCCATTGGCAGGGGGCTCATGCTGATGCCCCATTTTCTGTCTTCTGCCGCTTGGGATCAGCTTCATCCTGCAGAGAGGAAAAGAGATGATATGGGAGAGGGACCGCCCCCTGTCGCTGCCCTGTTCCAGCACCCACCCATGTACCACAGGGATCTGGGTCCAAATCCAAAGGGCGCCCAGCCCCTGCTGCATCCCTGACAGCCCCTCAGGCCCCACAACCAGCCCAAACCTCCTCTTCAGCAGCTCTCTTCAGCGCGGGCCCTTCGTCGTCATCATCTTCTTCTTCCTCATCTGAGGAGCCAGAAATGGGTCATTGGGGAAGAGCAGGAAGCTCCATCAGACCCCCTGTGGTTGCCCTCAGCCCTGTTTCAGGTCTTCAAACCCACCCTGACTCTGTTCCTTGCAGCCCAGCCTCCCTGCCCCTCCCCACCTTCTTCTTCCCCTTCATCTTCCTCTTCTCCGTCCTCAGCAGTTTCTTCTTCTTCCTCCTCAGCTCCATTCTCCTCCTCCTTTGGGGACCAGAAGAGGGAGCAGTGTCAGGCGGGCTGTTTGCCTCCGCCCACCAGCACCACCAAGGCAAGAGGCACGGGGAGGCCGGGAGAAGTCAGAGGAAAGACAGGACCCAGCCTCCCAGGAAGGCAACTGGAAGGGGATGGTGAGCAGGTGCGGTCACAACTCCCAACCCCGACCCTCAGCACCTCCACCACTTCTTTCTTTCGTTCTTTCCGGCTGGCCTTCTCCTCCACCTTCTCTTTCTTCTCCTTCAGGTCCTGTAAGAGAGAAAGAGGTCACCTTTCTCTCACCACAAATGATCTGCAGCCCTGAAGTCCCTCTAGCCCGGTTCTCCCTCTGCAGTGAGCTTCGGAGAGTGCGAAGTGGAGAAGGCAGCCTCAGCACCTGGAGTCAGAACAGAAGCCCCAGGGTCTTTTTTTTTTTTTTTTAATTAAATTTATTGATTTTAAGGGTGGGGAGAGAGACAGAGAAACATCTATTTGTTGTCCCACTTATTTTTGCATTCATTGGTTGCTTCTTGTATGCACCCTGACAGATCGAACGCTGTAACCTTGGCGTATGGGGACAATGCACTAACCAACTGCGCTACCTGGCCAGGGCCAGTCTCAGGGTCCTTAAGGCCACCAAGGGGCTGAGACCAGACACCTTCTTCTCCAAGACTCGGGGAATATGAAAAGTAATGAGGAAAGGGAATTAAGTGGCCGGGGTAACTGTTCACCAGCCCCATCAAGTTCTTCCAAACTTTACTGGCTGAAGAGTGCAGCTCAGCAATGCAATTCCTCTCCATCAGCTCAGAGCCCCGATGCCCCACCCCCTCCTGCTGCCTGCCCAGCTCTGCCTTTTGTCTACCTCTGGGGCCTTTCCTGATACTCTCTCCTGGACACCCCTCCCAGCGACCAAAGCCTTTGATTCTCTCGATCTGTGGGTCTGTCCCCAGAGTCCCCAGGCTCCTACTCAGGCAAACACCACAGGGATAGGGAGAGCACCCTAGCCTGATTCCTGGTGCCCTTTTTCCCACTCCCCCTTCCAAAAGGAAGTTCAAATAGTTTCCTCTTCCCTAAGGCCTGTGGAATGTTTGAGGTGTGGTGGAAAGGTAGAAATAACCACTTCCAGGGGATATGGATCAAGCAGGGTAAAAGAAACATGGAAGAGAGTGTGGGACATGGGAGATGAAAAGAGGCCAGTTCTGTGCCTGGGGTGGGGCAGGCGTACAGATGGGGAAAACACCTGTCTGCAGGACCCTCCCTCGGCACTGCCCCTTCCTCATTCCAAGATCTCAGCAGGCACACCCTGATATCCTGTATTCTCATCCTGCTCAGCCGAGGACATTTTTTCAGTGCTTTTTAGAGAGTGGGGAACAGGGAGACAGACACAAACATCGATGTGAGAGAGGAACATCAACTGGCTGCCTTCTCACAAGCGCCCGACTGGGGATCAATCCTGTGACCTTTCAGTCCACGGGACGGTGCTCCAACCAACTGAGCCATACCAGCCAGGGCCTAATGTCCTTTTCTGATGTGGCAGAGGGAGACGCTCTAGAGTCCCCCCTCTATAGACATACCCGCCCTTCCAGTTTTGATTCCAGTCCTCTTCCCACCCCACCCTTGTCAAGCGCTGAACAACTGTCTCCCTAGGATCTGATCTGGTGTTGGGGTGCAACTCTGTGTAATCTGATTCCATGTGGATGGAAGTTTTCTGTGTGAACAGATCACCCTGGGAGGGTATGTCCTTTCTGGAACAGTACTGGGGATAGGAGAGAGGGTTGGTGCCAATGGCTGGCCTGGAGGGACGCTCAAATCCCTTCTCCCTTTCAGGGGAGCATAGAATGCTCTCACTCCAGCCAGGTTTCTTCGTGTCACTTGGCTGTCCTCATTTCTTTGCCACATGGTAGGTATGACATTTCTTAATACCTGGTAGACTTTCCCCTCCATGCTGGGCCTGGAGAGGCTGGGACTTGCCAGCTTCTCTCTGGGCCCCAGCACCAGGTCTGGGTGGCCCTGGCCTGAGTTTCCCCATCTGGGCTGATGGGGGGAGGGGGAGAGTATGAAAAGGAGGGCGGGGGATGACCAGAGACCAAAGTCCAAGGGGCCGGGCCCTCTCCTCCCTATCCTGTCCTCCTGGTCACTGTCCTTCCATGATCCCTTCTCCAGGAGGGTATGTGAGCCAGGTCTTGTGCTGCGCAGCTCTCTGGCCTCATTTACTCAACACAGGCACACACACTGACACAGGCTGACACCAGTTCACACACACAGCTACAGAGGAGCGCCCATGAGACCCAAAGACACATGGCCCGGTGTTTGGGTATTCTGTCACACTCTTGACACAGCCAGCACAAGAGCACGGCGGAGTCACTCAGCACTCACAAAGCAGCAACATGGCTCCGAACATCTATGTCTCCACATGCACACATGTAACTGCCATAGACAGTCCCACACACTTGCTGAATTTCAGATATACAAAGACACCTACTCAACGAAGTCACATGCCACCACACAGCCCACCGAAGGCCACAAGGCACACCTTGTCAGATCTCCAGGGCCCCTCTCTTCCACCGCCTTTAATCCCATGGGTTCCCTCTTATTACTTCAAGGGCCACCAAGAAGCCTCTGTGACCTCCTCAGCAATCCCCCTGCCCCCAAGGTCGGGCTCCCAGCCCCCAAGCCCTGGCCGAATTAATTTCCCAAAGCGACACTCAGCAGGTTCCCTAGAGAAATTAAAGGCTGGAAGAAAGGCAAGGGCAAACGGATGGGCCAGGAATGGGAGCTGACGGGAGCAAGGACGGCTCCAGGCAAGGCCATGCAATGCTGAGCTGAGGCCTTTTCGAAAGCTATTCCGGCCTTGCTTCTGATTTTTAGGGACTCAAGATTCTTTAAGTGTGGGGGGAGAGGCTGAAAGGGTGCTAAGGCGAGAAAAGACAGCTGAAGGCCATCGGGGGAAAGAATAGCCATAGATGTAAAGAAAAGAGGGAATGCCAAAATAGAGGCAGTAGCTGTCCAAGGAGAGCAGCAAAAGGCTGTCGGGCCTCGAGGGGAGGGGCCGAGAGGATCAGCCTCCCGGGAGAGTACTGTTTACACCGGAGGGTCTCATCCCGCTCAGCCGAGGAAAGATGAGGTCAGATCGGAAGTAGTGACAGGGAAACGGGGCGCGGACAGAAGGGCGCGAGGGAGGGGGCAGGTAAAGTGAGCCGTGGGAAGCTCCGACGGGAAACCGGCCGGGACGAAGGCGCGCGGGCCTGGCCAGGAGAGGGGTGGGGACGGCGGCTGGGCCCGATCCGGGCCGGGAGCGGCAATCGGGAAGCTAGAGGGCGCTGGCGGGCGGCGCGCCGAGCTGGGCAGGCAGCGCCAGGCTGGGTAGCGGGGGGAGGGCGGATAAGGGTCGGCCGGGATCCTGCGCCAGGGCAGCGTGGGGCCGTCGGGGGCGGCCTGGGGTACACGACCGTGCGGAGCCCGCGGGTCGCGCGGGGCCCAGGCCGCGGCCATCCCTGCCGGTACCTTGGCGCTCAACTCGGCCGCTGCCTCCACGCTCTTCTCCGACATGGTGCCGGGGCCGGGGCTGGCGGGGAGCCGGGGTCCCGGGGCCGGGACGGAGGGGCCCTGGACGGCGGAAGGTGGCCGCGGCCGGAACCTGGCGCGGTGGCGGCGGCGGCGGCGACAGCGGCACTGGCGGCCGCTCAGCAAGCTGGATCTCTGGAAGAGGCGGCAGAGGCGCGCGGGGTGGGGCGGAGGTGGGTCTGGAGTGGAGACCCGCAGGGCTGCGGCCGTCCACGGAGCGAGCGGAAGGGCGGTGCGGGCGGTGGCTGGCACGCTCCGGCCGCGGTCGCTAGGTCCTCGGCTCGCCGCCCCCGCACCCGCAGAGCTGCCGCCGACCAGCCGCTGCCGCCCCCGGGCAGAGAAACCGCTTATAAAGGCGGCGCTGCCCGACGGGAGGGGCTTCCCAGGGGTGGGGCAGGCGGGAGCGGGGAGGAGAGGAGAAGGGAGGAGGATGAAAGCGGAGGTTGGAGAGGTGGGGATAGGAGGATGAAAGCGAGGGGAGGGAGAGCGCGAGAGGCAGAGGACTAGACCGGGAGGGGGAGATGGAGAGACTGACGGTCTCGGAGAAAGGAGTGGGGCGCGGAGGTGGGAAGGGGTGGGGTTCCTGCGGGGAGGGACCGCTCCGAATTCCGACCTACTGCCTATGAATGCGGAGTCTGTCTTTTGGGGGCGGGCTGGAGGGATGACCAGAATCCTACCGACCCCTCTTACCACCCAAAGCCTGAGATGCCTAGGGATGGTGAGGGGAGCGGAGGGAAAGGCTGGGCAGGTATTTGGTTTTGAGAAACCAAAAGCTTAAACTAGAGGAAGAGGGCGGGGAGCTACTTCCACATCACTCTGGACTTCCCCTCTCATCCAGCATTTATCTGCATCTTCTGCGTGGCCTTGAGGGGGGATGGGGGGGGGGGAGAAAGGGCAGCGCACTCTCTGTCCTGCCCCAGGTTGACTTGTGTGACCCTTACTGGGTTCTACTGTTCCTGGCTCCTCTTCGTGCGCGAAGGGGGTCAGAGGCCCTCCAGTCTCCTTTCCTCTCTTTAACATCTGACCTTTCTTATTCGCCCATCTCACCTCACTTTTCTTCTGACCCTTCTATTTCCCTTCATTCTTCCTCATTTATCTCTACCCAGACCCCTCCCTCACAACCATCTGTATCACACATTTCTCTTACTCTTCTGTCACCTGTGCTGTGCTTCTCATTTGCCCTCTTCTGCCCTGCCACCTCAGATATCTTTCTCCCAGACAACACGGTTCTTGTCTCATCTGAGTCTACCACCTGGCCCTATATCCACAGTTGATTTTCCTCAACTTCTCTTCATATCCTTATTTTCCACAATTTCCCCTTTCTTTCCTTTTCTCCTTCATCTGCTACCATCTTCCCCAGCCTTTCAGAATTATGTTTGCCTAATTTGCAAAGGGTTCAGGCTGGAGTTTCAGCCCCACCCTGCTCCACACACCTCAGTTCCTGGTCCTCAGTTTCAATATCTTTGGGTCATTTTGAAAAGCTTGGGATTTCAGGAGGGCACAGGTACTGGTGTGTGTATTAAAGGTCACTATGTGGATGGGGTGGAAAGCTAGGCTTTGAAAAAAGATATATTTGGTCTGTGCACTCCTATATTTGGTTATCATGATCGTTACTTGTCTTTTTATCATTTTCTTAATAAAAAAGACCCACTGGATCAATCATCATTTAGTATTTGAGTGCTGAAATACACCATCTTTTGGTCCCTTGGTGTACACACCTCCCAATTTCTGTTTCTGAGACTCCCTTATCAGTTTCCCAGTTTCCCTCTCCTCAAAAATCTTGGAGCCCCACCCAGGTTTTTCCTTGCCGGACTCTGTCCATCTTTCTCTGAGATATCTCCATCTCTCTCTCAATCTGTTTCTCTGACTCGGTCTCTGACGTCTTGAGCGATCTCTGACCCTCTCCATCTCTGTACACTCTCGTTTCATTTTTCTCTTCCCCCCTTCTTTTACCCTCCCCCCCAGTCTCCCCTGTCTCCCTCCCTCCCCGTCAGTCTCTTTCCTCTCCCTCCCACCCTCCTTTCCTATCCACCCCCTTCCCTCCCTCGCCACCTCCCAGCCCCGCCTGCTGTCTCGGACACC